>JAUPFP010000025.1:1620232-1692732 GCA_036925085.1 Brachycybe producta | reverse complement strand
AACAAAACAAAAAACTAAATAGAAACCAAAAAGGAAAAGCAACAATAAGAATTGTAATAATAATAATAGTAATAATAATGGTAATAATGATAATAATAATAATAATAATGTTAATAATAATGTTAATAATAATGTTTAAAAGAACTTGTGAATGAAAACAGGTGTTTAACTAGAAAGGTGTAATGTGACACCTGAAAAAGAATAGACGATAGAGAAGAAGAAAGTTTAAAATGTAAACAAGTGTCATAACAGGTGTGTCGTATGTAAAAGCTAAAAGGTGTAATATAACACCTTAAGTGAATAGAAAGAAAAGTTAAAAGGTGTAATTTAACACCTTAAGTGAAACAATGATAACAGAAAGAAGAAACAATTAACTACAATAGGCATACACATCACACATTAACAAAATATCATACGGTGACTAGGCTGGGGGTGTGAAAATAATAAGATCACATAAATAATTTATGAGATTTGCTGTCATAATAAGAGGAAATGTTAAAATGGCCTGTCAATCATAATAAGATATAATATTATTCTATCGTTACTTTTAAAGCAAACTAACACTTAAAATTAACCTTTTCTAAGAAAGGTCACACCTGTGTTTACATTTAATGTAACTTTTGTCAACACCTGATATCATGTTAGTCCTTCATGTCAATCACAATACTTTCACTTTTCAATCATAAGGTTGACCAATTAAATGATTGAATAATCAACCCAAGTTAACCAATGAGAGACTAGAATGGACTAAAATCTTCAATTTTAGTCAGTTCATTTTAGATTTTAGACCAGAGTGTGGCAGACTCTCAAAGAGAGTGTGAGGCTCTCAATGAGGTTTCAGAGAGTGTCTACAGCCAGAGAGAGAGAGAGAGAGATAAAAGAATACCAGCGGTTTGTAAAGGGATCAGAAGGACTTAGTTTTCTTTACAAGAAAAAAGAAAACAATATACTAGTTTCCTGTAGGAACCTAGTGTATTGTTTGATTAACTTAGAAATTATTTTGGTTATACTTTCAGAACTCTAAAATATTTTGAGATTACACTTTCAGAACTCTAAAATATTTTGGTTATACTTTCAGAACTCTAAAATATTTTGAGATTACACTTTCAGAACTCTAAAATATTTTGGTTATACTTTCAGAACTCTAAAATATTTTGAGATTATACTTTCAGAACTCTAAAATATTTTGAGATTACACTTTCAGAACTCTAAAATATTTTGAGATTACACTTTCAGAACTCTAAAATATTTTGGTTATACTTTCAGAACTCTAAAATATTTTGGTTATACTTTCAGAACTCTAAAATATTTTGAGATTACACTTTCAGAACTCTAAAATATTTTGGTTATACTTTCAGAACTCTAAAATATTTTGAGATTATACTTTCAGAACTCTAAAATATTTTGAGATTACACTTTCAGAACTCTAAAATATTTTCATTACACTTTCAGAACTCTAAAATATTTTGAGATTACACTTTCAGAACTCTGAAATATTTTGGTAATAGTTTCAGAACTCTAAAATATTTGAGTTTACACATTCAGAACTCTGAAATATTTTGGTTATACTTTCAGAACTCTAAAATATTTTGAGATTACACTTTCAGAACTCTAAAATATTTTGGTTATACTTTCAGAACTCTAAAATATTTTGAGATTATACTTTCAGAACTCTAAAATATTTTGAGATTACACATTCAGAACTCTAAAATATTTTGGTTGCATATTCAGAACTCTTAGATCATTTTTGTTGCTTTCACAAATAGAACTTTAAAATATTTTGGTTTACACATACAGAATTATAATTAATTGTGGTTGGTTTACAAATTAAAACAATAAATTGTGTGCAAACTTCATAGTGTTTTGTGATCATCATTTGAGTTGGTGTTTAATTTAAGTGTGTGCCAGTTCAGCAATCAACTCCACAACCCCAAATCAACTGGACATCTGAACGAGCATCAAGAAAAGGTAGGAAACTAATAATTTACTTTTTAAACAAGGCCAATAACATAAAAATACACCAAGAAACATAGGGGGGCACAACTTGATCAAAACAGGGATACTGGTTCCCCAAATAGACCATTGTCTGGAACCTGAACCAAGCTGTACACTTTCACTTGTTCCCCTTTTCCAAAATTTTGAATTTTGACTTTCAGGGCTATAGAGTGGAGGTAAAAATAACAAGTGGCGCAGTCGACAGGATTTTATCCTTGTTGAGTTCAGTGTTCCCCTTTTTGATTTAAAGCTGAAGTTTGAATTCCTGGGTTCTAATTTTTGTTATAATTTTCTGAATGTTTTCCCTATTAAAATACATATTAATGTTAATTAATAGTGAAACCTTTGAAATTTTTTTTTTTCCTTCTCAATGTTTTTCATACCTTTTAGATTGATGTTTTCAAATGGCCAAATAAGTAGTTTTAAGTAGATATAAGTACATATGCGATATTTTTGTGGTTTCTGCTCGCTCCCACACATGCACGCACGCGCTCCCATACAAAAAGTCCCAGAAAAGCGGACTATATACAAAATTTGGGTGAGGTTCTTTAAAATTTTGTGGGGTTTGTAAGGGAACAATTTACAAGGAAAACCAAATAAACCAAATAACATGGATCATCAAGGAGACAACGAAGCTACCACTTCAGGTGTGGGGCACAATCAAAATGTGAATCAGCCTGTACATAGTAGCTTAATCCCATATTTTTCAGGGGATGGAAAAGGTCCATCTGCCAAAGAATTGTTTGAGCAGATTGAAGGTATCACTAGGCTAGCAAATTGGACAGAGGAATTTCAGATAATCTTAATCAAAGCTAAATGTAAAGGTCCTGCAGCAGAATTCCTAAGAGATCACCCAGAGATAAGACAGATAACAAGACTAGAAGAGCTAAAAGCATTAATGATTCAGCGTTTTGAACCAATAGAACCCAAATTAGTGTCAATGCAGAAATTTTTAGAAGAAAAGCAAAGTAGCACCGAGAGTGCAATAGAGTACATTTTGAGGGTAAAAACTCGAGGTAGAACTTTCACCGATGAAAATCCTACTCCAGATCAAATAGCCATGCGGGATGGTATGATCCAAAACCAAATTATAAAAGGATTGAATTCCCGAATTAAAAGGTTTGTGTTGTCCCGGAATCCTGCTAATTTACAAGAGACAATCGCAATTATTTTAGCCGAAGAAGAAAATGAGAAATTAGTACAAGAGAAAAATGGGGTAAATTAAATTGAGGCTAGAGACCCAAATTTAGCAGTTAGACATAAAGGTGCAAGGATGCCATAAAACAGTTACAGAAAATGAAGTTAAGAAAAACAAGAGTAAAATAGACAAATGAATAAAAAGGAAAGTGATTTAAAACATTACTGCTGGACAGTGGATTGTCCGGAATAAAATAAGAAATGAAACAGGGAGTTAAAAGCAGTAATGTTGGACAACAGATTGTCCGTGTAATTGAGAAAAATAAGTTTAAAAGAGCAAGAAGAAAACAGTAAAACAGAAAGTGAATGAAAACAAATAGTGGTTTAAACCATTAGTGTTGGACGACGGACTGTCCGGAATTAGGTAAGAATATGGTTAGATAATTAAAACACTAATGTTGGATGATGGACCATCCGTATAATTAAGAAATGATAGGTTCTAATAGGGGGAACAATGAATATATAAGTTGAATAAAGATAAGAATTTAAAGGTAAAAATTAGACAAGTGGAAAAGAATTATTAAACAGCCTAGGGGGTAGGTACCCCTATGACATAAAACCAAACTCAATTGAAAACAGAATGGGAGGCTATATGGTATTACAGGATAACATGAAAAAATAATTCATACCTAAAACCATGGATGTGAGTACTATAATAACGGGATACTTTATGGAAGAAAATTTCATGCCCACAATTAATGTGCTATTAGTCCTAGCCAAACAGGAAATACATTGGAGCTAGCACCCATACCCAAAAAAGCTATTCAGGAGTCAATAATTGAGTAAAAAAGTGATGAAGAAAAATAATGTCAAGAAATATAGTAATCAGAAAATTTGATGAACATGAAAATAGAGAAAAATTGAAGTTAAGGGTAAAATGGAAAACAAAAGGGGAGTTTAAAAAACATCTCAGTGAATGAGATGAAATGAATAGAATAATTTTATTCTTATAATAATGGAACATTTTGGCAAGTAGAAAAGCTGAAATGGGAAATGGTAGTATATTGCCTCTACAATTATTAAATGGGGGATCAACATAAAAAAAATATATATTGGGAAAAAATTTAATGGATATATAATACAAGTAAAATAATTTAAAAAAAAAAATAAATGAAAAATTACATAATCTAAATAAATAACAAGGTACAATCATAAGTTTGAAATAATATAGAGAATTATTATTTCAATGTGTCTGAATCAGCCACAAAACAAAACAAATGTTATGGGCAAAATTTACTGGGAATGGATGCATTCAAAATTGAGGATGGGGTGAACTTCATCAAACTTAATGATCCCGTTATAATGGTTAGTGCAGAAGGCACTGTAATAATTAGAAAAGATGGAATAGAAAGAAGTTCACATGTGGGAAAAAACAGGTAGTTATAAATCCTGAATTTGGAATGGAATCTGGCTCCCTTCACATTATCTTTATCTAAAAAAGGTAATATGATGAAAAGGCAAATTCCATGTTGAAGGTAAACAATATTTGCTAAAGAATAACATGTTTAATTTTATGATTTTTATATAATCTACAATTTATATAATTTTTATGTAACCCATGCAATTATTATACTATTAACCAGAATTGTATTTTTATGTGTTGAAAAAGTAGTTAAGTGTTTCAAATTTATTATGTACATCTGTAATTTGTATTGTGTGTTTAGGGCTTGTAGACCAACAAAGAATTGTCCTGCTATTTTAGAAATGTGTTAGGAAGGATAGAGTATGATAAGAAAATTGTTAGGATAGTTACAGGCTAGAAAAACAAACTAGGTAAAAAAAAAAATGACTATTCATTTGTTGTAAGCATTAGGTCTCTCACTCTTATAACAAGTACTAAAAGTGTCAATTGAAATGTATTGTTTGTTCACGAAATCAGAACATTGTATCCACATTCAAGTTGGAGCTTTGTACTTTCATCAAAAAATTGGAACATCAACGAAAACCTCTACAGATGCTAGGTTAGCAAGTTGACAATTTCTTCAGAAAAGCAGACTAATACCAGATGTTATAACAGTTAATCAAAAAATCTCTTCAGAAAAGCAGACTAATACTTTGAAGACTTGGACCTTGGTTTGCCAATTTGGGAGAACTTCAACCTTTCATCAGACTGAATATTGACATTGTAGCCTGAGTGATGTCTAAAGGACAATTTCAACAGAAACTGATTTACAGATCAGCAATCAACAGATGACAACCTAGTAACCATCTGATGACATCTATACAAAACCATCATGAGGACTACATCAAAACAATGAACTAATAGAATTTGTGAGCAATTCCTAAAATGTGCTGCAATTTGTCTATTTATAAAATTATCCAAGAGTGAAGAGATATAGAAGTGCTAAAATGGGGTAAATGATAACATGAAAAAAAAAAAAGTAGAAAATTAGGACTATTGTAAGTGAAGGTTCATGACAATTAGGGTAAATTACACAGATTAAATGTGGGAAGTGAAATTTAGGGGGTAGGGATGTTAGGTGTTCAAAATGGACTATAAATGCACCTAAACACCTAACATGAAATCATACATAAACAAAAATAAACAAAACAAAAAACTAAATAGAAACCAAAAAGGAAAAGCAACAATAAGAATTGTAATAATAATAATAGTAATAATAATGGTAATAATGATAATAATAATAATAATAATGTTAATAATAATGTTAATAATAATGTTTAAAAGAACTTGTGAATGAAAACAGGTGTTTAACTAGAAAGGTGTAATGTGACACCTGAAAAAGAATAGACGATAGAGAAGAAGAAAGTTTAAAATGTAAACAAGTGTCATAACAGGTGTGTCGTATGTAAAAGCTAAAAGGTGTAATATAACACCTTAAGTGAATAGAAAGAAAAGTTAAAAGGTGTAATTTAACACCTTAAGTGAAACAATGATAACAGAAAGAAGAAACAATTAACTACAATAGGCATACACATCACACATTAACAAAATATCATACGGTGACTAGGCTGGGGGTGTGAAAATAATAAGATCACATAAATAATTTATGAGATTTGCTGTCATAATAAGAGGAAATGTTAAAATGGCCTGTCAATCATAATAAGATATAATATTATTCTATCGTTACTTTTAAAGCAAACTAACACTTAAAATTAACCTTTTCTAAGAAAGGTCACACCTGTGTTTACATTTAATGTAACTTTTGTCAACACCTGATATCATGTTAGTCCTTCATGTCAATCACAATACTTTCACTTTTCAATCATAAGGTTGACCAATTAAATGATTGAATAATCAACCCAAGTTAACCAATGAGAGACTAGAATGGACTAAAATCTTCAATTTTAGTCAGTTCATTTTAGATTTTAGACCAGAGTGTGGCAGACTCTCAAAGAGAGTGTGAGGCTCTCAATGAGGTTTCAGAGAGTGTCTACAGCCAGAGAGAGAGAGAGAGAGATAAAAGAATACCAGCGGTTTGTAAAGGGATCAGAAGGACTTAGTTTTCTTTACAAGAAAAAAGAAAACAATATACTAGTTTCCTGTAGGAACCTAGTGTATTGTTTGATTAACTTAGAAATTATTTTGGTTATACTTTCAGAACTCTAAAATATTTTGAGATTACACTTTCAGAACTCTAAAATATTTTGGTTATACTTTCAGAACTCTAAAATATTTTGAGATTACACTTTCAGAACTCTAAAATATTTTGGTTATACTTTCAGAACTCTAAAATATTTTGAGATTATACTTTCAGAACTCTAAAATATTTTGAGATTACACTTTCAGAACTCTAAAATATTTTGAGATTACACTTTCAGAACTCTAAAATATTTTGGTTATACTTTCAGAACTCTAAAATATTTTGGTTATACTTTCAGAACTCTAAAATATTTTGAGATTACACTTTCAGAACTCTAAAATATTTTGGTTATACTTTCAGAACTCTAAAATATTTTGAGATTATACTTTCAGAACTCTAAAATATTTTGAGATTACACTTTCAGAACTCTAAAATATTTTCATTACACTTTCAGAACTCTAAAATATTTTGAGATTACACTTTCAGAACTCTGAAATATTTTGGTAATAGTTTCAGAACTCTAAAATATTTGAGTTTACACATTCAGAACTCTGAAATATTTTGGTTATACTTTCAGAACTCTAAAATATTTTGAGATTACACTTTCAGAACTCTAAAATATTTTGGTTATACTTTCAGAACTCTAAAATATTTTGAGATTATACTTTCAGAACTCTAAAATATTTTGAGATTACACATTCAGAACTCTAAAATATTTTGGTTGCATATTCAGAACTCTTAGATCATTTTTGTTGCTTTCACAAATAGAACTTTAAAATATTTTGGTTTACACATACAGAATTATAATTAATTGTGGTTGGTTTACAAATTAAAACAATAAATTGTGTGCAAACTTCATAGTGTTTTGTGATCATCATTTGAGTTGGTGTTTAATTTAAGTGTGTGCCAGTTCAGCAATCAACTCCACAACCCCAAATCAACTGGACATCTGAACGAGCATCAAGAAAAGGTAGGAAACTAATAATTTACTTTTTAAACAAGGCCAATAACATAAAAATACACCAAGAAACATAGGGGGGCACAACTTGATCAAAACAGGGATACTGGTTCCCCAAATAGACCATTGTCTGGAACCTGAACCAAGCTGTACACTTTCACTTGTTCCCCTTTTCCAAAATTTTGAATTTTGACTTTCAGGGCTATAGAGTGGAGGTAAAAATAACATAACTTTTTAGGGCCTTTATTTCGTTTAGGTCAAAATAGGAGGTTAGGTCGGGTCCACATCAATCTAACATAAGTATAATATGATTTCGAGACAAAAATACAACAAAATATGCCAGAAAAAAAAAAGTTGCGTGGAATCTGAAAACTACGGAGCCCTGTAAAGGACATGCGAGATTTTTTTAAAAATTTTTTTCGACATGTCGACTTTTAATTTTTTTGTATTCGGTCATGTTAATTCTACTATGTTGTGCGCAACATACTCTTAATTAAATTATTGCTGCTACTAGAGGGCGTTTGCAATAATTTAATTATTACAGTATGGTGAGCGCAACATGGCATAATTAACATTGCCAAATAAAATAGGTTAAAAGTCGACATGTCAAGTCGAGTTTTATAAAAAGCCGACATGTCGAGAATAAACTTGAAATGTTGATATTCAGGAAAAAGTCGACATGTCGAGATTTAAAAAAAAAATCTCGCATGTCCTTTACTGGGCTCCGTATTATTCTAGAAGAAACATTACGAAAAAAAAAAAATTCAAAGTGTTTTAAGAAACTAGAAATATAGTTGGTGATAATGCTGAAAGTTTTTTTTCTTTTCATGATGATATCTTTTAAAATAAACTTTTTATGGTAGTTTGAAAAAGGCGAAAATAGTTTTTTTCATGAAATAAAAATGGAAAAACCCTAAAAACGAGTCATTTTTTCAAACTGATCTATAAATTCGTTTATTTTATACGATATTGTCACGAAAAAACTTTTTCGTAATAGTTGTTTCTAAAAAACATTTCACTTGACGACAAAAGTAAACATCTATAGAGCCACTTTCAGTTATAATTTGTGAGATATTTAATTTTAAACGATTTAGCTCTTGTCTACTTTTTATATATGAGGGACAATCAAAAAGTTAGACGCCCATGGTCATAATTTCTCCTCCAAGACGACATGTTTTAATGGGAGGTTGACTCAACACCGTTTGAACTTGATTATCAATATAGATCGATAGTGATATCGATTGTAATGTTGATAGCTCGTCCCTTAATTCCAGTCTCTAAAGTCCAGTAATTCGACTTTTATGGTTGAAAAAGTGTAATCCCACTGAAATTCATAAGCAACTTAGTGTAGTTTATGACGAGAAGGTTATTTCGAAGCAACCAGTTGGGAAATAGTGCAAAATGTTCGAGAACGGCCGTACTGACATCACTGACGACGATCGCGCTGGGAGACCAAGCACATCAACAACAGCTGACAATGTTCAGCATGTTGATGACATTTCAATCAAACCGACAAATAACATTTAATGAAATCGCTGAAACAGTGGGTAATTTTTAATGGCAGAACTCAACAAATCATCCGAACTTGTGTTCACATGCTGAATGGAATTTTTACGAAAACTCGTTCAGAGATATGAAAAACGCAAGAACTTGTTGGGTGGTTATGGTTATGTAGAAAAATAGTTTTTTTTTTACTATCCAATAAAAAAAAAATAGTTGCATTATAAAATTTCTTGTACTTTTTGATTTGTGAGTGCAACATTAAGCCTCGTTTTCACGGTGGCGATAGTTCTTTCACGAGAGTAGCTGTCATGAAAGTTGCGATAGTTCACTCTCTCACGGTAGCAACTGTCTACACGTCTTGAAGTAACGTGATAGTTGTCTGTCACATGACAGTGTGACGGCTACTTCACAGATATATCATTGAGTCAACAACCGTGTTGTTGCCTTTCTCTCCCTCCAGAAGCCAAATTTCCCTATACAAAGTGGATATTTCCCTACAAGCGGGTCATTCAACAACTGTTAAGGCACAGTCACACTAGGCTGGTTTACAAGCTGCTGGTTGCTGCTGGCTATTAGCAACAACAGCAAGCAGCAGCTGCTTTGGGTTCACACTTGTCCAGTCACTTCTGGTATTAGCAGTGCATGTCATCCAATGACCGTCTTGCAAAAACACAAACTCTAACAACAACCAACCCAAGCAGTGGAGTTTCAACTACCACTAGTGCCACTACTAGCAACAAAAAGTTCACACTAGACTGCAGCCGCAGGAAGGGAGTCACATGACCAGCTGGTAGCTGCTAAAGTTGGACATGTTCAACTTCACCAGCCGCTGTTAAAATCACTAGCCCGCTGGAGAAAGCAGCTGCTAGTAGCAGTTCAGACTATGCTGCTAGAGCGCTACAACCAGCCAGCAGCAACCAGCGGCTGGGAAACCAGCCTAGTGTGACTGCGCCATAACTATTGCGACAGTACTATCAACTATCTTGTCAAACAAGATAGTGTGAATAGTTACTATCACAACAGTGTCATAGTGACTGTCATGTGGTCTTTACGATGATATAGTTCTCGCGATAGTTGCTGCTCTCATGACAGCAACTATCGTAAAAAAAACGAGGCTTTACATTCTGACTGCCTCTCGTACTTTTTGACATAATAGGCTTTAGGCTGAACCATTGAGTTTGAAGACAATTATATTTATCTATTGTGGTCAAACTAGTTTCATTCACTTTGCCAAAAAAATAAAGTTTAAGCAAAAGCTTTTACTTATTTTTTTACAAATTGTTTCTGACCAAAACATTATTTTGTGTGCTTTTTTTAAAAGACTAGAAAGAGAGTAGAAATGACTAGGTTCCCACTGATTACTCTACATTTATGTCTTTCTTTCATTTTGTGCGATATTTCTTCTGTTTCTCCTATTTTTTTTGTTCTTCATTGCTTTTTTTTTGTTTCGAAATCAAATCGATCGATCGATTGAAGGGTTTTTTTTTTCTTCTTCTCTTTCTATCCATATAAATGCTAAAAGGAGAGTTTGAAGATGTTCCTTTATTGCAATTTTTTTTATTTGGACTGTTGTTGTTTTTCTTCATATTTTGGTATTAAAAAGATAAACAAGATAAAGGATATAGATTTATTTGTTAGAAAAGTTTTTTTTTAACAAAAAGAAAAAAGCTTCATTTTTTCTCATGTGTGTGTTGCTTTAGGGATTGACCACAAAAGCGAGAACGACACAAAGGTCAATATCACAAGAAAATCTATAAACTTTTTGAATCGACAAGAATCAAAATTTGCGAAAGTAAATTTTTAAAAGCCTAGATTTACACCTCCATCTTTTTGTTTTGAACAGACGACAATGAGACATTAATGAGTGTTACTTAAGACGCTATTACACTAGCAACTTTTAATGCAATGAAATGTGCAATGTGACATTGCAACTTCAATGTTTATAGTGTGATATGTGACATGCAACTTGATAAAACTTTCCATTTCAACTCAGTGTGAGACTCAGTCTTACCGAGTTGAACAGGTTCAACTTTTGAGAGACTTTTCAAGTAAACTTTCTGTCAAACAATCAATCAGGCCGTTTGCCGGAAAGGTCCTTCTACTTTTAAATAATATTTAAAAATGGTACGGTTCCATGTTAAGTCCCATAATCTCCTCCCATTGGCCCAAAGATTCCTCCCACAAACGTTTGAAGAACTCTCGTTAAATGATTTAGAGTAATTATACCCTTTTAGTTTTTAAAACATTTTCGTGTTTCTTTTAATTCTGTTCTTTTTTTAACGACTTAATAACTTTATAATCAGAGCTCGAGGAGAGTTTTTTTTTACTTTACAACAATGTTGACGATATCTTTGAAAATAAACAATTTATAGCAGTTTGAAAAAAAAAAAAAAGATGAAAATCTCTTGTTTTTAAAACTTGTGAAAAATTGAAAACCGGTTTTGTTATTTAAATTGTTAAGCATTAATTAAATTGTTTATTTTTAAAGGTACCATCATGTAAAATAATTTCATTTGAACTATTTTAATTATTTATTTTAGTTATTTATTTTAGTTATTTATTTTAGTTATTTATTTTAATTCTTTACTTTATTTTAATTATTTACTTTAATTATTTTAATTATTTACTTTAATTATTTTAATTATTTACTTTAATTATTTACTTTATTTATTTTATTTATTTTAATTATTTATTTTAATTATTTACTTTAATTATTTACTTTAATTATTTACTTTATTTATTTTATTTATTTTATTTATTTTAATTATTTTAATTATTTATTTTAGTTATTTATTTTAGTTATTTATTTTAGTTATTTATTTTAATTATTTATTTTAATTATTTACTTTAATTATTTTAATTATTTATTTAAATTATTTATTTTTATTTATTTTTGCTTTTCTAGTTTTTTAATCCTAAAGTTTGGATTTCTTTTGAAAGTTTCTTCTAAACAAAGGTAAGTTCAACTTAACTCAGTTCCTGCAAAATTTGTTTCCTGTTACATTTTAAACGTTAATTATCGTTTACTTAATGTTATTAGAAGAAAGTTTTGTTCTCACATCTTATGTTGAGGTAGATTTTCTTGCTTAGTCCCGGTCCTATACCGTTGTTAGCAAGGCAAAAGTAGAAACCAACGTCGGTGCTTCGGACGTTCGAGATATGAAGAGATCCGTTGCTCAGAAGCATCGAATGGAGATTCGAAGAATTGTGAATTTCTTGTCTGTTACCACTTGGTACATTACCTTGTTAAAATTAGTAAAGATTGTTTAGATTAGTTTTGGAGGTGGTATTCCTTTAAAAACACATAAATGGGGCACGTTAGAGACGTCAATGGTAGAACCGGTTCGCCAATTACTGGAACTGATAAAACCGGTTTGCCAGCATAGGTCGAATTGATACGAACTGGTTCCGAACAGAGTAGAAACGGTTCGGTTCTACCGTTTGTCACCTCTAAACTGTATTACGGGTGCATTCGAAAACAAATAAATTGAATAATGTATTAGCCTCCAATAGAGGTTATTCCTTTGTTTAAAAAACCCCTAAGTTTTCCAATCTCTGGACTTATTTCTAAGGACAGAACACTTTGTGTCGCCACAAACAGTGTTCGTTTTTTTAACAGATCTATGGATTACATAAGAGGGGTGTTCTCAATTTGTGGCACAAGTGCCAATTGTGAAGTTATTCATCATCATTAGCTCAACAAACAATTATGCTTTTTTCTAATCAAAAAAGCTGGTTAGAGGTTAGATGTCTGGTTACTATCAGTTCTTAACTGGAGCCTCTAATCAGTGTTTTTGATTAAAAAAAACAATTGTAGGTTAATCTAATCGGAAGATTGTTACTTCAACAATTGGCACTTGGCACCACAGATTGAGAAACATATGCTTCATATATTTCATAAAAATCCGAACCCTACTCGTTCTACTGTGTGGTATTTAGATCGAAATGTGTTGCTGATTCTCTGAGACCATACTGTATATAATTGATTGTAATTTATCCTTCTACTTTTGTGTGTGTCTCTCTTAATGTCAATCTGTGGAATCAGTCAATGTGCAGATTGCCTAGACAATCTGCAAAACCACCAAAACTGCTTGTGAATCTGCAAACAACCACCAAAACTGCTAGTGAATCTGCAAAAATTCAATACGTTTTTGGTTTTTGAATTTTGCAGATTCACTAGCAGTTTGGTTGTTTTGCAAATTACCTAAAGAATCTGCACATTGACTGATTCCACAGATTGACAGTAGCATGTCTATTGCAAACGACAACAATCATCACCCTGTACCATTACATTAAGCAAGTGTTTTAGTAGTTTGGGTCGACAGTAACCAAGTTAAAAAAAATGCCATGTTGGGGGGGGGGGGGGTCCAAGATGCCATTATTTTTTGTAGGTCTTCTGGGTTACGTTAAGAACGACTAATGTTGTCACTATTTAGAACAACAAAAGAAGCATAATAATAATAATAATAATAATAATAATAATGTGGGCCTGTTATTTTGTGGCTTTTTGATATTGCCTTTTTGAGCCATGTTTACAACATGCCCCTCGGTCGTTAACATTATTATTATCCCTTCAGGTTCAATCAAATGTATGGCTTTGGTATTGTATGTCATTGCACATTAGGGATAGGACCTTAACAATGCGATGATACCATTATATAATGAATTTTTTTTTCTTTTTCGATTCTTCTGTTGTTTGTGGTGGGGAGAAGGGGTAGGAGAGTTGGAAAGAGGCTAATCTATTGCACCCTTGGTGTATTTAGAATAAGAGATAAATTATGATGGGGCAAAAACAGCCTCAGGAGGAGCCAGTTCTTTTTTTTCCCCTCTGTACATGTATTTTATTATAAAACATTTTGATTATGTTGTTACATTAGTAAATGTCAAGTTCATTTAACCCACAAAAAATCGGTTATATGTTCAAAGCTGGAAAATTCGGAAACAAAAAAAAAATAGCCGAATTCGAGAAGGATTCTAGATTTAAAAAAAAATGAATAAAATCGAGATTTTCTAATGTGCTCATATAAAGAAAAATTAAAGATTGTTTAAAAAATTCTAACATTTAAAAAACAAACTGAAATAGAATAATAAAAAGTGTAAAATCGGGGGGGGGGGGGAACGTCATTTTCCAAAATTTGGAAATAAAACCATTTTTGCAAAAATAGGAATTTTAATTTTTGAGTGCAATTAACGTAATTGTAGGCCAATATGGTCGTATGCTAAAATATTCTAATGCCCTTTAATTTTAGTCATTCTGCAAGTTTCATTGTTTCAGAAAAGTTTTCTAGTTTCTAAATTCTGGATTGTATTTTATTTTTATTTTTTCCTCTATAAGAAATCCTGTAGGTGGGCAATCACTGCTACCTACATGAACCCCTGTAGTTGGGCAATCACTGCTAGCTACATGAACTCCTGCAGCTGGGCAATCACTGCTAGCAGTTATGTTTTGCTGTTATATTTTTTAAGTTGTGTTATTGGGTTTTGAACAATTTTCCTGATTTCTAAAAGTCTCATATGATAAAAGCCATAGAACATTCAATGTTCGAACAACGTTTTGCGTATTATGCTCCATGAAAAGTATCCCTTAAGTGGTTGAGCTACCCTTCTAGTTTCTAAAAACACACATTCATGTTTCTCTTCATTTTGCTCTTCTGAAAGGCTGAGTAATAAGAATATTAGTGACGTTTACACTTTGATACCAGCTTAACAGCCGTATTACGCTGAAGCAATTGTGAAACGCCACCCGAAATGAACCTGAACTTGGCAATTGTTGTTCTTTTCTTTTCCCCTCCTCAACCCGCCTTGATTCTAATCGGATTCCGTTTTTTTTTCTCGTGCATTTTGTGCGTGAAATCGATGACAAAATGGTGTCTTGTCTTTTTTTGAGTTGTTTCATCTCGACAGAGATTTCCATCAATCTTTTTTTTTGCCGTAAACTTCACGGCCGCAACTCTGCGTGGTTTTTTTTTGTTGAAGGGACAAAAACGTACGTTAAATATTTAAGAGTGAGTGAGAGAGAGAGAGAGAGAGAGAGAGAGAGAGAGAGAGAGAGAGAGAGAGAGAGAGAGTCCTTCTTCATCTTCATTCTTTTAGGAAAGAGAGAGAGAGGGAGAGAGGGAGGAGCTGTCACATTTTATTTCTCATCTTTTTGTTTCTCTTTTGTGACATTCTTTTAAGAGTGTCGATCCATAAACTTAAGACAGTTTGACCCTTAAGTGTATGTGTATAATATATCTTTTTCTGTCATGACAAATGATATTCTTTTGTTCTCAAACACTAACTCCTTTGATAAGTTGATAACTCACTCAAGCTTTGAAAATTTCATCAAAAAAAGTGGGGAGTTTTTCCTTGATGTTTGAAGTTGGGGTGTGTTGCACAACAGGTTGAGGAGGAGTACCACCATCCGGTGGTTACTAAAGTGTTCTATACACAAATATGAGGTCCATTCAAGCAACATTTTTCACTTGTTCTTCATCATCTTGTATGTGTATATATGTGTGTGTGGTAATGATTCCATCCATGGTTAGTAAGCCAAGTTATGGGTTTTTGTTTAATTGGGGTCATTTTTGTGAGGGTCAGTCAGTCAGTCAGTCAATAAGAAAGAAAGAAAGAGAGAGAGAATGAAAGTGTATCTTTTTGTTTTAGATATACTCTCTCTTTCTCTCTCTCTCTCTCCACCACACAATGTCTTTTAAAGTGATGAACATCATTGAGTTCTCTCTTTTATATGAGGCTGCAAAAGTCAACCGAGCGAAACACAAAAACCCTTACTAATACCCCAGTATATATATACTGTATAATAGTATTGGTACCATTACCCCAACCAAACTACTATTGCATTTGTTACAGGGTGTGTGGTCCAGTTTCATTTGTGTAGCAATAAAGTTAAAGGTACACCCACCGCACACACACACACACACACACGTGCGTAAAAAACACTAGTGGAAAAAAAACAGAAACGAAAATGTTTTACATTTTACGTTGTTACAAAAAATTACTTCGAAAAATCTCCACAAAGAGCGCTAGCATCGTTTTTCTATTAAGCCCATAGACCCAATGTTAAAGAAAAAACGTTAATTTTTAAAATACACAACAGTCGCGGCGGCAATATGTTTATTTTTCATATTTAAAGTTGTCCAATTTTGATGGTTTAAAGTGCAATGTGTGCACCTTAAATATATGCTCATCGCTTGATAGAATGATACAAAATTGGTAAGTGCGGTTCTATTTTTAAAAACTTTCAAAATCGCGAATTTCTAATTCTTATGTTAAACTCCACTGAGTATGCGCTCGTGAGCAAAAACAACATCCATTAAAATGCTCGTAAAAATACGTAAAAATAATTTTATAAAACCACAATTAAACCACAGTGAAGCCAACACATTGGCGCACGTGCTGAATTTTTTCTGGTTTTTTAAAATTATTTTTAGGTATTTTTTACCATCATTTTAATGGATGTGTTTTTTTCTTACGAACGCGTACTCAATGGAGTTTAACATAAGAGTTAAAAATTCGCGATTTTGAAAGTTTTTAAAAATAGAAGCACACTTACCATTTTTTTTGTCATTCTATCACTAGATCAGCGTATATTTAAGGTGTACACAATTGCACTTTAAACCATCAAAATTGGACAAGTTTAAATATGAAAAATAAACAAATTGCCGCGGCGACTGTTGTGTATTTTAAAAATTAACATTTTTTTTCTTTAACATCCGGTCGATGGGCTCAATAGAAAACCGATGCTAGCGCTCTTTGTGGAGATTTTTCAAATTATTTTTGCGATGTAGCCTCCTAAGGTGCGTCAATACTACTCGTGCTCGGAGAAGTGGCTCGTCGACAAGCTAACCGAGTAACGTGGACGGAGTCGCGAGCAGCGATACTCTGCCTGGTGTCGGTACTTCAAAGCGGTGCGCGTTATTACTTGCAAGTCATTGGACGCGGAGACGAGACTAGTTTAGGTGACTCACAGAGTGGACAAACGTGTGCATGATAATAAAACTTGCACTGGTAATCATGATTTCGTCGTCACTCATCGGATCCGCACGAGACAAAGCCTCTCGAGTAACTGAAATCTCAACTCTTAGTTTTTGACAAGTGCCGGAGCACGACAAGTCAACAAGACAGGCAATTAGAAATCGGGACGAACTTCAGTTAGCTTCGCCCTTTTTATGACAAACGCAACTTCTAATTGGTTAGTTATGTAGTCTGACGTCACATCGCCCTTTTCAACGTCGAACCACACAACAAACCAATTAGAAGTTGCCGGTCGTCATAAAAAAGGGGCGGAGCCAACTGAAGTTCGTCCCGATTTCTAATTTCCTGTGTCTACAAGGGCGCACAAGCCTGAGTACTGCTAGCATAAGTAGTATGGACGCACCTTTACACTTGTTGTGAGTTTCAAGTGACCCACGCTTGCACAACAAAAAACCTGAACAGAAAACGTATTAGTGGGGTTCTGGGGGGGGGGGGGGAAACTTGTTTGGTGTATACCTCGATGACATCATTGTTTTTCTGAAGAACGTCACACCTAATAAAAATATGACTGTGACGTCACATTGCCTGAATAAATCGACGAATAACGAAATGTGCGTTATCTTTGAGTTTTTTTAAAAGCCTCGAATCAAATTTTTGAAGTTGATATAACATTTTTAAAATGGTGCACAGCTAAAATGATCACCCTGTACAATTGGCGTTGTCCACCACCATCTTTTTAGCTTATATTTTTTTCGGAAGAGAGAGAGAAAAAAAAAATAAAGATTGGGAGCTAAGGGGATGGCTTTTTCTTGCCTTTTCCTCCACATCAGAGGCACTGAAGCATTGTAACGGAAGAATTACAGACCCTTGTCATTGGCGTGCATTCAAGTGAACGATGAATTGCCTTTTTTTGTGTGGCCGCCTTGGTCTTACTACTACTGGTCACAGAGAACTGGACAGTCAGTGCGTTGATGAAGGAGGTCGACTTAATAGAATCGAACTCTTAATATAACTTTCTCTCTCTCTTGAGATTGATTGAGAACGAAAATGATATTCATATAACTTGGTGAGGTTTCGAAACAATTAATCACACAAAAATGTGTTTTTTTTTTGTTTGGTTTCCGAATATCGTACCTAAAATTACGATTAATCTTGTTCTATGCAAAACTACAATCGCTTCACTGTAACTTTAAAGTTTGTGACGTCAGAAAGATTAAAAAAGCTAGGCTTGTGTCATTTTTGTTAACAGAAGTTCTGAAAAAAACTAAGGATGGGACATTCGAATACTTGAATCTCGCGCGTGTCTTGAAAAATATTCGAGATTCGAAAATTCGAATCTTCACGCTTTTTTGTCTTTCGAATCTTTTTCGAATCCTAACCTTAGAAAACTGTTAAAAACTTTGGTAAAATTAGTTTTAACTCCATTGAAGTCCAATAGAAGCGTTCACTAACAAAAAAACCGGCGATTGTTGCAATTTCTGTGGTACTCGGATCACCAATGGATCACCTTATGGCGACCCTGAGTGCCACACTTTTTCAATTTATTATTAATAATTTAATATTTAATATTATTTCATTTATATGTATCTTCTTAATGAATAATATAGGATTTTTATATGAAGGATTCGAGAGATTCGAGGGATTTGAGAACCTTTTAGGATTCGAGAAAATTTAAGATTCGTCCCACCTCTATTAAAAATACTTTGAAAAAAGTTTGCCTTAAAACTCCAATTTTTTTTTCAACACCGCGGATCAAATAGAATTATAGAAGCCAAAACTTTTTAGTTAACCCCTCTTTTTTTCGTGACGTCACAAGTTTCAGTTTACAACGAGGCGACTGTAGAAAATTAGTTTTAACAAAAATGTAATTAATTTTTAATATAAATTACCTCAAGAGAAATTTGGGATCTGAAAAATCAATTTTTTTTTGTAGTTTTTAATGAAATTTTGAACACTTGTTTTTTAATTAAAAATTGTGTTTAATAAGCAGGAATGTCAAAAACAAAAATTATGATTTGCGTGAGAATTTTTGCACATGAAACTCCCCCCCCCCCCTCTTCCCCCCCAAAAAAAACATAGAGGCTATATTTGAAAAAAATGAAATATGTATTTGGAACCCTTATGATTCGGTTATGTAATAACAATATAAATGGAATTGGAACAAGAAGAGAGAAGGGGTTTGGATTTTAGTTGGTTTTTGAAGAGGTCATATTGTGAGGTCAATTTCATATTCTATGGTTACAACCCTTACAGATTTCATATGTGGTTATTATCGATTTATATTTATGTTGAGGTCTTATTTTTTTTCTCTCTCTCTCTCTTTCTCTTTCATTCTGAAACACACACGAAAATGTACGATATATATACTGTATATATGATCCCTAAGGGCAATAATGGCAACGAATTATGATGGTCTTTGCTTCAGGGTTTTAAATGAGGTTCATTTCTTTGATACATTCGAGATTTCTGATTCCTAGTACTTTTTCTTCAAGGAAAAAGAATTTTTTTTTCCTGAACATATACTGCAACAAAAAAAATGGCCAACAAAATGCATGCAACAAAAATGGACAACAAAATGCAACCAAAAATGGCCTACAAAATGCAACAAAAATGACCAACAACAAATGGCCAACAAAATGCAACAAAAAATGGTCAACAAAATGCAACATAAAATGGCTTACAAAATGCAACCAAAAAATAGAATACAAAATGCAACAAAAAATGACATACAAAATGCAACAAAAATGTTGCATTTTGTAGGCTAGTTTATGTTGCAGAATGCAACATAAAATAGCCTACAAAATGCAACCATAAATGGTCAACAAAATGCAACAAAAATGGTCAACAAAATGCAACAAAAATGGCCAACAAAAGCAACAGAAATGGTCAACAAAATGCAACATAAAATGGCTTACAAAATGCAACAAAAATGGCTTACAAAATGTAACAAAAATGGCTTACAAAATGCAACAAAAATTGCCTACAAAATGTAACAAAAAATGGTCAACAAAATGCAACCAAAAAATAGAATACAAAATGCAACAAAAAATGACCTACAAAATGCAACAAAAATGACCAACATGCAACAACAAATGGCCAACAAAATGCAACAAAAAATGATCAACAAAATGCAACCAAAAATGGCCAATAAAATGCATCAAAAATGGCCAACAGAATGCAACATAAAATCGCCTACAAAATGCAACATAAAATGGCCTACAAAATGCAACCAAAAATGGTCAACAAAATGCAGCCAAAAAAGGTCAACAATAAGCAACAAAAAATGGCCAATAAAGTAAAACACATTGTGTTTTCGAAGGAAATTTAAAAACTATTCTAAAAAAAGTTTTAAACGTAGCAAAATTTCAAAATATGCAAATGGTATATAGATTATCTACAATAAAACTTGTGTTTCTGCCTTTTAAAAATTAATCAACATTAAAGTTAGTCATAAAAAGTTTATTTTAAAAGATGTTAATATGTAAAGGCTTCTTAAGAAACTCCTCTTCCAGTTTCTAAAACACTTAAGTTCTAAAAAAAAATGAAAATTCAAAAACTTTTAATTGTAATAAGATCTATCAAAGTTTCTTGGAAATTCTGTTTAGTAGATCCATTTACTCTTCTAGTTTCTAAAACTTCTAATTTTTAGCTACAAATATATAATCGATGTTGAGAAATTTCTAGTGTTCATTATGATATTAGACTTACCGGTGACTTTCATCCACGTAATGGTAGGCAATGGAAATCCATCTGCCTGACAGTCCAATGTTATTGAATCACCCACCACCAATTTTGCATCATTCGGTTCTACCTTCCAACGAGGCGGAACTTGAGAAGAAAGAAGAAAAAAAAACACGGAGGGGAAAAATTTAATTTAAAATTATAAAAGCCAAATATACAATTATGTGTAAAGTGGATTGTGTGCGTGTGTTTGACTGGGACAGTGGCTATTTTTCAATATAATGATATGAAATAGGGTTTTTTTTAAAAAAAGGGAAAAGTCAGTGGAGTGAGTTTGCGTGTTTGTAGTTGAGGGAGAGACAGAATGATGGAAAGAGAGAAAGAAAGTGATTGGGAGAGAGAGAGAGAGAGAGAGAGAGAGAGAGAGAGAGAGAGAGATGGATGCAAAAGAGAGAGATGGAAAGAGAAAGAGATGGAGAGAGATAGATGGAAAGAGAGAGAGATGGAAAGAGAGAGAGATGGAGAGAGATAGATGGAAAGAGAGAGAGAGAGATGGAAAGAGAGAGAGATAGAAAGAGTGAGAGAGAGATGGAAAGAGAGAGAGAGAGAGAGAGAGAGAGAGAGATGGAAAGAGAGAGAGAGATGGAAAGAGAGAGAGAGATGGAAAGAGAGAGAGAGAGAGAGATGGAAAGAGAGAGAGAGAGAGATGGGGAGAGAGAGATGGAAAGAGAGAGTTTGTAAGTTGTAATAAATGAGACGAGTTGAGAATGTGATTAAATGACAGAAAATCAATTTAATGGATAAAAACTGGAACGAAAAAGTTTGATGGGTTAGAGGCTGGGTACATACGATCAATTCTGAGTTGTCAGTCTTGACTCGTCAATCTTGAATTGTCTGCTAAAAATTACTTCTCTGGCATTTGAAATTTCATTTCTCAATCATTTTGAAAATCTGTATTATCTTTTTCTCGCCATTGTAAAGCAATTGCGATTTGAAACAAATGCTTGTGTTATTATCACATTCTAAGGCTTGTTGTCGATTCACTGCACATGCTAGTTCAATCCCCCCCTAGAAAAAAAATTGAAGCGGATTTCTGGCCGAAAAGATCGTTCCAGTCAAGATGGAAGAACAATTAAAATTAGATTGAATTAACAAAAGTCACTCAAAATACAATTAATTTTAACATTGAAAAGCCAGGATTGACAAGCCAGAATTAATTAGTCAGTCATTTAATGGTGTTTTCATGACGATATCTTTGAAAATAAGCTTTTTATGGGAATTTGAAAATGACCCAACTTTAAAGCCTTGTTTCCATTGGGGTGAAAATTTGAACTTTTTGAAAATTTCAACTGGTGAAAAGTTGAACAAACGTGGTCTCCGCCTACGATAGTGAATAGGCGGACGCCACGTTTCTTTTATTTTTCATCAGTTGAAATTTTCCAAAAAAGTTCAAATTTTCACCCCAATGGAAACAAGGCCTAAGTAGACAATATTTTGTTAATTTTTATCTAAAAATGTTTGTTTTGAACGGATATCAACATAAAAAACACCCTTAAATGATTGAGCTACTCTTCTAGTTTCTAAAATATATTCAAGTTTCTAAAAGACAGAATAACCAGAGTTCATAGGTCAGTTCATAAAACCGTTTAAAGTAGGGATGGACCATTCGAATCCTCGAATCCCGCGAATCTTGAAAAATATTCGAGATTCGACAACTCGAATCTTCGCGCTTTTTTCGTCTTTCGAATCTTAATCTTAAAAAAAACTGTTAAAAACTTTGGTAAAATTAGTTTTAATTCCATTGACGTCCAATAGAAGCGTTCACTAACAAAAAAAAAAACGCGGCGATTGTTGCAATTTCGGTGGTATCCGGATCACCAGTATCATCACCTTGTGGCGACCCTGAGTGACATACGTGTTTTTTTATTAATAATTTAATATTTAATATTATTTCATTTATTTGTTATTTGTATCCTCATAATAAATTATATAGGATTCTGATATGAAGGATTCGAGAGATTCGAGATTGGAGGGACTCGAGAACTGATTCGGATTCGAGAAAATTTAGGATTCGTCCCACCTCTATTGTATACAGGAGAGATTCGTGAAATTCGAGGGATTCGAGAACCTTTTAGGATTCGAATTCGGATTCGAGAAAATTTCGGATTCGTCCCACCTTTTTTTTTTATAAAAAAAAACTTCAATAACTATTAAAATTCTTTACAAATTGGATTTATTTTCGGGTATAAAATATATTTTGATATTATTGCTAACAAGTTACTAAAGTTTAAAATGTTTAGCATTTATAATTTCTGAGATATTTAATTTTTAAACAATTTTAGCTGCGCCATTTGTCTGATAATAGGTTCTAAAAGTCAATACTGTATTTTGAAATCCGATTAATAATAGAATATAGAAGTAAGTTTCTTTTCAACTCTTTATAATTCGATTCCGGTTTCTTTGAATAAGTTTTATTTTTTTTTTGTTCAGAAAAAAATCCCTCGTTTTTTTTTTGTTGAAGAAAAAAACGTTTGGAACATTTCGTATAAAATGCAGTGTTGTGGGAATATGTCTATGAAAATTCCTTTTTTTTTTCTCTCTCTTATGATTTCGCCTTTAAATCACTTTTTTTTATACGAAAAATCGGTCTTTAACTAAAAAGATGGAACTTTTTTTTTTCTTCTTCTTCTCTCATTGAGTTGATAAGAAAGAAAAGAGAGAAGAAAAAAAATCTCTCCGTTGGTTTTTTCGCAATCTTAATGTTTACATGGATTATTACCATGTTGTAGCTTATCTTTTTTAGTATTATAGTAAGTTCACTAAATGCAGGGGCAAGCATATTCGAGAGTCATAAAAAAAAAGGGCAGACAAAAAAAAAGCTGTAATGAAGATTGAAGAAAAGCTGAAAGAGAGAAAATGACAAGTCAAATTGTACATTAGAGATAGAAAAAAAAAGTCTTTACTTTAATGTCTTACACCCATTTTTTTATATTTCATATTTGAAGAACAGGACTCTCTGGAATCTAGGGACACATTTTTTTATTCCTCCGGAAAAAAAATGTCTTCATAAAACGGTTAAGAGAAATAAATTCAGGTGTTTTTTCTTCCTTTCTTTTTTGGCGACTTTGGAATCTCTTTTTTTTTTTCTTCTTTTTTTCCGAGCGAATTAAGCAAAAAAATATTAGAGGGTGTGACGAATCCTAAATTTTCTCGAATCCGAATCCGAATCCTAAATTTTCTCGAATCCGAATCCGAATCCTAAATTTTCTCGAATCCGAATCCGAATCCTAAATTTTCTCGAATCCGAATCCTAAATTTTCTCGAATCCGAATCCGAATCCTAAATTTTCTCGAATCCGAATCCGAATCCTAAATTTTCTCGAATCCGAATCCGAATCCTAAATTTTCTCGAATCCGAATCCGAATCCGAATCCTAAATTTTCTCGAATCCGAATCCTAAATTTTCTCGAATCCGAATCCTAAATTTTCTCGAATCCGAATCCTAAATTTTCTCGAATCCGAATCCTAAATTTTCTCGAATCCGATTCCTAAAAGGTTCTCGAATCCCGCGAATTTCTCAAAACCTTCATATCAGAATCCTAAATAATTCATTATGAGGATACAAATAAATGAAATAATAAATATTAAATTATTAATATTAAAAAAAACAAGTGTAGCACTCAAGGTCGTTACAAGGTGATCCATTGGTGATCCGGATACCACCGAATTTGCAACAATCGCTGGTTTTTTTGTTAGTGAACCGCTTCTATTGGACGTCAATGGAGTTCAAACTAATTTTACCAAAGTTTTTAACAGGTTTTTTAAGGTTAGGATTCGAAAGACGAAGCGCGGAGAGATTCGAGTTTTCTAAATCTGGAAAATTTTTCAAGATTCGCGGGATTCGAGGATTCGAAGATTCGAATGGCCCATCCCTAGTTAAAACTAATTTTACAAAAGTTTTAACAGTTTTTTTTAAGGTTAGGATTCGAAAGATTTGAAAGGCGAAAAAAATAAAAGCGCGAAGATTCGAGTTTTCAAATCTCGAATATTTTTCAAGATTCGCGGGATTCGAGGATTCGAACGTCTCATCTCTAATAAAAACAATTTATAATTTTTCCTTTGCAATTTTTGAAAAAAAAAAAAATTTGTTTCCCCCGAAATTCTATATTCCAGTGGTCCAAATTTGGAACGAGATTTTCTCTCTCTAAACTTGAGTGTTTTAGCCACTTAAACACGAATCTTTCAAGTTTTATGCCTGTCACACACTCCCCCTCCCCCCCTTAAAAGTCATTTCCCACCTCCCTACATGTAGTTTATATATTAGATGATTTATTTTTTTTTAAAAATGGTTCTGAGTGTGCGTTTTCTTGACCACACAGTCACTTTTAAAGTGGTTTCAGGGGTTGGTTTTATTTCGATCAACTGTCCATTCATCGTTATATATAAGAACGGTCATCGTATAAGTTTACGAAGAAGAAGAAGGGTGGGGAAAATAACTTGAATAATATCGACCGTCTGTTTGAATGAACGTTAAGAAGAATTGATAGGAAGATCCTAGAACACCGTAAAACACTCAATTGGACCATTAATGCTCGAAAATTGACGACGGTTTTTTTTTTTCTTTCTCGTTGGTCTTCCATTTAACAAACTGAGTTATGAAGACTCTGATATTGTTCGAGGTTTTAGATTACATCCTAAAGTTGGACAATCGGGTTAATATTTGGACAAGAGAAACACAGGCAGTTAGAAATCGGTCAGAACTTCAGTTGGCTCCGCCCATGTTATGACGACCAGCAACTTCTAATTGGCTGGCTGGTTATGTAGTCTGACGTCACATGCTCCGCCCTTTTCAACGTCAGACCACATAACCAGCCAATTAAAAGTTGCCGGTCGTTAAAACAAGGGCGGAGCCAACTGAAGTTCTGACCGATTTCTAACTGCCTGTGAAGAAACAATCTGCATTTGGAATTTCTATAAGCTCGGCACGGCGCCACGAAGACTTGGTCACATTTTCTTAAAACTACTGAGGTTTTGTGTCAAAACGGCCAGCATCCAAATGGATGAGGGCCCGTGGGGCCAGAATGGCCAGCGCCCAAATTTTTCAAATACCAAAATGTTCAGTGCACAAATAGGGCAAGCGCCATTATGGCCAGCATCCAAATAGTTTAGTGCATGCAGAACAGCCAGCGCCCAAAATGGCCAGTGCACTAATGGATCAGTGCCAAAATGGCCAGTGCTCAATTGAGCGAGCTCCAAAACAGCCAACGCCCAAATGATTGGCTTCCAAATAAGTTGGTGTCAAAACTGTGGATGCACCCCCAATGAATGATCCAAAATATCTGGCGCACAAACAGGTTGGCGCCAAAACGTCCAGCTTTAAAATATCCCACTCTTCCTTTTTCCTTGAATATTGCCATTAATTACCTCGGACTTTGAGTTCCGTAGTGTAGTTTGAAGATGTGGCCGCATTCATAGCGAAACACGTATAGTTTCCCATATGAGCCGTGGTCACTCCTTTGATGGTCATCACACTGGAGAATTCGTCTATATTTCTAACGACGACTCCGAGTAATTGAGGAATAGATTTTCCATCTTTAACCCAAGTAAAATTGATGGGTAGATCGCCATCAGTGACACCGCAAATGATACGAGCATGAGCGCCTTCGTGAACGTCGTGTCCCTGAAATGTTGATGGATCGATCATGGGTGGAACTGTGAAAATAGCAGCAAAATACACACAAAAAATAAAAGAGATGTCGATCATGTAATTTAATCGATCCGTGCATCTTATGGTATAGTTAGAAAGAAACAAGAGACCAGACCGACAGTTAGATTCTACTTTTAGATTTCGGTTTTTAGTTTTTAGGCCCTTGGCACACAGACCATTTTTTTCGACTGCAAAATGAAGTCGGGATTGTCGCCAAAACCGCGACCACCTTTGAGTCTTTCCATTAAAAAAAATATATTGCAGCTACTTTTCGGCCACTTTTCGACTGCAAAAATTGGTCTATGTGTTCCAACATTTTAGTAGCTTGGACGGAGCGACAAGAAGTCGCTCGTTTGCAAAGCAAATTGAGCACGAACGCAAACGAGAAAGGACGAGGACACACAAACGTCGCACATGCGTGAAATATTGCTTAAACGAACGAAGGCAGGATGTGGCGCCGTTTCATTTGTTCAGGAATACCTAAAAGGTACTCGGACAAAGTTTGATCAAAATCGTCCATACGCCGAACGATTTTTTATTGTAAAGAACCGACAACGAATCGCTCGGATTCGCAGTAAATTCTCATGATCCTGAAGCTTGTTCGGTATTGCTTCGGATTGGACGTACAAACTAAAACATTCGTGTGTCCTCGCCCTTCAACGTTTGTGCTCGCGCTCAAATGTATACGAAGCTTTATATGTTCCCCTTTATATACAGGTGTATACACGTGTATATGTTACTGTCATTCTGCGGAATGAGTCAATCTACATATTGCCTAGGCAATCTGCAAAACAACCAAACTGCTAGTGAATCTGCAAAATTCATCACCTAAAATGTATTGAATTGTGCAGATTCATTAGCAGGTTGGTTGTTTTGCAGATTGCCTAGGCAATATGTAGATTGACTGATTCCGCAGATTGACAGTAACACATCTGACCAATTATAAATCATTCGGATTATTATCATCTTTTGTGACATTCCTTGGACAATTGGATACGAAAAGACAATTTTCTTTGTTGTTTGTTGTTGTTACAATCATTGCAATCAAGCGTTACTGAGATTTTGTTCTGTGTGTGTTCTTCTTCTTCTATACTTTGAAGGAACAAATGTCCCCCTTTTACTTCTTTTCAAAGGGTATTTCATTGATTCTGAAACCCATTGTTGAATGTGATGGGCAAAAGGCCCTCCTTCCTTGGTCTTTTCGAAGACTTTTAACAAAAGAAGGGAATTTTTCTTGTCCCTTGCGGGTGAATGAATGATCAGAAAATTTTTCTCTCCCGAGGGTTTTGAAATAAAGAAAAGGGTGCAAAAAAAAAAAGGATGTCGGTGATGATGATGATGATGATAATCAGCATCAATGATGCCCATTATTATTTATAGTTGCAAGAGAAAAAAAATTGAAAATTAAATACAGTAGGATCTCAATTATCCGGAATTCCGGGTAATCCGGGAAAGCTTTTTATAAAAAGCCTAATATAATTGTTGTTTTTTTAGTTTTTTTATTTTAAGTGTTTTTGACTTTCCGACAGTGAACTAAAGAATTAAAATAAAAAACGGGTATTTTTCGGATTATCCGAACCAGATCTGATCCGGACTGCCGGGTCATCCGGACAGGCTTTGAGCCTAATATAATTTTTTTTTTTTTTTTAAATTTTTCATTGTATTTTACTTTTAACTTTCCGATACTGAACTAAAGAATTAACGAAAAAACGGGTATTTTTCGGATTATCCTGGACTTTCGGTAATCCGAACCAGATCTGATCCGGACTTCCGGGTCATCTGGACAGGTTTTGAGCCTAATATAATTTTTTTTTAGTTTATCAGTGTTTTTTGACTTAACTGTCTGATACTGAACTAAAGATTTGAAGTAAAAAAAAACCCGGCTATTTTTTCGGATTATCCGGTCTTTCGGTAATCCGGACCAGGTCTGATCCCATTTAGTACGTATAATCGAGATTTCTACTGTGAATGGAAGCTAAGCACAAACAAGATTGTGCACTTTAGTTCTGTTTTTGTCGCACTGTTGTCTTCATAAGACTCAGACGTTTGCAGTTTCCTCAAAAATGTGTTGTGATTTTCTGTTCATCCACCTCCTCCTCCTCCTCCTCTATTTCAAATTCGATAAAATTCAATTGTAATCGAATTTCGATTGTCAATCCATCAGTTTGTAAGTAATATATATTTCAGTTTAACCGGTCTTTTAGGGATAATGGTTTGACTCTTTAAAAAGAGAGATGGAGTTTTTGAATTGACAGCATGTGGCCGTCAATGTAGAAAATAAATCCTTCTGCAAATTTTCTAGGCAATTTAAAAAAACCGCACTCAATATGGTAGTTAATTTTGCACATATGACTAGAAGGTTTAGGCAATGTACAGAATTTTCTAAAACAACATGTCACTTTGTGGTGGCACAAAGTGGTTCACATGACTTGCTTCACACGAATCCACCATTCAAAACAATAGATCGCTGTCAGTGTTTGTGGGTCACTTGTATGACCTTCATCATAACTTGCAAACAGGTGGTTCGTCGCCACTTGTGGCAGGACACAACCACGCATCGCTACTGTGTTGAGAGAAGAAAAAACAAAAACAAAAACGGTGGCGGTGGCTCGTCTGTTAAAAAACGACCATTTTATGTGTTGCCACAAAGTGGTTAATGTGAAGCCCGCCTTAGAGGCTATATTCTGTCGTGAGTCTTATGGACCAGGCTTCTTCTTGGGATATATGAGGCAACAGGAGTGATATTGAGGTCTTTGTTGTTCCAAATTGACTAGAAATTCTGCATAAAGACTGTTTTCCACACTTTTGACTCCTTTATTACTGAGAGTGAAGGCGGAAGGGAGGGAGGGAGGGTGGGGGAGGTGGTCTAAAAAAAAACTCACTCATGATTCTGATTTCAATCGACTGCTGTGCTTCTTGTCCAATGTGGTTCCTCACGAGACAAACGTATTTGCCACTGTCAGCTACTCGTTGAGCGTGTCGTATGATGAGAGTGCCGTTTGAGAGTACTTCCTGACGGAAATCGACTGGCAATAACGTTCCTTCTGTTTGTCCAACGACAACAAAAAGAAAGACAGGACACAAAATAAATAAATATATGGCTTTTTTTTTAGAATAGAAAAAAATACATTTAAATCAGTTGGTGGCGCAGGTAAAACGGCTTCCCTTTAAAGACACTTGTTTCCATTAGGTCAAAAATAGGAGGTGAAAATGAATTTTTTTTATCTTAATTGATAAAATCAAGGCTTGAAAATTCGGAAATAAAAAATAGCTAAATTCGGGAAGAAAAATGTGGTAGTTTTCTGGGAAAAAAAAAACAATATCAAAAGACAAGTGAGACGTGCATTTCCTGTAACGTTGTAAATGCCACATAAGGGTAAAGTATGTTTTTAATCGAAAATGGGTTGTAAACACCATGCTTTTTGCAGAGGAATTTGTTTGTTCTCGAAAGTGCTGTTCCTAGTAGTAAAAAAAACCCAAGTAGGATTGTTATACAAGTTATAACGTTGTAACAGCCAATAGCAATTCGAGTGGCAACATGGCCAGTGTGCCAAATGTGCCCCTCTTTCGTCCCCTTAAATTAATTTAGAGGGCAATCACTGCAAGCACATTTTTTTTGTGTTTCTCGAGGTATTTTTCAAGTGTAAACGGGGCCTCTAGAGCTCTTGCTTTATTCTGTCTTTCAGATGCAAAATGAAAACAAACTTCAAAGTGTTTTTAGAAACTAGAAGGGTAAACTAGATCACTCATGTTGATATCTTTTAAAATAAGCATTTTATGTCAAGTTTGAAAATGAAATTAACTTATAAGCAGACAATATTTTTTAAATTTCGTCTATAAAAAGTTTATTTTGAAAGATATTAACATTATAAAGTGATTCAGGCTACTCGTTCTAGTTTCTAACACACTTTTCAATTTTTCTGAAAACTTCAACAGTTTGCAAATCAGCTTTGTTCACAATAAAACACCTTAACATTTAAATTTGAAAAATTACTCTGCAAGCAACGCGAAGAAGGGGCCTGTTACAGAGAGACAAAATGTCCAATTGGGAAACATGTGAAATGCATTATCAAAATTCAAACATATATAAACCCAATAACATAAAATGGAAAAGATGTTTAAACTGCGCCACTTTGATAATATATCTTTTCTTCTAGCCCCCCCCCCCCCCCCCTCCTTTTTTTTTTTTTTTGGTTATTCTTGTTTTGTCATCTTTTTTTTGTAGGGGGGGGGGGGGAGGGGTGAGGATGTAAATGGACAACGAACCTTTCTTCCATGAAATCGATTCAATTGGGTGTCCTCCGTATGGACATTTGACGTGAATATCTTTTCCAGACACAGTTGTCAGTCTGTGCATTCGACGGACGAACGGAGGTCCTATATTTATTTATACCCCATCCCCCCAAAAAAGAATACACAAAAAAACAAAAGAAAATTAAACAAAGATAGGAAGAAAAAAAAAAAAATGAATAAAAATCTTATTACAAAATTTTCTTTATTTTTTTTTTGTAAGCAAAAAAACGGAGATAAAAATGCATATTTTTCTTTTATGTGATTTTTCTTTATTTCTGCATCACTGGACAAAGATGTGTGTTTAGTTTTCATTGCGATCAATTGTGTCCATATTTGTAGTTACTTATGAATTATGAATTTAAAGTAGGATTCCTACTAATGTAGAAGGAGCAGGAGTTTACAAACAACAGTTGGAAAACGTCGTAACATTGGTTCATTTTTAAATTGTCATATAAAAAGTATATTTTGAAAAATGATGAAAAATCTTAAAAAATGATGAAAAATGATGAAAAACCCTGAAATTTGAAAGATTATGAAAATCTTTTCAAATAATTTACAAAAGATTAAGAAAATAACAATGATTGTTCCCTCTTAATTAAAAAAAAACCATTTAATTTAATTAAAGCAAAAACGACCAAAGTTGCTTATTTTTTAATTAGATCATTTTTCTCAATTTCAAAGTTTGGAGAGTAGAATGGACCAAACGGGTTAGTTTCTAGAAAGAGGAAGTTATTTTGAATTTGGTTTCCTCTTTATATAGTTTGTTGTTAAAATTAAAAGAGAAGAACTATAATATCGATCGGATGTTTAGGTCATAATTAAGGATTGAAATAGTAGGCCCTACATTGTCACCATGTATATATTTTTACATGGAAAATGAATTATTAGACTTTTGGAGTCTTTTTTTTTTTAGAGAGAAAATTTTTACTAAGGTTTTATTTTTGTGTTTCTTGTTTAAAACTAATGAGTTGATCCTATTAAGTTTGAGGTTTTTGTTGTTGTTTTTTTCCGTTTTTCTTGTCCAATTAACCATGTTTTTGAACTTCAACCTCTAAAAGCCCTTCATTTATATATTTGGCTTCAAAATTATCTATAATTTGTGTGAAAAGCTTTTTTTTTACTTTTAAAGCTTGGAGTTAGAGGTGGGAACCGTCGTCGCCTATGAATTTTGTCCGCAGCAAATCATGCCGTTCATACCTAGATCATGATGATTATCTTTTAAAATGAACATTTTAGTGCATTTTAAAAGATGGGGGGGGGGGGGTGGTCACACCTTTTTTTAGATATAGGCTTTTTTAGTAATCATTTTTTTTTGGGGGGGGGCGGGCGGGGATTCTCTATTGTTGTTTTCCTGCTTTACGAATTGCCAAATTAAGGATTCACTTACCATTACGTACCATAAATGTTGAGTCTTGCCGAATGTCTGCTTAAACCAACTCTATTGGAAGCCGTACATTCGTATTCTCCTCCGTCCTCTGTTCGAACGTCGGTAATGTTGACGTAACTGACGAGATCTCCGTCGTTATTGAAGTGACTTCCGACTACGTAACGTCTAACTGTAGGCAATGGTTCTCCGTCCACTGTCCACGTGATGGTTGGCGATGGGTTTCCGTAGGCAGTACACTTAAGGCTAGCCAATGTACCCGATCGTAGATTTTCTTCTTTGAAACCACCCTGTATTATTGGTAGTGCATCTGCAAATGGCAATAAGTTTTATTTTAACAAATTGTAAATTTTAGACAGGGTGTTGCATTAAGTAAGTGGTTTCAATCTTGTTTGTAACCGTGGACCACTTAGGTCTTTTTAGTTCGGCTCGCGGGCCAGTCGTGGTTTTCAAAGTGTGCCAATATTTTATAGCTAGAAATCAGGTTTCTGGTTGAGTTGCAAAGGGGAAGGGGTGGGGGGGGGGGGGGATCAGTGAAAAAAAAAGTCAAGAACACTGTGAATTATTTTAAATTTAGTGTAATTTATTTTCAATACAGTGGAAATCAAAATAAAAAAATTATTTATACATCTTTTAGCCTGACAACTTGGCTCTCTTTTAATACAGGCATTTAGAAATCGAGACGAACACAAGTTGGCTCCGCCCTTTTCATGAAAACTGACAACTTCTAATTGGTTTGTTGTGTGGTTCGATGTTGAAAAGGGTGGAGCATGTGACGTCAGACTACATAACCAACCCATTAGAAGTTGCCGGTCGTCATAAAATGGGCAGAGAAAACTTGTGTTCGTCCCGATTTCTAAACGCCTGTCTTTTCATCAACCAAATGGTCAATGTTTCAGGGGAAAAAAATTTGAGCAGTCGTTACTTTTAACAGTGAAACTAAATGAGAATCTATTAGCGTAATCCTCTCCGCGGTTTTCACAAAAGTTCATCCTGGAGAAAAATAAAAAACTGTTCACATGTGTCTGTCGTTCCGAATATTGACAGAACCGGAGCAGCCAAATCAGAAATATTTGAATATTTGTAACGGCTGACAAACTGGTAGAATTTGCTGGGAATCGTTGTTGCAGTTGTCAATTTTTTTGTTTCTATTTCGAGTAGTTTTTTTTAGAAAAAAAAAAACGTTTTTTAAACAGTTTTTTTTTTTGGTGTTTTTTTTTAAGTTTTCTTATTTTCCATTTCCCAACCCTACTACTAGTTAAAGTTTTTATTTTAAAAAATGTTTTTCAGATTTACTATCATATAGTGAAGGTAATTAAAATGACTTAATTCAAGAATCTGACATTTCCTCCTCACCTGGCCCCCCCCAGCTTTTTTTTTCTAAATAAAACATGATTTTATAAAAAAAAACGAACACTTTTTATTGTACATTTCTAACTAAATCATTCAGTAATCTCGGAGACGCACGTACTTCAAACCGATCAATTTTCTTTCTTCTTGCGTTTTTCTTTTCCCACCGTTTTTTTCATTTTTTCTTCACCGTTTTTTTTTTTTTAAAAAACACGTTTAAAAAAACGAACGCGTTTTTTTTTAATTTACAACACTAATTTCGAGTTAATTTTTTTCGGGAGGTTGTTGCGGGCCACAAGTGGCCGGCGGACCCCCAGTTTAAGACTACTGCATTAAGTGAAGCGTTTTTTGTTCTCCGTACATTTATCATTTCTCAACAGAATTAGCTTAAGTCAATAATAAATACAATTTTTTAAAAATTGCAATTCAAAACAACTTTTAATTCCACAATTTACACAATAAAATTTAATATATCATTTATATTTGAGCTGATTCTTGATTTTAATTATGATATTAAAATAAAAAACATTGATTTTTAGGTTAATTTTAAAAGATTTCTTTTTCAAAATTACTTTTTTTTGTCTTGATTTCAATAGAGAGAAAAAAAAGTTAACCATATTAATCGAATTTATAAATATGATATATTTTTTTGCAATAAATAACTCCTCTTTTGTAAAATAATAATAAAAAAAATGTTACAAATGTAATCCGATCAAGTTAATTTGAATATTTTTTCTTCTTCAGAGATTAAAATTAGATTTTTTTTTGTGTTCTTTCTAGTCTCGTAATTGCTTTTAAGGTATTTTTTCTCTCCCCCCCCCCCCCCCCCCCCTCCTCGGATCTTTTTTTTTGGGAGGTTGGTTTTTTCATTCATTTTTATGTTCCCAATGGAAATTATCTAGTTACATAATTTATGAGCTAACATTCTTGATTGTCATCCTCATTATGGGTAGATAGGAATAATGGAGGAAGAGGAGGAGGTGATGGAGAATTTTTCGTTATAATATTGTAATAATAATAATGAATGTATTCGATGAGCCTCCACTCCCCTCCCCTCCGGCTTCTCTTCTATACTTCCCAAAAAATCTAATGTTACTAGCTCGTATTTGATGAGCTTTTAGAAGCCAAGAGGGATAAGTGACTTTTTATTACATAAAAAAAATGGCGAATATGTAAGACATTTTGTCAAATAAAATGATAAAAGAATTTGGCTGGACAAGAAAAGAAATCTAAATACAGCGTAGAGCTAGCTGCAAGATTTGTTAATGGTAAATACATGTTTTCTGACAGTGTAACCCTAATGATAGATGAAACTACAGTGGGAATCACTGGCATAGTTAGAGCATGGTTAGAGCAGAGCAAAAGAGTTGCCCTACTTGAACGAGATCTGCTAACTGAAGAAAACATTGCATTGTTATACCTTGTACAAACATGAGTTAAATGAATTCAAATTAAATGTGTTTAAGTGAATTATACGGAATCCAGTTAAGGACATGGACCCAAATAAAAATTGACATTAATTATTAATATTTTAAAAATTGAAATACGAAATCAATATTTTGTCAATAGTTTATATATTTAAGTATTAACTCAATATTTTCAGATTATTAACTAAATAAATTGAATTCGACATATTGTTTGTTTGTCCTTCACAGGGCTCTGTAGAATACATTTATTATTTAAATGCATTTAAATTATCAGGTGTGTACTAGGCATCTGTAGACAGGTTCAGAATTTCTTTGGCTCCGCCCTTTTATGAGCGTCATCCATTTCTAATTGGTTTGTTACTGGGTCTGATGTCACATGCCACACCCTTTTTATTTCTAATTGGTTGATATTTGGTCTGATGCTCATAAAAGGGCGGAGCCAAAGAAATTCTGAAGCTCTCTACAGATGCCTGTGTTAGATGGCACTAGACATTCTTGTATAAGTAGACATGGCCATTCAAAGCCAATCAAAGAATTGCAAGCAAGAATTGGTTCTTTTTTTCTATATGTATTTAGTAAGGATGGGACATTCGAATCCCGTAGATTCGAGATTCGAAAACTCGAATCTTCGCGCTTTTTTCGTCTTTCGAATCTTTCGAATCCTAATCTTAGAAAAAAAAAACTGTTAAAAACTTTGGTAAAGTTAGTTTTAACTCCATTGACGTCCAATAAAAGCGTTCACTAACAAGAAAGGGTATCCGGATCACCACATGCTACACTTGCTTATTATTATTAATAATTTAATATTTAATATTATTTCATTTATTTGTATCTTCTTAATGGATAATATATTATTCTTATATGAAGGATTCGAGAAATTCGGGAGATTCGAGAACCTTTTAGGATTCGGATTCGTGAAAATTTATTATTCATCCCACCTCTAGTATTTAGAACGCTCTTCCTACGAATAGTTCTGTGTTAGGACGATTACAATTTGACAATGTTGTCTAAACTTTGTCTAAATGAGAATCAGTTGTTGTAATCGGAGAATTATCCCCCTGCCACAGGGCTCTCGAGCTTATTGCAGGTGTACCGAGTTGAATAAACGAAAAAAAAAGCTGCTTATTTGCCGCTTTTTATATCTGCTCAAAAATTAGAACTAATAACATTGATGTCTATGGAAGGGAGGTGTCTCACTTTGAACTCAATTTGCCCAGAAAACATTTACCTTTGTCAGTTATTCCTCTTGGCTTCTAAAAGCCTCTCATTTGGATTTTAATCAGCTTCTTCTCTCTTTTTTATTGTAACTCGTATATTATATACTTGAATATATTATAATATGCAATATAATGTGTGGCACATTTTCAAGATTAGTTGTTTATGATGTAAACACACACACACATCCCTGCCAATGTATATACTGTATATTAATAGTATGTATGCATCAGTGCCTTATCTAATAGTTGATTGGATAATTTAAACGCATACGATGGCATTTCATTTATTATGGACATTGAAAATTACAATATATATTGTCATCATTCAACTTGGTTGAATGTTGCTTTTTTTACAGAGTGGTCAGAAAGTCCTTTTTTTTTATAGAAACAACAAGAGTTGATAGGTGGAGCTGTGGTTGCACTACTGTGAAGTGAAACCTTTGTCACACAGCTAGCGGCGACACACAACTCGACTTCACTCAAACACAAGCAGTTCTGCCCAGCATTAACTTTTCTTAACTTTATTGACATCAGACCAAATATCAACCAATTAAAAATTGAAAAGGTGCGGGTCATGTGACGTCAGACCAAGTAACTAACCAAATAGAAACGAAAAACGAAAAGTTAGTGCTGAGCAGAACTGCCTGTGTTTGAGTGAAGTCGAGTTGTGTGTCGCCGCTAGCTGTGTGACAAAGGTTTCACTTCACATTGCAACCACAGCTCCACCTATCTGTGGTCGTTTTTTGACTTTCAAAGCCATTTGTGTAGAAGTGACAACGGTGTAGAACCGAACCGTGTCTACTCGGTTCTGAACTTGTTTAATCGGTTTGCAGTTAGCGATTTTTTTTTGGAAACCGGTTCTGATGAGTTCGTCGATCTTGACAAATCAGTTCCCAATATGCATTAGCAGATTTTTGCCTGCAAATTATGCCCAGATGCGCACATTTGTGCAGCACATGTACTGTGTAAAGCTGCGAATGGGTTTCAACCGGTTCGTCAAGATCGACAAACTAATCAGAATCGGTTCGAACTGGTTAACAATATACATTAGCAGATTTGCACAGCACATTTATCAGAGGTGACAAAGGGTGGAACCGAACCGTTTCTACTCGGTTCGAAACCATTTCTTATCAGTTCGATCTACACTGGCGAATTGGTTCTATCAGTTCCAGTATTTGGCGAGTTGGTTCTATTAGGTCCTGTAATTGGCAAACCGGTTCTACCAGTTCCTGTAATTGACAAACCGGTTCTACCAGTTCCTGTAATTGGCAAACCGGTTCTACCAGTTCCTGTAATTGGCAAACTGGTTCTACCAGTTCTTGTAATTGGCAAACTGGTTATACCAGTTCCTGTAATTGGAAAACCGGTTCTACCAGTTCCTGTAATTGACAAACCGGTTCTACCAGTTCCTGTAATTGGCAAACCGGTTCTACCAGTTCCTGCAATTGGCAAACCGGTTCTACCAGTTCCTGCAATTGGCGAACCGGTTCTACCAGTTCCTGCAATTGGCGAACCGGTTCTACCAGTTCCTGCAATTGGCGAACCGGTTCTACCAGTTCCTGCAATTGGCGAACCGGTTCTACTAGTTCCGAACCGTTGATATTCCTATTGAGAATCTGAAAAGTTGAAGGGACTTTATGAGGACCTTGTATACATTATCGGTCTGAATGATTGTATTTATGTATTTAGGAGGCTTGAATATTAGGTAATAATGTGTGTGTCACTTGTGAGTGTTGTGGATGTTTGTGTTTCGAAGCGAAATACTGTGTGAAATGAGTTTATGATGAAGTCAAGTGTGACTTGAGTTGTCCACCAAACGGGGGGAGTTTGTTTCGAGAGAGAGAGAGAGAGAGAGAGAGAGAGAGAGAAAAGAGGGGGGGGGGGGTTGAGTTTTGTATAATATAATAATAATAATAATATATATGATTTATTAATATGAACTGACCTCCGAGCCTTAACTCTGCAGTTGCTTGTACTGTATCCATATCATTTCCGGCAAAACATTGGTACATGCCGGAATCTCCTTTCTGAACGGAAGTGATGCTCAGAGAAACAGGTTTTCCATGTACACTTTGTTCGGACACGAGTAACGGTCTGCCGTTTTTTACCCAACGTACGAACGAAATTGGATGACCGGATACAGAACAGGAAAACGAGGCCGATTTACCAACTTGGACAATGTGGCGACTCGGATGGACATAAACAGCCAATGGTTCTTTGGAAAAGAAAAAAAAAAAGAACATGGTTATTTATTAGTAAACACTTAGACCCAGTGGTTCTCATAGGGTGTGTGCCGCCTTGAGATTCGCTAAGTGCACTTGGCGCGCGCACGCGCCTAGGACCCGTCCTAATTTTTAGGGGTTGTTTCATAAGTTCTTGCGGTTTTTTTTAAATAATGTATTTGACACATAAATAACATGGTCACCATCCATCTCATTGGCAGATTTCGGAAGTTGTTTAACAGAGATCCGCAAGTAGATGAATCCGATCCTGATCGCCGTCGAATGGGTAGCTCTCGGAACGCGGAGGTTTCGCTCATGTCGAAATCGTCCCTCCTCGAAGCGCGCAAACCAATTTTTGACTGGTTTTTTTTTTCCAGCAAATAGTCGTCTCCCGTAGATACGGAACATATGTTTTCGAACGCGGCTTCTGAAACTTTAGAGCTTCGCTCGAAGCCGTAAAAAAAGGTGTCAGAAAGAGTGGCATAATCAGATTTTTTTCGGCGCCGGAAGTAAAAATCTTGATTGCGCGGATTTGCGCCCCTCACAATTTTTTTTTAAAAGTAAACCAAAAAAAAAATGCGTTTTTAAGTTGCAGAACCTGGTTAGAGGCTATACTTCATAAGCGACACTTATATCACGAAGGAAAAAGTTTGAGAAGCACTGCTTGACACAGGCAAGTGTGCTCAGCACACTTGTCTGTGTCAGCGACTATAGTCGTTTGCCCCGCCCTTTTAAGAGGACTTCTAATTTCTAATCTAACTTCTAATTGGTTTGTTATTTGATGTAGTCACATGTCCCGCCTTTTTCAATTTCCAATTGGTTGATATTTAGTCGGATGCTCATAAAAGGGCGGGGCAAACGACAGTATACTGCTGAGCACACTTGCCTGTCTACTTGACTACTAAATCGTCAGTTAACAGGCATGTAAAGACAGGGAGATACAGTCGTTTGCCCCGCCTTTTTATGAGCGTCAGACCAAATATCAACCAATTGGAAATTGAAAAAAGACGGGACAAGTGACTTCACATCAAATAACAAACCAATTAGAAGTTGCCGGTCCTCATAAAAGGGGCGGAGCAAACGACTGTATCTTACTGTCTTTACTTGCATGTTCAGTAAGACAGTTACGAGACTGAATCGGTCGGAGAATATATTCGGATGTTACTATTATTTACTTACCCGTGACAATAACTGTTGTCTCGACCCTTTCGACACCGACGGTGTTGTTTACGAGACACACGTAAGAACCACTGTCTTGACTATTGGCGTTTCTGATCAGTAAAGTTCCGCCGATCTGTTCGAGGCGTCCGCCTAATGTCAATGCTACTTGACGAGTTTTGCCCATTTTTTTCGACCAACTAGAGAAACAAGCAGAAATAAACGTTTTTGAATATTAAAAACACGGTTTTTTTTTTTTTGAAAAGTAGCCATTGTAAAAATGTGTAGCCGAATGAGAACAATAAAATAGAACAGGTAATTAGAAATCGGGACGAACAGAAGTTGGCTCCGCCCTTTTTGTGACGACCGGCAACTTCTAATTGGTTTGTTGTGTGGATCGACGTTGAAAAGGTTGCCGGTCGTCCTAAAAAGGGCGGAGCCAACTTCTGTTCGTCCCGATTTCTAATTACCTGTTAAAATAGAACCCTTCATTCAGTAACAACAACACTTAAAGATGAAATTGTGTTTTTAGAAACTAGAAGCGTAAATTGAATAGATCAAATAGATCATGTTTAATATTATAAAACTAAATTCTTTATGGCATTTAAGTAGATTTTTCTAGCGTTTATGAAGTAACTTTGAGAAGAAAATGAAAAGTGTTTTTAAAAACTAGAAGAGTAAATAAATCACTTAAAGGGAATCTAAGTTTTAATATCTTTAAAAAAAATTCTTTTAGGCATTTAGATAAAAAAATAAATGAATCACTTAATTACGTTGATATCTTTCAAAATAAACTTTTTCCGACATTTCATCCAACTTGAATTGAAAAACGAACACCCAAGAAATGCGAATTGTCTTTAAAAAAACGCTTATATTAAATGTTTAAACTTTCAACTCTCTAAAACACTTTAGTGAACAGCTGATTTTCGAATTCTGCGTTTCAGAAGAGGAACACTAAGGAGAAATTAAAAGTGTGTTAGAAACTAGAACGGTAGTTGAATCACTAAGTAGCATTTTCATGTATTGTTTGTTATCTTTCAAAATAAACTTTTTATAGACAAAAATATTGTCTTGCTTTAAATTGTGTCATTTTCAAACTGACATAAAAAGTTTATTTTAAAAGATAATCAACGTGAAAATACTATTAAGTGATTTAACTACCGTTCTAGTTTGTAAAACACTTTCAAGTTATATATTTCAAGCTATAGCCCTTTCACAAGCAAAATTAAACCAAACTAGAAAGTGTTTTTTTTTAAACTGGAAAGAGGGGGTAGCTCAATCAATTAAGAGTATTTTGATGTTGATGATATCTTTCAAAATAAACTTTTTATAGAAAAAAAAAAACGTAAAAATCATCGTATGTTTAAATTTCGGTCATTTTCAAACTAACATAAAAAAGTTTATTTTGAAAAATATCAACTTGAAAATACCCTTAAGTGATTGATCTACCCTTCTAGTTTCTAAAAAAAAACTGAATAACCAGTTCGAGGGGCAAAATTAGCTTAAAATCCTGCATCTGAAAAAAAAAGCTAAATTTAGCTAAATTTATATTTGTTTATAGCCAACTTTGAAACACATTAGCAGAGAGAGAGAGAGAGAGAGAGAGAGAGAGTAGAAAGTGTAGCTCTCAGTTTTGTTTGTTGTTAGTTTGCTAATTGTTATTAGTTTTCTTCCTTTTTTTTTTGCTTTATTTCAAATTGCATCATTTCACTTTTGCCGGGATTCGTGTCGGAATATTTTAAATGCTGTAAAACTAAGAAGTACGGGAAGGAGGAAGCTGCTTGGAGTCTGGAGAAGAAAAAAAAACAGGGAAAGTTAATTGTGTGGCTATGTTTTATAACATATTCTAGTTTCTTGAAAGATTATAATTCTTGAGTTCATTAGAATGCAAATTGGAAGAGGTTCCTATTCAATTTCAGTGCAATTAAAGCAGTAAAATTTATTCTTTTTGAACTTTTTTTCTCTCTCTTTTTCTCAGTATTATTTCTTAGATATATATTTTTTTTGAATTTTTCTAACTCAAAAGAGGAGGAATTTTTCCATCATTATCTTCTGTCCTAACCCTTTCTCATTTTTTTTTTAGCTAATTAAGACTGGAGATGTAAGTTTTCAGACGTCAGACCAAATATCAATCAAGGACTAGTCTTGGAACTAATTTCATGTGAACTGAAAAGCTGTGAGGCAAGTGTGCCCCAGCCAGATACAGTCGTTAGCCCCGCCTTTTAACCGTGCGGCCCCCACTTGCCTTTAATGTAGGGCCCTATATATATTAAACGAGCAAACATCTGCGTGGACTAGCAAATGTTTGCTCTTTCTTGCTCGCTTTTTTGATGAATACTCTTTATATTTTGATAGAAAATGCACAAAATCACCCTTAAAAAACTCAGTAGATTTCCAACCACAAACACACACACACACACACACACACCAAAAAAAAAAGGTAAGAACACACACACAACAAAAGAAAAACAAACACTGACATGTATATTATTTTTAATATAAAAGTACCTAATATATATTTCTAATCTTTTTGGTTTTTTTTACTCAAATGTCATAATATATCTTCATAATATAATGTGTATATATATATTTTCATTAATATTTTCATTGTTTATTATTTTGAACATTTCTCTCTTCTTCTTCATTTTCATTTTGTGGTTTTACCAAAAAAAAATTATTTATAAAACTTAATTAAATTGCAGTTATTGTTTGCTTCGAAAAGAAAGATTTTTTTTTGTTTTGTTTATTATTAAAAATTTTAATTTGGTCTTTTTGTCTGTGATTTTATATAGTAAATAATCTTTTTTTCTACTTAAGAAAGAAACTGAAAAACGGGAGAGATTTTTTTTTTTGTTGAAATGAAGTCAATCTTATTTTTTTTTCTTCATATTTTCATTTCGTTCATATTTTTCTTGAAGGAATAAATACACATAATGCTTCTGAGAATTATTTCATACAAAGTCAGTCATAGACGGTTGAGTATTAATTTTTTTTGACTATATATATATATATATATATATATATATATATATATATATATATATATATATATATATATATATATATATATATATATATATATATATATATATATATATATATATATATATATATATGTTACTCCCAATGTTGAAAATCAGGCATACTGCAGATTCTGCATGATTCAACACACTTTAGGCAATTTGCAGACTTACTGAAACAAACAATCTGCATAAAGTCTAAAATACTTGACAATGTGCAGAATACCTACCCTTTTAGGCAATGTGCATAATGCTTACATTAAACAGGCAATTCAAAAAGTCACCAATCAATTAGGCAAAGTGCTAATAATCAACTAAAATTTCAAAAAACATTCAGTGTTTGCGAAGATTACCTTAGACCTCTAGGCAATTTGAAAAAAAAAAAGACTAGCAGTGTGCATAATGGTATGCTAAAATGTTAGGCAATGCACAGAATGCCCAACTGGCAAGTCAGTGTCCACAAATGGGATGCAAACTGAGGGTACAAACGTTTTACAATAATTTTCCACATTGACTAACGAGGCAGCCATTTTACACATTACCCCGAAACATATAGAGTGTGTATAATATGTATATATATAAATATATGCAAGAATTCATCAGTAGTGAGGTTGAATTTTCGTTTTTTTTATTTAAAAATAATCAATAATCACTTTAGGCTTTTTTCTTCATTTTTTACATCCTTTTTTTTTTTTTTTTTCATATTGTCTTTTTTTTCTTCTACTTCTGTCGTATCTTTTCGATGACAAAATCTTTTGTCATGATGTGATATTGAAGAGAAAAAACATCATTGTCAAGCTTTTATTCTGTTTGTCAATTTTTTTTTTTTAAAAAAACATAAAAATGACTTTTTACTAAATATATTAACAAAGACATGACAGACATCTTTTAATTACGATTAATATCATGTCTTAATCATATTTACTATTTTTTTATTATGAGTGTGATAAGTATTACAGTGTAGTATTATGGAAGTAATTACATATGCTTACAAAACACCTTCATAAATCACATAAGCGGCAATATATCACGGAAATGTGGTTTTTTTTTCTTGAAACAAATCGATGGAATATAACATAACAGACATAGAGTGTAAAACAGATTCAAATGGGTAGTTATATGGTTCTGGACAGTACAGTGGTCAATTCTGGAAAATGGAACCACCAAAGTTCACGAGAGTATTGTGACCCAATGTCCGTCCTGTAAAGTAGAATCGCCAAAGTTATGGAAAGTACCATGGCTACAGTTATGCATAGGACAATAGCCAAAGTTCTGGAGATTACAATTTTCAAAATTTCATAGAACACAATGGTCAAACTTTTCAAAAGTACAATGGTCAATGCTCTGGAAAGTACAGTGGTTAATGTTCTGGAAAGTATAATGGTCAAAGTCCTGAAGAGTACAGTGGTCAATGCCCTGGAAAGTGCAATGGTCAAGACTCTGGAAACTGCAGTGGCCAAAGTTTTGGAAAGTACATTGGAGAAAGTTCTGGAAAGCACAATAAAGATCTGAACAATACACTGATTGATGCTCTGTTAAGTACAGTGGTCAAGGCTCTAGAAAGTGCAGTAGCCATTGTTTTGGAAAGTACACTGATAAAAGTTCAGAAATGTACAGTGACGAACTTTCTGTTAAGTACAGTGGTTAAAGCTTTAGGAAGTAGAAGTACCGTGGCTAACATTCCGAGAAAGTATCACTGATCAACATTCACGAAACCAAAATGGCCAAAGTGTTGAAAAATACACTGGCAAAAATACTCTGGAAAGTACAATGTCCATAATGTTAAAAGTGCAATGACCAAAGTTGTAGTTCATAGTTGTGGATAATAGTAGCCAAAGTGGATGAAACCCTGGAAAGTACAGTGGCTAAGCTAGTCGTGGAGAGTCCAATGACCAAAGCGTGGGAAGTACAGTAGCTAAAGACGAGGGGCCTCATTGCAAAAAAAAAAAAGAAGTCATAAATTTTTACCTTACTATAAGCGCCATTATTTTATGACAATCGTATTATTCTGTACACCAGTCAATCGCTGTCATATGACAATATTTGTCATGTGTTTCTATCGTAAACACTACCCAGTGTAAAAAAACATCCTACTAGCTTTAATTACGAGAGGAAAGTGTTAACCACATCATATACCAAATTGGTCAAATGAATTGTGAGAAAATTGAATAGCATTTTTAAGAGTTGTTGTTGGACCCCCCTTTTTGTCTGTATGTGTGTGTGTCTCTCTCTTTCTCTTTCTTGATGAAAGCCACATTTTGAACTTGTCAAATTCTATTATCATAGTAGTTGAACCTGGCTTTCATCTCGACTTTATTTTCATGTAAATTTCTTTTGTGTTTTTATCTTTGTGAAAGAGAAAAGAGAGAGAGAGAGAGAGAGAGAGAAAGAAAGAAAAAGAGAGATAACCAACTCCATTTAGAGAGAGAGAAAGGCCATCATCATCATACTTTTTGAAAGTTTAATTTGTGCATTCATATACATAACAAGTACAAGTGAATAGTAATTCCTTCTATTTATAGAGATTACAGTGAGAGGGGGCTGGCTGGCTGCCTGCCTGGCTTCCTTCTAAGAAAGGATGACAAAAGTTTGAATTGGTTCAACATTGTGTCATAAGCCAAGTACACACTAGGAAACTTTGTTTGCTAACTGGTTGCTGTCTGGACATGTTTGCAAACATGAAAGTGGTGATTCACTAGTCTAGTTTAGAGATTGCTAGGTATTCTACACTGTTCAGTGAGGTGTGGCTATTGGTTAGCATGTAGAATCTACAGAGAAAACTGCTCCATTGAGTTGCTTTTTTGTATGCCAAACTTAGTGGAACATCAGTTCTACAAATTATACAAAAAAGACATAAAATAATCCTTGTTCTAAAAACTTTCTCAACCACCACCATCTTTTTTTTTAACTTGTCTTTGTTTCTTACTGATGCCATTACTATATATAAAAAAAAAAACAATTGCACAGGCTGCTACTGCAGCATTCTCACTGACTGACATTCTGAAGAAAAATTATGTGTGGACGCAATACTTTGTTTGAAAACAGATTGCAAGACAGGCAATTAGAAATCGGGACGAACAGAAGTTGGCTCCACCCTTTTTATGACGACCGGCAACTTATAATTCGTTTGTTGTGTGGTTCCACGTTGAAAAGGGCGGAGCATGTGACGTCAGACTACATAACCAACCAATTAGAAGTTGCGTTCGTCATAAAAAGGGCGGAGCCAACTTCTGTTTGCCCCGATTTATAATTGCCTGTGATTGCAAGCTGTTTACAAACAAATTAGAAATGCTATGCAAAAACGTAAAACTGTGTTTGGTAACAGTTTTGTAAACAAAGTTTACAAATCTGGACTAGGCTTTAGAAAACAATTTGCAAGCAAAGTGTCCAAGTGTGTACTTAGCTTTAGAAGTAGGAAAAAATGTGTTAAAAAGTAGACTTTATTTGTATATGATTGATTAGATTTTCGTCCTTTTTATTATTATATTTCAAGTTAGTGGGTTTTTTATGGTCTTCGTCTTAAGAAGAAAACAAGACCTTAAGTGGGCCTTGGGTATGACAACCACATCTTGATGTGTCACATTGACACCACTGAAATGGTAGAGAAGAGAGAAGAAGAAGAAAAAAACATAAAAGAAAATGGACCCCATTCTGTTTTCCATCATCTTCTTTTTCTCTAACTTTTATACTTTTCTATACTCTTTTTGAAAAGTTAATTAAAATTACGAGCACATACACACACACACACCACATAACAAAAGGACCAAAACATCTTGATAAGGAATTTGTTAGAAATTTCGATCTCAAAAAGCATTAAGAGAGGTGTTTTATGAACAGCTGATTTTCGAACTCTGGGTTATTTTTCTGTAGTTTAAAATGAGCGACACTTAGTAAGAAATTGAAAGTTTGTTAGAAACTAGAAGGGTAGCTCGGTTTTAAAAGTGTAAAGGTCCCTCGAATTCTGATAATTCTGTTTTTCTCAGGCAGTTAGAAATCGGGGAGAACTTCAGTTGGCTCCGCCCTTGTTTTGACGAACGCAACTTCTAATTGGTTGGTTATGTAGTCTGACGTCACATGCTCCTGCCTTTTCAACGTCGAACCACACAACAAGCCAATTAGAAGTTGCTGGTCGTCATAAAAAGGGCGGAGCCAACTGAAGTTCTCCCCCGATTTCTAACTGCCTGTGTTTTTCGGGTGCGAAATTAATAGAAACTTCAAAGTGTTTTAGAAACTAGAATTAAGTTCAAGGAAGGACAATGGTCATTTCAAGTTAAATAAGGGCTTGTAATACTTAATAGCAAGAGAGAAGGAAACATTACGAGAAAAAGTGTGACACAATAACAGGGATGCATTGTTAAAATTACAATTACAAAAAAAAAAAATACGCTGCAAGCAACCGGTTGGCCTATGGCAGAGGGATCTTAAGATGCAAGTGCTGCTAGATGCATTGTCAATATTTAACTACAAAAAAATAACCTGCATTGCAAATATAAGAAAAATATAAATGCAGTCATGAAAATTTAAACCGACAATTCATTAATGACATAATCAATACTAAGAGCATTCTATATTGTTGTGAGGTAGATAAGGTCAAGGTCACTTTGACGTAATATTGACCGGAGGTTACTTAAGCTAATTAAAATCTGAATAAGAAGAAAATGAGGGTGAAAACTTCAATTGGCTCCGCCCTTGTTATGACGACTGGCAACTTCTAATTGGCTAGTTATGAAGTCTGACGTCACATACTCCGCCCTTTTCAACGTCAAGGGCGGAGCCAATTGAAGTTTTCAGCTATTTCTAACTACCTGTGAAAATGATGGTGCATTCATTTCTAATACCTTGTACACACATGAGTTAAATGAATTCAAATTAAATGTGTTTAGGTGAATTATACGGAATCCAGTTATGGACATGAACCAGATAAAAATTGACTTTATTATTAATATTTTAAATTGAAATACTAAATCAATATTTTATCAATAACTTAAATATAAAATTATATAAACTATTGATAAAATATCGATTTAGTATTTCAATTTAAAATATTAATAATTCAAGTCAATTTTTATTTGGGTTTATGTTATTAACTGGATTCTGTATAATTCACCTAAACACATTTAATTCGAATTCATTTAACTCATGTGTGTACAAGGTATTACGGGGCTCTGTAGAACACATTTATTATTTAAATGCATTTAAATTATCAGGTGTGTGTACCAGGTATTAGACCAAGAATAGTGTTGTTGGCGGAGTGCCTACAATAAACCTTGGAACCGACATGACAAGCGTTACTTGTCACGTGACTGTGGGCAAAACTCTCATTGCAAAACATGACATTCCTGGGACACTCCACCTCTTGACTGTACTGTCTTTTAGCAGCTCCCTATGGTTCATATGCTCCATCTATTCGTATGATACATGGTCCCTAATACCTAGTACACACACCTGCTAATTTAAATGCATTTAAATAATAAACGTGTTCTACAGAGCTCTGTGAAGGGCAAACGAACAACTATATGTCGAATTCAATTTATCCAGTTAATAATCTCAAAATATTGAGTTAATACTTAAATATAATCAGATAAACTATTTGACAAAATAATGGTTAAGTATTTCAATTTTTTAAAATATTAATAATAAAATCAATTTTTATTTGGTGTTCATGTCCTTAACTAGATTCCGTATAATTCACCTAAACACATTTAATTCGAATTCATTTAACTCATGTGTGTACAAGGTATTACGGGGCTCTGTAGAACACATTTATTATTTAAATGCATTTAAATTATCAGGTGTGTGTACCAGGTATTAGACCAAGAATAGTGTTGTTGGCGGAGTGCCTACAATAAACCTTGGAACCGACATGACAAGCGTTACTTGTCACGTGACTGTGGGCAAAACTCTCATTGCAAAACATGACATTCCTGGGACACTCCACCTCTTGACTGTACTGTCTTTTAGCAGCTCCCTATGGTTCATATGCTCCATCTATTCGTATGATACATGGTCCCTAATACCTAGTACACACACCTGCTAATTTAAATGCATTTAAATAATAAACGTGTTCTACAGAGCTCTGTGAAGGGCAAACGAACAACTATATGTCGAATTCAATTTATCCAGTTAATAATCTCAAAATATTGAGTTAATACTTAAATATAATCAGATAAACTATTTGACAAAATAATGGTTAAGTATTTCAATTTTTTAAAATATTAATAATAAAATCAATTTTTATTTGGTGTTCATGTCCTTAACTAGATTCCGTAGAATTCACCTAAACACATTTAATTTGAATTCATAAGATGCATTCATTCTAGAGGTTACTTGATGTCCTGTTGACGTCACACCGAAATTTTTCTTAACTTTGCCTTCTCACTTAGTTTGCCACACACATAGTATTATGTCACCTTCCTTTTTACATTATTTGTTTTCTTTTACCAAAAACTAATGGGTAACTTGCTCAATTATTTATTTTTATGTTTTCTACTTCTTCTTCTGATCCATGTTTTTTTTTGTGTGTTTGTTGTTTATTTTATAGGAAATACAAAGTTTCAAAGATCAGAAGACAAAATTGCTGTGTGTTTTTTTTCCGTCTACTTCTTCTATAAAAAGGTAGGACCTACTAAGAAGGTATAAAAAACCCATGTCTTTTTTATTCTTTAGGGTTTCAATAATACGCTTTGTTGAATTCGATACACAAACTCTGCAGTAATTGTGTCAAAAAACAAACACCATTCTCTGAGAAGAAAACTCTGTAAGAAAAAATAGTGATTTTAGTGTGTTTTTGTTGCCTGTTTTTATATAGATTTTTTTTTAAAAGAAAAATTTCAAATCCGAAATGCATCAAGACTTTAGTCACACAAAAGTATAATAATAATAACAATAATAAGTCTTTACAACAAGGAAAAACCTTTAAGAAGGGAACGGAAATTTCAGGACTAAAATTCATAATTGAATTTTTTTTTAAGGGTTGATATTGATCCTGAGGTTTTTTTTTTTTTCTTATCCATTTTTTCTATAAATTGCATTTTATTTGTCGCTTTTTTTTTTCTTCTTACACTTTTGAGTTAACTTTATTCGAAGAAATAGAAATAAATTGAAAGGAAATATTTCTTGGAAATATGAATATTTTTATCATTATTCAAATTGTGGAATATACAATAAAAAAAAGACATTGATACACTTTTTAATAATTCTGACTTTCTATTGTGTGTTTCTATTTGTTTTAAATAAGAGATGGGACGAATCCTAAATTTTCTCGAATCCGAATCGGTTCGCGAATCTCTCGAATTCTTCATATAAGAATCCTATGTTATTTATTAAGAAGATACAAATAAATGAAATAATATTAAATATTAAATTATTAATAATAAAAAACCAAGTGTGGCACTCACACGGGGGTGATCCGGGTACAACACCGAAATGACAACAATCGCCGGTTTTTTTTTGCTAGTCAACGGGTCTATTGGACGTCAATGGAGTTAAAAACTAATTTTTACCAAAGTTTTTAACAAGTTTCTTTTAAGATTAGGATTCGAAAGATTCGAAAGACGAAAAAAACGCGAAGATTCGAGTTTTCGAATCTCGAATATTTGAGTTTTCGAATCTCGAATATTTGAGTTTTCGAATCTCGAATATTTGAGTTTTCGAATCTCGAATATTTTTCAAGATTGGTGGGATTCGAGGATTCGAATGTCTCATCCTTAGTTTTAAATAATATATATATAAAAAAAAACGCAGAAACACGATTAGAAGATGAAATATAATTATTAAGGCTATGATTTTTATGCAAAATGCCAAGCAAATATCTTTCTGAATTTGTGAACCAAGTGTCAATTGTGAAGTAATCATCATCATTAAGGCTGGTTAGAGGCTGGATGTCTAGTTACTATCAGTTGTCATCCGGGCTGAATTAGAGTTCTAGCCTCTAACAAGTGTTTATGATTCAAAAACATAATTGTTCGGTTGATCTAAACGGGAATATTACTTCTTCAAGTGGCCCTTGAGCCACAAATTGAGAAACATATGCTTGATATTGCATAAAAATCCGAGCCCTAATAATTATACATAATTGATATGTTATATGCAAATGAGAAGACAAAAACAACAATGGGAATACAATTTCGATTATTTTTGCAGTTTCAGAAAAGCAAAATTAAAGAAGTAATTGACAGAGTTTTATAAACTGGAAGGGTAAATGAATAGTGTAAGATGCTTTGTGAACAGCTGATTTTCGAACTCTTGATTATTTTACGTTTCAGAAGTTCAACACTAATAAGAAATTGAACATTTGTTAAAAACTAGAAATTTAGCTGAATCAATTAAGGGTATTTTTATGTTGACGTCTTTCAAAATAAACTTAAAAAACACAAAAAAAGCTTATTTTTTTAAATAAAGATATGAAAATAATTCTTAAGTGATTGAGGTTACCCTTCTAGTTTCTAAAAGAAACCCACATAAATTTCTCTTAATTTTGCATCTGAAATGCAGAATAAGCACAGTTTGCATTCTAATTATTCATTCTTAATTTGCATATTTTACAAATGGCTGCCTCGTATAAAATAATATTAAAGTAGGACGTTTTTCTATGCAAGACAATCTGAAATAATAAAATTTGAATAATTAAATTAACCTTACCTGTAACTTGGTGTTGGATATCCCTGAGCCACACAAGGAACAATTGCGGTTCTTCCTTGCTCAGTGTAAACATTTGGCTTATGGTTTGCCAATCTTGGAGGGACACTTCCTTGAGGATCTATATGATGGGATTGGGGAGTAGGAGGATCAAAGATAAAGTAAAAGTTACTACAAGTTTTTTTTTCTTTTCTTCTGTCTGATCTGTTTAGATTATCTGTCAATCTTTTTTTTTTCTAGTCTAGTCTCCACCAATCTTCTGTTCGAGTTTTATTCTTAGGAACCTCAAAATTGAGTTACTTGTTAAAGGATTGTTGATTCGTGGTCAATTCGATTAAGACTGTCAAGTGCTTTCTTATCTCTTTTTGTATGTATGTAGTGGTCAAGTTTGTCTTGACCACCAAAAGAAGAAGAAAAAAAGGGTGGGGGGGGGGGGAGGAAGTTACTGTTTATATATCAATTGTTAAGTAAACCCTCTAAGGATGTTATTATTCATTTGTAAGTAATTCTGGACAAGTAAATGAGTCTGAAATGGACCTCAAAAGGAGGCTTCTTTTTTTCTTTTTGGTAACCATCATCAATGCATCATCATCAGAAGAAGATGGTTAAAGTAAGATTGCGGTGAACCATCAATAAGTTTTGCTTTTAAATGTCGACAGAAAAAAACATTTACAAAGTGGTCCGTGGACGGTCCACTTTTTTTATATAAAAAGAAGCCACTTTCAAAGTTTGTTAGAAACTAGAATACTTGGGGATTTTTTTTGTATATAAAGGTTTCTTTCTTGAAGGCTACGTTTGAAAAGTAAAGTAAGGGACAAACATGCAGCAACATACAACAGAAAACACACAAGAAAACCACTACAACAAAAGAAATTCTGTACGTTTTTTTTTCGGTTTGCATGTGATGAACACACATGCAGAACAGAAATGTGACACGCCATCTATTGTGAAACATAGACAACACAGATGTTTGACTGTAGTTGTCAGCCATTGGTGTTTGCTTTGAGTCTACAAAAAAGGTTTTGATGATGTCATTGCACGCTACAATCCTATTGGTTCATTTATAACAGAAAGCAGGAAAGAACGGTTCTGTTTCTAGCACTTGAAAACAGAAGAATTGTCTTGTTTTCTGTTACATGTTTTCTTTCACGTTTTTCTGCACGTGTGTCCCTGGCATAATATTTCTGTGTTTTGGAAGTAATTTGTCAAAAGTAAAAGGCCGATCTCCACATGAAGCTGACAAAACAGAAACTCATAAGTGTTTTGAGACAAATTGGCGACCATTCTAAAACATTTCTGCGATTTTTGTGTTTTGTTTTTGTTTTCTTTTTGCAATTTTGCAAACTATTTCCATTGTCCCAGTGCATTGTGCAGTGTGGACAATTAGTATTAAAACAACAACAGAAGTTGCGTTGTTCTTTGTAACGACAGCTATTGAAACACAAAACAAAACCCAAATATGTTTGTGTTGTGGCACAAATTTGTTGTGGTTTTGTCTTTAATACTGCTGATAGTTGTTTCAGATTTGTTTTGTTTTCAAAATCTGCTTTTTCTGGTGGATTTTTTTGTTGTGTTTTTGTCGCAAACTCATGTTGCACTTTTGTCAGGTTGATGTGAATCGGGCATAATGAATTACAAGTAATTAAATTACTTTTTCAAGTAATTAGTAATACCGAAAATTACGTTTGATTACAATTAATTTAATTACTTTTTTAATTAATTTATAATTGTAATTAGTTTTTTTCTTCTTCTTCTAATGACCAATGCAATTGCATTTTAATTGCCTTTCAAAGATAAGTGATGATACTTTTTTTTTATCTGTCATTATTTTACTTGTACTTAAATTAAATTAAAATTAATTGTAATCGTAGTTAATTTATTTTTTTTTTTGCTTAAATTCAGTCATTTTAATTCTAATTAGTAGGAATATTTTTTCTGAAGTAAAAAGTTAAGGTGTTTTTAGGCCGAGCTGATTTTCATTTAAACTCTAGTTATTTTTTTGCTTCAGAGAAGCGCAACATTAAGGACCAATACTGAATATGTGTTAGAAACTAGAACGGGTAGCTGGAATTGATGAGAAACCATCATCGCCTTAAGGTGGTTAATAAGGAGTTTACCTGTGACAAATAGTCTTCCAGCTGTTGTACTCAATTTAGTTTCTCCCGTTAATCGATGTCTAGTTCTACATCGATAATTTTTGTTGTCCTCATGTTGGACATCTCGAATGTGTAATTCGCCTCCAGGGAGGAGGCTATAACGATTTCCTGGTTTGCAAAAATAAATAACACCAAATATAAATATATATTTATATACAAATATCTCTCTTTTAGAATTTTAATATAAAGTGAGAGTGAATGAGAGAAAGAAAGAAAGAAAGAAAGAGAGTAATTTCGCCTTAATGTTCATTCATGGTGACATTATTTTTTCTCTTTTTCTAGTTTTCTGTTTGCACAAAACAACTCTTGTGTTTGTGTTTATTTTTTGTTTGTTTATTGTTGAACAAAACAGAAAACAACGAAAAGAGAAAAAAAAAACAAAGTATTGTTTATCCATCAAAGGACAGATATATATATATATATATATATATATATATATATATATATATATATATATATATATATATATATATATATATATATATATATATATTGATTAAAAAAGAGGCAGTTAGTTGTCAGTCGACATTTTTAGCAATAGAGAGAATGAGAGAGAAAGAGGAATCAATATAGAAAATTATTCTATTATTTCCATTCTAGTTTTTTTTGGGGGGCTTTTCTTTTCCTTTTAAGAGAAATCGATTCGCAAACACTTTTATGTTTGTTTCAATGGTGTTTTGTCTTGTTTGTTCATTGATGCATTCACTAAGATATTGTTTTGAAATTGGAAAACAATAGGTAAATATTCTTCGAAAAATTGAATAAATTTTTTTATATCTTCTTTTAAAAAATTCAATAATTTCTTTGGTACCTGCTTTAAAAATTCAGTAATTTTTGTTGACTTTTTTTAAAAAAAAAGTTGATGGATTTTAAGGTACTTTTAAAAAGTTGAATACATTTTTTGGTACCCTTTTTTTTTTAAAAAAAAAAGTTGAATAAATTGTTTGATACTATTTTTTTTAAAAAACTTGAATCAATTTTTGGTACCTTTTTTTTAAAAAAAAATTGAATAAATTGTTTGATATTATTTTTTTAAAAAAACCTGAATCAATTTTGGTACCTTTTTAAAAAAAAAAACTTGAATCAATTTTTGGTACCTTTTTTTTAAAAAAAAAACTTGAATCAATTTTTATTACTTTTTTTTAAAAGAAAAGTTGAATACATTTTTTGTACCATTTATTTTTTTAAAGTTGAATATAATTTTTGGTACCCGTTTTTTTTAAAAAAAATTGAATACATTTTTGACACCCTTTTTTTTAAAAAAAGTGGAATAAATTGTTTGATACCATTTAAAAAAAAAAAAAAAAAAAAACTTAAATCAATTTTCGGTACCTTTTTTTTAAAAAAAAAGCTGAATATATTTTTGGTACCCTTTTTTTAAAAAAAAATCCATCAATTTTTGGTACCTTTTTTTTTTTTTTTTAAAAAGTTCAATCAATTTTTGGTACCCTTTTTTAAAAAAAAAAAGTTGAATATGTTTTTTGGTACCCTTTGTACCCTGTTTGTGTCTATGATTTTTTTCTCTCAGCTTTATTCTTAAGAGTTTGAAGTCAGATATTGAAATTATGTTATAAAGTAGAAGAGCAATTGGAAGTGCCTAAAAGGTTTCTCATGTTGATATTTTTTTTAAAAATAGACTTTATATGGCCTTTTGAAAATGGCGGGAATATTTTACTTTTCCTTCCTACTTGACTAGAAAAGCTGGCAATATGCGAGATTTCCCCCTCAAAAAAATTCTCATAAAAAGTTTATTTATCAAATATGAAGAAGAAAAAAAAAACTATTTGGCATCCTTCCTTTACCCATAACAACTCTTGAAGAGTAAGGTCCCTAAAAACATATTTTAGAACATTATTAATAGGGTTCGGATTTTTATGCAATATCCAGCGAATGTTTCTTAATCTGTGGCCCAAAGTGGCAATTTATGAATGAAGGAATAATCCTACTTAGGTCAACCATCATTGTTTTTTTTAATAAAAAGAAACACTTGGTTAGAGGCTAGAACTCTAGTTGTGAACTGATATTAACTAGACATATATAGCCTCTAACCAGCCTTTTTGATTATAAAAAGCATATTTTAAGTTAGAGCAACTTAAATTATGCTTTTTTCTAATCAAAAAGGCTGGTTAGAGGCTATGATGATTACTTCACAATTGGCACTTGGGCCACAAATTGAGAAACATAACGATGCTTTGATATTGCGTAAAAATTCTGGCCCTAATTAATAATAAATAAATAATAAGAGACTAGAAAGAAAGACAGACTCACCTGATTCAATTGGAGTGTCAACGTTGTGTTGCGTGTCACCCACTTCCCACGATGTCACTGTCACATAATCCATGACAAAACTCGGTATGTGACACTTCATTACGGCTACGTTACTTCGGATAACAAATTCGTCATACACTTGAGCTTCGTAAAGTTGTTTCACGACTATAAACAGTAAACCCCAAATACAAACAAAAACAAAACCCCGCCCACAAACAAAATTCCTATATATTGATATTTATTGAGTCAATTTATATTTTGATTAAGGCAACCCAAAAATTGACTTTTAAATACGGATACGGATAATGATACGTATTAGAATAATACATTTTTGAAGAGCGGGTTTTATACGCTGCAAAAAAAAAAAAATAAAAGTACTGCGTTCCTATTGGCTAATTCAAATTGGCCAAAGCTATCGCCAACGACTAGTCTTGGAACTAATTTCATGTGAACTTGAAAAGCTGTGTGGCAAGTGTGTGTCGCAACAAGATACAGTCGTTGGTCCCGCCCTTCTATGAGGAACGGCAACTTCGAATTGGTTTTTTATTTGGTCTGACGTCACACGCCCCGCCCTTTTCAATTTTTAATTGGTTAATATTTGGTATGACGCTCATAAAAGGGGCGAGGTAAACGACTGTATCTTGCTGTGCACACTTGCCTTTGAAAAGCTGAGCTGTTGTGTTGCACAGGCAATTAGAAAACGGGATGAACAGAAGTTGGCTCCGCCCTTTTTATGACGAACGCAACTTCTAATTGGTTGGTTATGTAGTCTGACGTCACATGCTCCGCTCTTTTTTCAACGTCTAACCACACAACAAACCAATTAGAAGTTGCCGTTCGTCATAAAAAAGGGCGGAGCCAACTTCTGTTCATCCCGTTTTCTAATTGTCTGTTTTTGTTGCACAGCTGAAACCTGGAGATGGCTGCTAAACGCAATAGCTGAAACACATGTTCATTTTCAGCCACTGCTTATCAACACAAAAATTTCAGCTCACTTAGTAAATACAAATTAACTGAATGCAATCAAATGCTTTTAATGCTTTTAAACAAAAAAAAAGATGCACGTTTTTCTTTCATTCAGGTTTTTGTGTATTTTTATTAAAATGCTTTTAATGTTTTTTTTTGGGTTGCTTTAATCTTTTAGAAGTTGTTGTTGTTGTTGTTTGAATTTCATCAGCTTAATTGGCATTATACTTAAAGGTCTTTTTCTTTTTATGTAAATTCTGTTTTTTTTTACTGGTTGAGATCCGTGTTTAACCAATTAGCAATTTTCTACCTTGAAAACAACACCCAAGGGATAAATACCAACAACATTATAAGAAAACAAAAGATCCAACAACTTTCAAGGAGAATAGAAAAGATGAGGAGTTTTTTGTGTTGTTTTTATAATATAAGAAGAGAACGTTAATATTCAGGACAGTTTATTGGTTAATTAATGGTTTTTATCTTTACTTTTGTGGAAGAGAAAGATGTATTAACTATTAAACTATATCACAATTTGGGGATGGTTCACACATGCCAGAAAAAAAACAATAATCCCACTGAAAAAAGAAATTTATCTAATTTGAATAATTCTTATTTATTTGGCAGACAATGGACAGAAAAAAATGTAAACTGGTTGATTTCTGTGATGCCATATTAAATAGTTATCACTATTTGTCGGATTTTTATGAAATATTAAGCAAATGTTTCTCAATCTGTGGCTCAAGAGCCAATTGTGAACAACATTTCCGTTTAGACATCAACTAACAATTCTTTTTTTTTGTTCTTCAACAGAATTCCGAAGGTGTGTTTCAGCTGCAAATTCTCTGTATTAGAAATTTCTAGTTTCTACTTGTTTTTCTGCATGTGTGATCCATGTCTTAGATATTTGTGACCAAAATTAAGAGTTAGAAAAGAATCACACATGCTGAAAAACCTTCAGAAAATAGAATTAGAAATAAAAACCATTTTGTTTCTTTGCACTGAAAGACACAGTATAACGGTGTTTCTGCTAAATTTCTTACAAACTCTGATATTCAGTCATTTCAGTGGGATTTTTTTTCCCCAGCATGTGGGATTCTTCCATAGAGGAAGAATTACACATGCATAAAAACCAACAGAAATTAAAATTAGAAGTAAAAAATCAGAATATTTCTATGGTGTTTTGCTCTGAAATATAAACGGCGCTTCTGCAAAATGCCTTTCAAAGTGAAATTCTGTGGGATTTTTTTTCCAGCATGTGTGATTCTTCCCTTATTGTTATAAGTTTTATAACTTATTATTTATACAGGGTGGAAAGTGAATATTTTTTTTAGGTTAAAGAGAGAAGAGAGAGGAAGGAATAAAATAAACATATTCATCACTTAAAAAAAGTTAGCACCAAAGTTTTGGCGCTAAACTGCTTTTTTTTTGTGTGTGTGTGTGTGTGTGTGTGTGTGTGTGTATATATATTATAACGTCAAAGCAAAATGATGTCATTTTTAAGTGGATCTATTCATATGCAAACAGCTTTCTTTTATGAGGCCTCATCTTTTTTGAATGTCTTTCTTTCTTTTCTACTTTCTAATCCCTTTACTCTTCTAGAAAACTGTTTTCTCTTAACTTTTAAAGAGGTAAAAAAAAAAAATCTTATTCTCTCCCATGTTGTGTTTTTGGCCCTCCCACGGAGAAAGAGAAAGAGAGAATCTTTTATTTTACACAGTTTGAGAGAACATATTTGTTATACTAAATAGTATGGAGTTCATCACATAATGTGAATCTTATCCCAATTTACCTTTTATGATAAAAGGGAAGAAACACACACAAAAAAAGTGTCTTCAGTGGCAAATTAGAATGTTTGCTAAACTCAAATCCACTTCTGAGTGGCATTTTGAAGCTGGGAAACGCCTCTCGAACTCTTTGATTATTCTCTTGTCTTTCAGAAGAGCAAAATGAAGAAATATTAGAAAGTGTTTTAGAAACTAGAAGGGTAGTTCAATCACTTAAAAGATCTTTTCATGTTGATATCTTTCAAAATGAGCTTTTTAAGTCAGTTTGAAAATAATTCAACTTTTAAGCAGACAATATTTTTATCCATAAGTGTTTAGAAACTAGATAGGTAGCTCAATCTCTTAAGGCGCATTCACACTAGGCTGGTTTACAAGCCGCTGGTTGCTGCTGGCTATTAGCAGCAACAAGCAAGCAGCGGCTGCTTTGGGTTCACACGTGTCCAATGACTGCTGGTATTAGCAGCGCAAGTCATCCAATCACCATCTTGCAAAAACACAAAAGCTAACAACAACCAACCCAAACAGTGGAGTTTCAACTACCCACTAGTGGACAAAGGGTTCACACTAGCTGGTAGCACACAGGTAGCAGCAGGAAGGGAGTCACACGGCTAGCTGGTAGCTGCCAAAGTTAGACATGTTGAACTTCACCAGCCACTGTTAAAATCACTAGCCTGCTAGAGAAAGCAGCAAAGCTGGTAGCAGTTCAGACTATGCTGCTAGCAGGCTACAACCAGCAAACAGCAACCAGCAGCTGGTAAACCAGCCTAGTGTGAATGCACCATTAAGGTTATTAATAACTTATTATTATGTTGATATGTTTTAAATGAAGCTTTTTTATGTCGGTTTGGAAATATCCAAACTTTTAAGCTCAACAAAAAGGTGAATAGATACTTTTAAGAGGCTACATCACAAAATTACTTTGAAAAATCTCCACAGAGTGCTAGCAACGTTTTTCTATTGAGCCCATAGACCAGATTGTTAAAGAAAAAACGTTAATTTTTAAAATACACAGTCATGGCGGCAGTATGTTTATTTTTCATATTTAAAGTTGTCCAATTTTGATAGATCAAAGTGCAATGTGCACCTTAAATATATGCTAATCTAGTGATAGAATGACAAACAACTGGTAAGTGCGGTTCTATTTTTAAAAACTATTTCAAAATTGCGAATTTATAACTCATATATTAAACTCCATTGATGATGCGCAAATAAGAAAAAAAAAAACATCCATTAAACTGCTCGTAAAAATAACTAAAAAATAATCTTAAAAAACCAGAAAAAAAAAAATCAGCACGTGCGCCAATGTGTTGGCTTCACTGTGGTTTAATTGTGATTTTGTTTAAAATTATTTTTAGGTATTTTTACGAGCATTTTAATGGATGTTTTTTTTTTGCTTTGCGAGCGCTGTACTCAACGGAGTTTAACTTAGCGATCTTTGCGGAAATTTTTCTAAGCAATTTTGTGATGTAGCCTCTTAATATATTTTAGAAACTAGAAAGAGTAAACTCAATCACTTAAGGATATATTTCTCGTTGATTTCAAAAATAAGCTTTCTATTTCAGTTTTAAAATAACCAAAATTTAGACTTAAGATATTATATTTTAATAATTGCTTGTAAAAAGTTTTATTTCGAAAGATAACAAGATGAAAATACTATTAAGTGAATTCAGATACCGTTCTAGTTTCTAACAAACTTTTCAATTTCTTCTCTGTGTTACACTTCTGAAGCGCAAGAGTTGGAAAATCAGTTGTTCTTTAAGGGAGGGTGGGGGGGGAGATATTTGTTTCTTTTAAACATATATAGGGATTAATATTAGTGCTGTTTTTAGTGAATAAATGTGAAATGAGTGGCCCATTAGTTAATGCCATGACCTGGTTTGTTTTCATCACCAGAATTTCGGTGTTTTCTCCTCTCTGGTTTCGCTCTATTCATCTTCCTATTGTTTTCCTTATACACAATTCATAGTTAGTATTATAACACTATGGCGTATTGTATGGTTTTGGGGGAGGGGGAGGGAGGGGAGACCTTGTTATTGACCATTTGGAGTTTGCCAGAGGTGCAGTCAGAGACCACATTTATGAGCATAGTTGTCGTAAAAATACGATCCTTGTCGTAAATGTTTCAAATAAATGGCTTCAAGGAGAAGGGAAAATTATGTTGTATGTGTTTGTTGTGTGTTGTTTCTGTTTTTTTTGGGAGGGGGAGGTGGGCAGGGCATGTCTTGCATTTTGGAGGATGGAATAGGAGGTTATTTGTATCCATTTTATTCATCTCCTTGTCTACAGTAGAGAAAAAAAGAGACTTTAATGGGAAAATGGAACTCTTGAAATGTGTGTGCTTTTTAAATGACTGAATAATTAAAGAATGTAGTTCTATGTGTGTTATTTTTTAAGGGGGGGGGAGAAATGGGAAGGTGATTGAGGCTTTAAAATGGCTTATTCTTCTATTATGATTCTTCCGTGTTGACTAAAAGCCATTGTATTCTAGATATCAATATCGAGGTTAATTTGGTTTTTGTTTTTTAAAACAAAAATGAGTAGAAAAAAGGGTTAGAAAAAGATGACTTTTGGATGAAATATAGTAGAAAAAAAAACAGTTTTCTTCAAGAAAATGTAGCTAGATTTGCTCAGATTTCCAGAGAAAACAAGCTATAATTGCTTTAATTTTCTTTAGATTTGTAGCAAAGATCTTTAGCTTTGTTTCCACTTAAGGTCTTGCTATAGAGCTCAATGAAAAGAACTCTGAAATAATATTCCAAAAACATAAATTCCACAAAATGGATGCAGCCTATATTTGCATAATGAAAACTCTGAAAACAAAAAGAAATTGTGTAAAAATCCCTATGCTGCTGTCTGCACATGGTCAAACTGACCATTGCACTGTTGCATTTCTCTAGTTTCCCTATTGTATTTCAGAGTACTCAGATAGTAGATGAGTGTTTCATTGAGCTCTCTCTAACAAGGCCTTTATACTCATGCGTCTTGAGTGGAAACGTATCTATTCAAGGTTCAATTAGTTGCCAACATGGGTGACCTCTATGGGTGCGTTCAGATCCTAAGCACTTTTAAAAACAGGCAGTTCTGCCTGGCACTAAGATTTCGTTTGCTCCGCCCTTATATGAGCGTCACACCAAATATCAACCAATTAGAAATTGCGGTTCCTCATAAAAGGGCGGGACATGTGATGATGTGACATCAGATCAAGTAACAAACCAATTAGATATTGATGACGCTCATAAAAGGGCGGGGCAAACGAAATCTTAGTGCTGGGGAGAACTGCCTGTCTTTTGAAACTGCTCAAGCAAATTTGATGTGCTTGGGATTTGAACTCCAAATAAAAACGCTCGATATGCTCGTCGAGCACATCGAGCGATAAAAGTCGCCGCTTGATGAAAAGCGTTCGATCAAGAGCTGGAAAAAATGTCACAAAAAGATAAACAAGCGGCCATTTTTTTTCTATTTCGGAATAAAAAGGTTAAAAAGCTCTTTGAACTAGGGCCTTGGCACACAAGCGACTTTTGAAAGACTTTTTGGCGACACAATGAAGTCGAGGGTCGCTGAGCTGTTGTTATTGCGATGTATTTTCTATGGGAAGATGCCAATCTTGACACACCGGCGACTTAAAAAAAACACCGTGGTGTTATGAGTCTATGACCGTGTTTGGTTTTGGCGACAACTCGATTTCATTTGGTCGCCGAAAAGTCTTTCAAAAGTCGCCTTTGTTGTTGGCGTCTTTCCATAGAAAATACACTACGACCACAGCCTAGCGACCTACGACTTCATTCTGACTGTTAATTAAGGAAACAAAACAAAAATTGTCGTCATTAATACTCATTAATTAATTATGAAACCTCATTAAAAGAAGTTTTCAAAAAATTTCATTAATATTTTTATTCCTACTATGCATTTATTATTTAATTTTAATTAATTATTTTAGAAATTTTTTTCCCGAAGTATTTTTCTTTATCTCTTTCTTTAAGATTTACTTGATAATTAAATTTGAACAATATTTTTCAAGTAATTTTAACCAATGGATAATCTGTAATTACTTTTTTATTCTCCTGAGGAGAGAGAGATGGTTTTATGTTTTATTTAAGAAAATATTGAATAATTTAGTTTTGACTTTATAATGACTAAACTCGTTCCTGAATGTATGGATCAATTTAATTTGAATTGCTAATTTATTAATTTATTTTTAAAGAGTTTTGTATTTGTGTTTCAACTCAGGTGAATATTAATTTATATATAAAAAAAATCGTTAAGGATTTTATTGTTTGTTTTTTTCGTCTTAATTTCTATCAAAACTACGAATAAAGAAGTTGATACAAATTAAGACCGAATTTTAATGATTTTTTTCTTAAAGAGAGAAAGAGAGAGAGAGAGAAAGAAAGAAATTAGAATATTTTTAATTGATTATTAGCTCTGGCTATGAATATTTATGAGGTGTAGATGTTGATATAGATGTTGCTGTCAGTCTGCAGAATCAGTCATTCTGCAGATTGCCGAGGTAATCTGCAAAACAACCAACCTAAGGTTGCTAGTGAATCTGCAAAATGTATTGAATTTTGCAGATTCACTAGCAGCAGGTTGGTTGTTTTGCACATTGCCTAGGCAATATGCATATTGACTGCGGTAATCTGCAAAACAACCAACCTGCTAGTGAATCTACAAAATTCAACATCTAAAATGTATTAAATTTTGCAGATTCATTAGCAGGTTGGTTGTTTTGGAGATTACCTGGGGCATTATGCAGATTGACTGAATCCGCAGATTGACTGTAACATATTTATCTCTCTTAATCAACACTAAATTTTAATTAGTTTAAAAAAAATTTTGCAATAAAAAAAAATGTATTTGCAAACAAAAAAAAAATTGCTACAGAAAATTTTGTTTTGAACCTTAATTAGGATGAAAACAAAAATAGAAAACTGAATTTAGTTCGCCAAAGTTTTTAAACGAAGTTTTGGGATTTTTTTTTTCTTTTTGAGAAAAGATTTTCTTACAAAAGCAATTAAATAATGGATGAGAGCAGCAATTAGTGAAAAAAATATAATCGATTAAGATTTTTAGAAACAAATTATTAATGCTTAGTTTGTTTCAAATGTCACGTTTTTGGGTAATTTTCCGTTATTCTCGATAAGGCCCTGTTTCCATTTGACGAAAATTAGTAAACTGTAAAAATAAATTCAACTGTAGGGGGAAAAAATGGCAGTTTATATTCAAATTAGATAATTCATTTTAATTAGTTGGACAATATAATGTCACCATAGGGACCGTGCGAATGTACAAGTGTCTCCACCTGGTTGGTAAATTCATGTACTAACAGTTACATTGACAGTTTCGATATAACTGTTAGAACACGAGTTTACCAACCAGGTGGAGACACTTGTAAAGTCTCGCAGTCTCTATTAGGAGAAAAGGAATTCTATTTTTAAGTAGAATTTTTTATTATCCGGGCTCGATTATCTATAATTGGTCCGGATTACTGAAAGTCCGGATAATCAGGAAAATCGCCATTTTTATACTTTAAATTTTCTCGTTCACTATCATGAAGTAGAGTCTAAAACACTTTAAAACTAAAAAAAAACATTTGCATTACGATTAAAGGTGGTCTGTATTACTCAGATATCCGAATGACCAAGATCCGGATAACTAGATAAACTAGAAAAAGCGCAAATAATCGCACCAAAAAATGGGGTTCAAAGTAAAGTTGATTGATTCAGGTATAGTTTCTTTTTGGTTTTCGTGAGTTTATATTTTAGCTTTTAATTATTCATAATTTCGAGTAAATGTATTGCAATTTAATTAGACGTAGGTTAGTTTTAACTAAAGCTTTATTTAAAAACAATACCATTTCAATGTAAAATATTGATGAGAAAACGCAATTTTATGGTTTCATTAAAGTGGTAGGGCGATAGGGGTTTTCACACTTCAATTGACCTAACATAATAAAACAAACCATAATAGTGAATAGGCGGGCCACGTTTGTACTCTTATTTCGAATTTATTTTTTTCCTAATAGTGATATATTGTTCAACTAATGTAAAAGCATTAGCTAATTTTACCAGAAAAACGTGTTATCTTTCTGGCAGTTTTAATAATTTTCGTCAAGTGGAATACAGAAATTTGTCCATCTAGTCTTTATTTTTTTTTTTTGCTCATGACGACTTCGATTTTCATTTCTTGTCAAAACATGACGCGCTGCCCCTAAGCGTCCACTATGAAGATAACGCTAGTTGTTGCGATTGTGCCGCATTTACAGTTAATAAATAATAAAATAGCCTTCATTGGTATAGAAATAGTAATCCAATCAGAACCCTAGTACATACAGGTCATCGTTAATTTTGCTTTGATTTACAACATAACTCATTTAATACAGTGGACAAAAAAAAACTTAAGTCTTTGCTACAATTTGTCTAGAAATCCTTTGGCCTAAGTCAGAGATGCCCAGATCCTGATAACTCCTTACACCGACGGGAAAATAGATTTAATTTGCTCGTACGTTCACTTTATGACAGTTTATTATACTGCTGCCTTCATGTAGACATTTCTGCACGTTTCTTTATTCTACAATTTTCTCTTTGATTCAACGATCGGGGTTCCTTTTTTTTTTTGCAAGTTGACATGACCGTTGTCCGTTTTGTTTGGACTTCTGCTATTTCTCCTATTTTAACCAACTTTCCCCCATAATCACCTCTAGAGAGAGAGCTGAAATTTTGTACACTGCAGCCTCTACTAGTGCCACCTGTTAATCTATCAAATTTTGACGGATTCTCCTTGAATGACCTGGCCAGGATCCCTTATAGGATGGTACCTAAGTCAGGAATACACCCGGAGTTTACTTCCGGAAGGTGTAACCTTTATACAGTCAACCTTAACACGAGTCTCAGCGGAAGACGTTTGCCCAAGATCAGCCCCCATTGAACCCAAACAAAAAAAAAAACACGGAAAGGCGGATCTGGTCCCAGGTTGCAAGACATCAGATGCTGTACTTCAACCGACCTTGAACTGTCATTACTTTTAAGACAGTAAAAATAAATAACGTACTTTTCAACAAAATAAAACAAATTAGTAAATTACACTCTTGTAGTCCCCAAAGACAAAAAAACAAAAACATGTCTTAGTAGAAATAAAAGTTTCTACAGTAAAACGTAGTATTTTTTATTAGGGATAGGCTATTCGAATCCTCGAATCCCGCGAATCTTGAAAAATATTCGAGATTCGAAAGCTCGAATCTTTGCGCTTTTTTGCGTCTTTCGAATCTTTCGAATCCTATCCTTCACGTAGTCTCGTTATGTTTTGAGTATTTTTTTTTATATAAAAACTATTAAAACTAGGGATGAACGATTCGAATCCTCGAATCCCGCGAATCTTGAAAAATATTCGAGATTCGAAAGCTCGAATTTTCGCGCTTTTTTCGTCTTTCAAACCTTTCGAATCCTAACCTAAAACAACTTTGTTAAAATTAGTTTTAACTCCAATTGACGTCCAATAGAAGCCTTCACTAACAAAAAAAAAACTGGCGATTGTTGCCATTTCGGTGGTATCCGGATCACGAATATCATCAGCTTGTGGCGACTCTGAGTGACACACTTGTTTTTTTAATTATTAATAATTTAATATTTAATATTATTTCATTTATTTGTATCTTCTTAATGAATAATATAGGATTCTTATATGAAGGATTCGAGAGAACCTTTCAGGATTCGGATTCGGATTCGAGAAAATTTAGGATTCGTCCCCCACCTCTAATTTTTTATATTTATTTTTTTTTTTTTTTGTAATCAGCTTGAAGAGTCATGTGACAAGAAAGATTTCTCACAATCATAAAAAAAAAGTTTTCATTTAGTCAAAGTTTTGACATAATTTGTCAAATCAAAACTCAACTCAACAAAGAACTATCTGCAGGAAGAAAAATACCATAGTCTTAATAGAATGTTAAGTAACTATAAACGTGGCATAGATGTAAGACACTTTTCAAGTAAGCCACAAAATGCAGAAGAAGATGGCAGAAAAACGCGTTGTGTTGCGTACAAGTTGCAAAGCATATGTTTTAAGTTGCATGCGTGCATTGTTAGTTGTGAATGTTTATGTTCGTAAATTAGGAAAAAGAGAGAGAGAGATAGAGAGAGAGATGGTGGAACTCTTAACAGCTGTTGCACGCAAAAGAGGATTAAAGTTTGGCAAACATTCCTTTGGGTAGATTTTTAGATCCCAATAAATCATTTTTTGGTGTATTGTAGCTCTCAGCAGCATCAGCAACAGCAGCAGCAGCAGAGACAACAAAGAATAGAAAGAGTGAAATAGCATACAACCAACGTGGGGGAAAAATCAGTCATTTTTCAAATTGACTAGCCAAACTGCAAACGTTGATTAGATTTTATCTCGGTGAGAAAAATGCCTAAAATAACATGCCAATTCACATACTGTAGTTAAGAGGCTACATCTCAAAATAACTTTGAAAAATTTCCGTAAAGAGCGCTAGCATCGTTTTTCTATTGAGCCCATAGATCCAATGCGTTAAAGAATGTTCATTTTTAAAATACACAGTCGCGGCGGCAATATGTTTATTTTTTTTCATATTTAAAGTTGTCTGATTTTGATGGTTCAAAGTGCAATGAGCACTTTAAATATATGCTGATCTAGTAACAGAATGACAAAAAATTGGTTAAGTGTCCTTCTATTTTGAAACGTATTTTAAAATCGCGAATTTTTGTCTCCTATGTTAAATTACATTGAGTGAGTACGCCCAAATAAGTAAAAAATATCCATTAAAATGCTCGTAAAAATACGTAAACATTAATTAAAAAAAATCAGCACGTGCGCCAATGTGTTGGCTTTATTTGTGGGTTTTTAAAATTATTTTTAGATATTTTTACGAGCATTTTAATAGATGTTTTTTCGCTTATGAGCGCGCATACTCAATAGAGTTTAACATAAGATTTAGAAATTCGCGATTTTGAAATAGTTTTTAAAAATAGAACCGCACTTACCAATTTTTTGTCATTCTATCACAAGATCAGCATATATTTAAAGTGTACATTGCACTTTGAACCATAAAAAATTGGACAACTTTAAATATGAAAAATAAACATATTGCTGCCGCGACTGTGTATTTTGATTGTTTATGTGTGATTAATGGTTTTTTCTTTCGCACATTAACTAGGTAGTCTGTAGAATGGCTGATTTTTTTTTTTCACTTTGACGACACCCATGTATATTTTATGTTGTACTCTTAATATTATAGGTTTTTTGTTGTTGTTGAAGGTGTTTGTTTATAAAGGGTGGCATTTAATAACTTAATTAGCCGTTCGTTTTTTTTTTCTTCTTACGATGATGCCATCTTTTGTTAATGGCGTTCGAGTTTTATCATCTATATATTTAGTAAGGGCTAAATGGATTTCTACCTATTATATATAATATTATATGAAAGAAAAGAGAAGTTAATTGGGTGTTTGTGTGTTGCTCATCAAACTTTGTGTCAGCTTTTTTTTTTGTTACCCTCCTCCTCCTCCTCTTTTTAATATACTCTACAATGAAACTTTTATATATTTAGAGACTAGAGTTCATTTTAGGTAGTGGTTTTTTATTCTGAATTAACTTAACTGCATTATTAATGTGGTTGTATGATATAAATTCTCTCTGGACTATGGGAAAAGTATTGACTGATTATAATTCAGTTAAATTACTGAAGTATAAAGTCTGTTTCAGATGATGATTTAAGCTAATGTAAGGTCACATTCTACTGCGCATGCTCAGAATACAATTTACTTAAGTATCATTTACTTCGATTGGTGCATTTGAAAGAACACACATGCGCACTAAAAGAGCGATTTTAACTTAACCTGTATTAAGGTTAAGTTAAAATTGTTCTTTACTGCGCAATTTCACTGCGCATCCACGCTTCATTTGCTTTGACGTCACTTTCTATACTATTTGTTAACTTAAAGGTGGAAGGGCACTTTTTTGAGTGTAGGGACACTTTTTTGAGTGGAGGGACAGATTTTGAGTGGAGGGCACACAGGCAAGTGTGCCCAGCATTAAAATTTCGTTTGCCCCGCCTTTTATGACATCAGGTGGTCATAAAAGGGCGGGGCAAACGAAATCTTAGTGCTGGGCACACTTGCCTGTGAGGGCACTTTTTTGGCTGGGAGACACTTTTTGGTTGGAGGGCCATTTTTTTTTTAGATGGAGGGCACATTTTGAGTGTTGGGCCACTTTTTTTTTGGTGGAAGACACTTTGTAGGACACAAAATAAAGTTAAAAAGTAGAAATATAGTGAAAAATGTAACTGGCCTGCTCGGACTCGAATGTCTCCACTTGTAATTGTGCCTCTCACGTTGGTGGCAATACATTTGTAGGATGTGGCATGAACGTCCTGAAGATAGGCTTCAGCTCCAAATGGCAAGAATGTTAAAGTTCCATTAGAACTTGTCTTTCTTAGTCTTGATAGTTCTTTTAGTGGTCTATCATCACTATGTATCCATTGGACTGTAGGCAATGGGTTACCAGTCACTAAACAATGTATCGAGACTCCGGTGCTGTTTGAAAAGTCCACGTTTGTCGGAGGTTCCGTCACGAATGTTGGACCTTGGAGGTCGTCTCGACCGAATACTATTACAAAAGTAAAAAAAAAGACTGAAATCAGAACCACAATTCAAACTTTTGTCTTTAAAGAGCAAAATTAAAGAAACTAGAAAGTTTTTTTAGAAACTAGAAGGGTAGCTTAATCACTTTAAGGATAATTTCATGTTAGGTATAGTTCAAAGTAAACTTTTTATAGACAAAAAGTAAAAAAATATTGTCTGTTTTAAACTTGAGTCATTTTTAAGCTAAAATAAAAAGTTCATTTTGAAAGATATCAAGATGAAATTGCTGTTAAGTGATTCAGCCACCATTTTAGTTTCTAACACTTTCAATGTCTCTTTAGTGTTCCTCTTCTGTTTGAAAATAAGGGCCGGTGTCATTAGAGAAAGAAAATAAGACTATCATATGACAGTAAATTATCATAATTAGCTCATAACCTTGCAAAAGTCCTACAAAAGCAAATTATAAAACAATTATTATGACTTGAGTTTTGTCACATGACTTATTGCACAGAATAATATAACAGTCATAAAATAATAGCACACAAGCAATGACATCCATACTTTGTGATTGTCACAATTTTTTGATATTTTTTTTTCTGAGCTGTTTCTTAAAACATCTTAATTTTAACTGATGGATTTCATTCTTACAAATGTTTCCATTCATAAATTTTCACAATAAAAAAACAACAACAGGAAAATGAAAATCCAAAAATAAGAAACTCTTTTCTAATAAAATGTATAATTTAATAAAAAAAAATGTCTTGTTTTCTCCTGCTGTGTTTATGGGTTTCTTTATAACAGTTTTAGTGACAAGAATGTGACACCCCCAAAGTCTTGAAAAATGGTGAAAGTAATAAAAAAAAAGATGAAATGTTTAATAAAATGGATATTAGCTTTGTTATATTTGTAGCCCATCAAACTCATTTGATAATTAAGCTACTTTTCTGTAATTTTAACCCTTGGTGGCAATTTTTTTTTCTACAAAGAAAATCAACAATGAAAGCAACACTCTCTCTCTCTCTCTCTCTCTCTCTCCTCACTTTAATCAATGCTCATTACATATGCATATTTAATTTGTTCTTGGAATAAATATATTAAAGAGGGGAATTTTCTCTTCATGTTTGTGTCTATATTGAAAAAAAAATAGGGGGTTGATATGGTGTGTGTTTTGAAAGTATTATATCAATTAGGCTTGTGTTATGCTAAGAAGTAACTTTAGATAATATAAAATATAAGAAGAAGAAGGTGGAGAAAAGAGTGAAAGAAATCTTAAAAAAGGAATAATAATAATAATAATCCAAAGAAAAGTTCTCGTATTTTGACTTTTTTAAAGGAACACACACACATACACAACCTCTGAAAATCTCTTCCATTTTATTTCGATCCATTAACTCCCTCTTCTGCTTTCTATTTTTATGCTTATAAATGAACTTAAGCTCCTGTATTTATTCTTTTATGTTGTAGTCAAAATCTGAAATCAGTTATTTTACACAGTCACTAGTCAGTTGTGCAAAAAAAAAAACCCCTCTGCAGTAAATTTGCATAAGATTTTACTGTGACAAAAAGCATAGCTTGTTTGACAACATTTTTGGCATAAAGTATTTCAGAATGTTGGTCCTTTGTGTTTTTAAATATCTAAAGTGACGGTGGTAGAACGACGACAAAAACAACCAAAGTGATGCATAGGTGAAGTAGGAGAATTTGTAGGGGCAGCAGATGATTTGTAAGGGCAGCAGACAATTTGTAGGGACAGCAAGCGATTTGTAGGGGCAGCAGACGATTTGTAGTGGCAGCAGACAATTTATAGGGATATCAGATTTGTTGGGACAGCAGAGGATATAAGGGGCAGCAGGAGATTTGGAGGAGATTTGCAGGGGCAGCAATTAGATTATGTAGGGGCAGCAATTAGATTTGTAGGGGCAGCACGAGATTTGTAGGGGCTGCAGACGATTTGTAGGGGCAGCAGACGATTTGTAGGAACATCAGACGATTTTTAGAGACAGCAGGAGATATATAGGGGCAGCAGTTGATTTGTAGGGACAGAAGGTGATTTTGTAGGAACAGCAGGTGATTTCTAGGGGTGGCAGCACGTTTCACTGCAGAGATCAATGCTGCCATTTTTTATGTTCTAAGAGAGACGGTTTATGTAGAAGCAACGTAGCCTCCATCAAGGCCAGCTTTAGCAACCTTGCCACCTTGTAGTATTACTTGTGCGGGCCAGTCTGCTCGATCACCTCTAAAAGTTGGCACTGGCCTCCTTTTCTAGTTTCTAAAACACTTTCTAGTTTCTCTTAATTTCGATCTTCTGAAAGACAAAAAGAATAACCAAGAAACAGTTCTTAAGTTCATAAAAAAAACAATCTTAATTGTGAAGAGATTTACAACCGAATTGTTGATTATAATTTTTTCTCTAAACTGTCTGACGATTGTGCAGAATAACTGATTTTGCACTATGGCGTTTAACGGTTTTTTTATATATATATTTTTTTTCTTCAAATGCCCTAATTCTCAAAGATCTGACTTTTCTATTTTTTATGTCTTTCTTTCTTTCTTTTTTTTTTTTTGGCTCTTCCTGAGTTGTCTTTTTTTTTCTTCTTTTCTTTCTCGGTATCTTCCGTTTCAGTTTGATTCAAAAAATGCATATCATAGCACTTTTTTTGGGAGGTTTGAAAATCTGTCTATCTCTATCTCTCTCTCCATGTGTGTATATATAAAGGGGGCTATGGGGAATGCTGATGTGATGGCGACAGGGGCCAAATCGAGATTTTGGGTTGATCTCTCTCTCTCTCTCTCTCTCTCTTTCTCTTTCTTTCTTTCTAATGGCCAATATGCAATTCAATCCCTTCTTATTTCTTTTAACTCTCTTTTTTTTTCTTCCATCTTTCTTGCCTTATATCCCAGTATATACAGTATATAACTGATTGCATCTTATTTCCGACACACCATGATACATAAAAATGAACATTATTTTTTTTCGCATCATTTGTTTTTTATTTTAAGAAAAAGACTGGAGTTTAATTTTTTTTTTCTTCTTCTTCATCTTCTTCTTCTGTTATTTTATTGATGACTTTTTTAACTGTAACAAATTTAAATGATTTTCTTTTAAGTATTTACTGAGAATGTGGACAAGTATATATATATATATATATATATATATATATATATATATACAGGCAATTAGAAATCGGGACACGCAGACGTTTGCTCCGCCCTTTTATGAGCATCAGACCAAATATCAAACAATTGGAAATTAAAAAGGGCGGAGCATGTGACATCAGACCACATAACAAACCAATTAGAAGTTGCCAGTCCTCATAAAAGGGGCGGAGCAAACGTCATCTGCATGTTCCTGCCTTTATTTGCCTGTGAATTAACTGATCATAAAACATTCCTAAAACATTTTGAAATATATTTTGTTGAACCGACTGTCCGACCCTATGGTCCGACTGTCCGGCTCTAAGGTCCGACTGTCC
>JAUPFP010000025.1:1362732-1615232 GCA_036925085.1 Brachycybe producta | reverse complement strand
TCCTCCTCCAATGTTATATTGTCTTTGCCCCAAAAATTTATAAAAATTCTAGCCTAAGGAGAAGGATTTTCTAAATGAAAAATCTCTGAGTTTAATTAACTTGTCACACAAATGAATATAGAAAGAGGGAGTCTTGTTTTAATTTTAACTTGTTAGCCTTTGTTGTTGCTGTTAGAAGTTCCTGGATTTTTTTTTTGCTTCCCCCATTCTTGTTTTCGTTTGTGATTAAAAGCATTCTTAACTTAATCTTTAATGAATCCTGAACTTGTTTTTTTCTTCTTCTGTTTCTAACTTTGCTTCTGACTTTTTTTTTTGTCTTCAAATGAAAAGGGAAACTTGTTTGGATTTTTAGACCTGAGAAAAATCTTTGTTGGGTTTGTTGATTTTTTTTTTTGGTAGTTAATTGTGTATTCCACACAGGCAATTAGAAAACGGGATGAACAGAAGTTGGCTCCGCCCTTTTTATGACGAACGGCAACTTCTAATTGGTTGGTTATGTAGTCTGACGTCACATGCTCCGCTCTTTTCAACGTCGAACAACACAACAAACCAATTAGAGAAGTTGCCGTTCGTCATAAAAAGGTCGGAGCCAACTTCTGTTCATCTCGTTTTCTAATTGCCTGTGTATTCCACGGTTTCAAACTGTTGTTTTTCCCGGCCCCGTTATTACTAGAAAGAGAATGCAGATTTTTTTTACTTGGTATCGTTGTACAGGCATCTGTAGACAGCTTCAGAATTTTTTTTGGCTCCGTCCTTTTATGAGCGTCAGACCAAATATCAACCAATTAGAAATAAAAAAGGGCGGGACATGTGACATCAGACCCAGTAACAAACCAATTAGAAATTGATGACGCTCATAAAAGGGTGGAGCAAAAGAAATTCTGAAGCTGTCTACAGATGCCTGTATCGTTATTTCTATCTAGAAGTGTTTTAGAAACTAGAAAGTGTTTTAGAAACTAGAAAGTGTTTTAGAAACTAGAAAGTGTTTTAGAAACTAGAAAGTGTTTTAGAAACTAGAAAGTGTTTTAGAAACTAGAAAGTGTTTTAGAAACTAGAAAGTGTTTTAGAAACTAGACAGTGTTTTAGAAACTAGAAAGTGTTTTAGAAACTAGAAAGTGGTTTAGAAACTAGAAAGTGGTTTAGAAACTAGAAAGTGTTTTAGAAACTAGAAAGTGTTTTAGAAACTAGAGAGTGGTTTAGAAACTAGAGAGTGGTTTAGAAACTAGAGAGTGTTTTAGAAACTAGAAAGTGTTTTAGAAACTGGAAAGTGTTTTAGAAACTAGAAAGTGTTTTAGAAACTAGAAAGTGTTTTAGAAACTAGAAGGGTAGCTCAATCAATTAAGGTCGTTTTCACGGTGATATCTTTTAGTTACCTTAAAGTTGGTTCATTTTAAAATTCACATCAAAAGCTTATTTTGAAAGATTGAACTACCCTTCTAGTTACTAAATTACTTTTAAGTTTCTCTTCATTTTGCACCTGAAAGACAATATAATCAGATTTTACGAGACGTTTACACTTTAAAACCACCTTTAAAAAATGTTTTTTAAAAATATTTTCTTTTGTAAATCTCATTTTTTTTTGGGTTGGTGATTGCAGTGTTTGCCTACTTCCAGGCTGATGTAGGTTTTTTCTTCTTCTTTTTTATTCGAAAGAAAATTTAATACGGAAATATTTGTTGGTGATATAGGGTTGAAAATCCGTTTTTCTAGCAAGGTCATCATCATCTCGGCTTTTTTTTTTTTTTTTGGTTATTTTCACTTGTAATTCACGCAGCATTTTCAGTAAAATATATAGGGCCTTATCTATTTTTTCTCTCTCTTGATGGTTTGCAATTTTTTTTTCTTCTTATGTATTTATGACTTATGGAATCAAGAGAGAAGAAGAAGAAGAAAAGGTATAGGGAGATAAGATGGTATTTATATGGGGCAGGTGCTCCATTTTGGTGAGGTCCAGCATATCAAAGTAACACATTTCTTTTTTGAAAATTGGGAATCATAACAAAGAAAAAGGGGGAGGGGGTGGAAAGGTCCTTTTGTTTTTTTAACACTGAACGTGAATGCCATAATTTATTATTGTTTTTAGAGTTATGGACCTTCAGTCTCTGATTCTTCTAAATATCTCCAAAAAAAAAAGAAGAAATTTTGCATCCTGATTCGTAATTGGCTGCTTTTTTTGTTTCTTTGAAAACAGATAACAAAAATGAATACACGAAATTCTCTTTATTTGTTTCTTGTTATTTTTCAAAGTTTTTTTCTTTTTTTTTAGAAATGTTTTATATTACAGTGCAAATTGTTTAACACGAAATGAGAGGGATTGGAATATTTTTTTCGTGTTAAACATATTTCATGTAAAAAGAAAGAATTATTATCCAGGGTTGTTTGATTTAAATCATGTGATTTAAGTTACGTTTTAAATCACTAAAAAAATCATGATTTAAATCACTAAAAATTATGATTTAAATCACTCCTGAGGCATTTTTAGAGCTTTTAAATCATTTAAATATTTTTCAATTTTTGGTCTTTTTTTGGATAAAAAAAAAGACCAGACTTTGTTTTTGACCCATTTTGTGGAATTTAAAAAAATTCTTGAATCCGTGTTACTTTTCCAAGCATTTTGGGACTTCCGGGGCCAGTTTAGCACTCCTGAGGCATTTTAGAGCTTTTAAAGCATTTAAATATTTTTCAACTTTCGGTAATTTTTTGGGAAAAAAAAGCCAAGACTTGGTTTTTGACCCGTTTTGGAGAATTTTAAAAATTCTTGAATCCTTGTGTTTTTCCAAGCTTTTTGGGACTTATGGAGCCAGTTGTGTGCTCGTGAGGTATTTTTTTTGGACTTTTAAAGCATTTAAATATTTTTCAACTTTTAGCCATTTTTTTGAAAAAATGCCAAAACTTGGTTTTTGGCCCATTTTTTTGGGAGAATTTTAAAAATTCTTAAATCCTTTTGTGCTTTTTCATTATAAAGTTTATTTTGAAAAATAATTATCTAACATGAAAATACTGGTGAGTTTCTAAGTCTCTCTTTAGTGTTTCTCCTAAAATGTAGAAACTAACCAAGAGATTGATAAATAAACGGTTCTTAAGACATCTAAAAGTTGAGCTTCTAAAAAAAAAAAGCAAAATAAGATAACATTTTCTAAACTTTCATTTATAATTGACTCAAAATAATGTTTTCTCATTCTACATTTTACTAAACATATTGAATTAACTTCTTAGGTTCGTATAGGCCTATATGAGTGTATCATAGGCAAGAGAGAGAGATAGATAGAGAGAGGGAGGAGAGAGAGGCATCTTTTTGTTTCATTTTACACGATTACTAAAGAAAATCTTTTAATCCCTTTATTTGGGTTAATGCTCAACCAAACATGTGTTTGTATGTGGATTAGTGGTGGACCATTTCATTTCAATCATTTCCAATTGTTTAGATAGAAAGAGAGAGAGATAGTTAAGATATATGCATAGAAGGAGAAGGAGAGAGAGAGAGAGAGAGAGAGGGAAATGTTGTTCATTTTCTTTAATGGCAAATACTTTTTTTTTCAGTGTTTCTCTGTCTCTCTCAAGAGTAATTTCCAAGTAAATGTAAATAAATGTATATTTAATGCACTCTGAACGAAGCAAAAATGTCTTTCTGTTTTTTTTTTTGTTTCATCTATTTTGTGTACCAAAATCTCTCATTATATGAAGCATAGAAATCCCCTTTTTTAAATTTGTATAAAACAAACTGTAAACCCATAAATTATCAAGAAATTCTCTTAGCTTTTTTATATATAAGTAAAAAACACACACACACACATTGATTTTACCACTAAATCTCTTTTCTGAATTAGGGAGGTTAATCTAGATTTTGTGTACAAGATTTGCATTCTTCTTCTTCTTCATTATTTTTTTGTTGTTGGTGATTTTGATACAAAAAAAGGAGGCTAAAACTTTTTATGCATAATATTAAATTTGTTTGCAAAATGTTTCTTTTCTTTGTTTTTTTTTTCATGGGGTAGCTCATTTTTTTTCTTTCTTTCTGTAAATATCTCATTAAATTGCTTCTGTTTTTCTATATGTAATATATACAGGGTGTCCATAAAGTACTTGTAGAGTTTCAGTTTGTAAATAACTTCATTTATATGAGGGGTGGACGAAGAGCAAAAAAAATTGGCTCGAGAAATATGATTTTCCTGCACGCCCTAAAGAGTAAAGCCCCGTTTTCACGATGATAGTTGTCACGATAGTTGCTGTCATGAGAGCAGCAACTATCGCGAGAACTATCGTCGTGAAAACCACATGATAGTAGTCACTATCGCACTGTTGCGATAGCACTATCACACTATCGCACTGTTGTGATAGCACTATCACACTATCGCACTGTTGCGATAGCACTATCACACTATCTCGTTTGACTAGATAGTTGATAGTACTTTCGCAATAGTAATAGTTGTTGAGTGACCGCTTATAGGGAAATATCCACTTTGTAGGAAAATTTGGCTTCTGGTGTGTGTGAGAGAGAGAGAGAGAGAGAGAGAGAGAGAGAGAGAGAGGCAACACTGTTGTTGACTCAATGATATATATGAAGTAGACGTCACACTGTCATCACAGAACTATCATGTTAATTCAAGATGTGTATGTACAGTTGTTATCGTGAGAGTGAACTATCACAACTTTCATGATGGCTACACTCACGATAGAACTATCGCCGTGAAAACGAGCCTTAAGAAACGTCAAAAAATGCATAAATCTCTACCCCATTTAAGAAAATGTGAAAGTGCCAAAACTCAAGGATGGGGGGGATCAAGGCTGCACAAACTCTAGCTACGCTACTGGTGGCGGCCACGGAGTGGTTCGTGGGAAACCATCCAATGTGTAGCCCAACCAATTACATTCACCATGGTTTCAGTACTTGGAAACTTTGCTTTTATTTAACTTCATAATTTGTTTGTTTGTCCACCACCTTCTGAAATATTATATTATATATATATATATATATATATATATATATATATATATATATATACACTGTATATTAAGCCAGGTCTGTGTGTGTGTGTGTGTGTTTAATGCTGTACAATTTAAATGAAAATAAATGAACCGCTTTTTTTTCTCAAGGTCAACTATATGTTGCATACTCCCCATCCAAAGAACCCCATGATAATAAATTAGAGAGGGGAAAAGGTTGGAAAGTGTAGAAGGGGGGGGGGGGGCGAGAAAGAAACGTGGAGGGGGAAAAAGGGGGAGGGGTGACTGAAATTGAAATGAAAGGAGTAAAAAAGGAACAAACGACGCGCATGCGCACACCAGAGAAAATGAAAAACTCATTTTCTCTTTCAAATATAAAAAGGGGAGGGGATAATAGTAGCAAAATTAAACTACAGTTTATCACAGGCAATTGTGCCCAGCATTAGAATTTCTTTTGCTCAGCCCTTTTATGAACGTCATCAATTTCTAATTGGTTTGTTACTTGGTCTGACGTCATAAAAGGGCGGAGGAAAAGAAATTTTAATGCTGGGCACAATTGCCTGTGAATTTTGCTTCCGTCATTTATGACGGGTTAGGCCAATAGTACTTAAATATAAATATATAAACTATTGACAACAAATATTGATTTAGTATTTTCAATTTAAAATATTAATAATTAAAGTCAATTTTTATTTGGTATTCATGTCCTTAACTGGATTCCGTAGAATTCACCTAAACACATTTAATTTGAACTCATTTAACTCGTGTGTGTGTGTACAAGGTATTCGCTCTTCAGAAGTGAAGTTTTATTAAAAATGGTAACTACACAATGACTTTAAGAACACTCTGTATATCTAAATAGACGGATTATAATGTACCATATGTGTTCTCAATAGAGGGCTGTATGTATATTTTAAGTCTCAGATATATCCAACACTAATTGGATTTATCAAAATTATTCTGCACACATGAGTCTCTGTGTGTGTGTGTGTGTGTGTGTGTGTGTGTGTGTGTATTAGGCCTACATTTATTAACCTCAGAGATCTCTCTTTTCCTTTAGATTTATTTATGTATTTTTTTTTTGTATCTTCCTAAGTTTTGTGACTTTTTTTTTGCCATTTTTTTCTTCTTCTCGAGAAAGGCCTATATAAATCTCATATTGATGTTAATTAGTTTGTGAATGTTAGATGAATTTTGTAATATGGATGAATGAATGACAAACTTGTTTTTGGTTTTTTTTTTGACAAAAATAAACGAGGGCATAAGGTGAATTTTTAGGTAAAATTATCTTTCAAAAATATGGCAAGTAGACATCCTAAATTTTCAGTTGCCAATTTTAATGATTATCAAAAGTTATCAATTTACGTCAATATTTTGTTTTAACTTTTTAGGGCCTTTATTTCGTTTAGGTTAAAATAGGAGGTTATGTCGGGTCCACATCAATCTGACATAAGTGCAATATGATTTCGAGACAAAAACACAACAAATATACCAGAAAAAAAAAACATTGCGTGGGATCTGAAAACTACGGAGCCCTGTAAAGGACTCGTGTCGACTTTTAATCTTTTATTCGGCCATGTTAATTATGCCATGTTGTGCGCACCATACTCTAATAATTAAATTATTGCTGCTACAAGAGGGCGCTTGCAGTAATTCAATTATTGGAGTATGGTGCGCACAACATGGCATAATTAACATGGGCCGAATAAAAGATTAAAAGTCGACATGTCGAGATTCTGGAAAAAAGGTCGACATGTCGAGATTCTGGAAAAAAGGTCGACATGTCGAGATTCTGGAAAAAAGGTCGACGTGTCGAGATTCTGGAAAAAAGGTCGACATGTCGAGATTCCGGGAAAAAAGTCGACATGCCGAGATTCTAAAAAAAAAAAAACTTTGCAAAAGTCCTCTGCAGAAAACGGTTCTGTCCAGTTTGGTTCCCTTTATTTTATGTACTACTTGACATTCCAGACATGATTTTACATAGTGAAAAATACATTTGTTTTCATTGGTGATCATCACTTTTAGTGGCTGGCTATTAATGGTGGCGCCTCTCTTTTGTATCCTTTTCTAAATAAATGTTTGGTGGTCGTTGTTGAAGATCACTTTTTTTGTTCTTCTTCAATGAATATAACTTTTAAGCGAACTAGATTAATTTATGCACGAATCAGTGGTCTGAAATGGAATCTATAATGAAATTCCGCTTACAGAAAAGTTACCCATCTAGTATTATAGAAAAGAACTTTTGATATATTATAATGGTAAACTCATTTTTTTCTTCTCGTCATTCTTTAGTCCAGTAACTGGTTTCGCGATGATCATTTCTAGGGCTCGGATTTCTATGCAAATATCAAGCAAATGTTTCTCAATCTGTGGCTCAAGAGCCAATTGTAGAGTTACAATCCCGTTTAGATAAACCAACAATTGTTTTTTTTTTTCATTCAAGAACACTGGTTAGAGGCTAGAACTCTAGTTAAGAACTATTAGTAACTAGACATCTAGCTTCTAAAAAAAAAGCTTAATTTCAGTTGCACTTAATGATGATTACTTCACAATTAGCACTCGGGCCACAAATAAAGAAACATTTGTTTTTTATTGCATAAAAATCCGAGCCCTGATCATTTCTGTACAAAAAAAAACCCATAAAAGTGGAAAAAGTCATTTTTTTTTCAAATTCACTAGTCCATGTGTAAAACTAGGAAATCGATAGTAAGGGTAAGTTTATACTCTCTTGCTAAGCGGCAAAGCAGCCTGTGAAGCTTCAAAAATGACGTCAGAGCTTCAGGTTTTTGCCTTCGCCAGAGCATGAAGCTAGATTTGAAATTGTTCAACTTTTCAAATCTTAGGAACTCAAAGCACCAAATCAGCCTTTTTTCTTCCTAAAGAGAAGGGTTCTATTGTTTTGTATATCTGTTTTATAGGGTATAAAGGTTATAACCCCCTCGATGGTATCTCTACCTTGCAGTGGTGGGGGGGGGGCTTGCATACTCTGACGACCTCGAGAGCTATACCGGCAGTAGCATAGCTACCAGAAGGGCCACTCAAGCCCGGCAGGTCTTCGTGAGGTAGGAGTTAGACTAAGAGAGATACCTAGGAGAAGGTAACTCCGATACATATCCCTGGTAGAGGTCAGCAGCCTCTATCAGTATGAGTAGAAGGCATAATTCAACTGATGAAGGATTGGCTTCAAACCAGATAAATACAAGTGAGATCACAATGATTAGAGGGTTGTATTTCTGGGATGCAGAAGGCAAGGGGAAACCTCTGCGTAAATTTCCCAAGTATACAGCAAATACAATTGCTGTGGAACCAGTCCAAGGCCTGAATGACAAGAAGAAGAAAAGTTATTAAATAGGGACACAATAGACCACATGTTTCTATAAACAAGCTAAGCATTGTGGAGCTAATTTTTAGGAGCTTCAAAGCTTGCAAATCTTAGCAAAGTTTGGAGTATAAACCTACCCTAAAAGCTGCATGTTGACTAGGTAATTTGCAGACTGACTGATTTTTTTTTTATTTTGGCGGTAAAATATTTATGTAGTTCGGATTAATATGCAAAAAAAAAAAAGATATTCTAGAAAAGAGAACAAGTTTATCGATTGTGTGTGTAATACAATTTGCAAAGAATTTTCTACTTATATTCTTGCTTTACTTTTATCATAGGAGAGGAAAAACGATGTTGTTGATGGGCCGCTAAGCTTTTATTTCTTCTATAATAATCTATATAGGTCTCTATATTTATATGAAATTCTGTTTTGTGAACGTCCGTTTTCTCTCTTTTTAGTTTGTGAATTGTGTCGTGAACAAAAAAAAAAAAAAAAAGAAGTCGCCACCACAATTGGTAGATTAACAAAAGATTACGAAAAAGCCTCCCTTTTCATACTTAAGATGGTCATTTCTTGGTCAACACCAATTTCTCGAGAGCTTAAAGGCACGAAAAGCTCATTTCAATTCAATATTTTTTTTTTGTGAGAGGTGTATCTTTTATTCTCAGATGAGATTCTCTCGTGTTTTGTTTCTTTGAGAACTTAATTCCTCCTCATTGAAACTATGTTTTTAGACCTTTGTTGCTTTTTTTAAAGAGCAACAAAGGTTGATATAGGTTTGGATGAATCATTGTTGAATCAGGATGGATCTCAAAAGTTCTGTTCATTATTTCTTCAGAAAAGAGCCAGATTTTTAAATTGAAATCTTTTCGCATATTGTTAAATGTCTCAGTGACATGCAACTGTGTGAAAATTATAACAAAAACCATTAGTTAATTGATTAATCATAATTAAATTTCGATGAAATTTTGAAGTTTTTTTTTCCTCTGGGTTTTCAAATTAAAACCTTTAATTAGGTTATGCATATTGTATTCAAGTTTGTTTTTGTATATAAAGAGCTGTAGTTAGAGGCTATCTATTGTAAGAGCAGAGCTGATATGTTTGTTTACAGGCAACTAAAGACAGTAAGATACAGTCGTTTGACCCGCCTCTTTTATGAGGAATGGCAACTTCTAATTGGTTTGCTATGTGGTCTGACGTCGCCATGCTCAACCCTTTTCAATTTCCAATTTGGTCTGCACAAAGGTTTATTTTTGAGCGATTTAATGTCTTTTAATTAGGGATGGGACATTCGAATCCTCGAATCTCAGCGAATCTTGAAAAAAATATTCGAGATTTGAAGAAGAGAAGAGCTGTGAGGTCACAGAGTTGCAAATGGGCTTTAGGTCACTTACATCAGTTGGTGCACAACAGTCTTAACAAGAAGGGTCTTCACCGGGAAGGTAGACAAGAGCCTAGGGGCCCCTACCCCTCCCGGGTACCACATAAACAAATTATCTCTTGGTTGGCAGCTACGGTTCATGCACTAGGTTGTGATAAACAGGTCTGTGTTATCAGAGTTACAATGTTCGGTTCAGGTGGTTTAGTCGTCACTAGTAAGAGAGAGAGAACTTGAAAGGAGGTGGCTACTAGTATCTTACTGGGAGTCATCACTGTCACTGGCAGAGCTGCTTTGTCCTGCAGTTCTGAAGTGTAGATCACCTAGCGCGACCTATGAATTAGTCTGTTCCATGCAGCACAATCCACATTTTATTTTAGACTTGTCTTGGTGTGACACACACACACAAGTCATCTTTAAAAACAACTCTTTTTTTTTTTGGTTACTTATGAGAAAATGTTGGGCGTGTTTTGTTTGTGTTTCAAGTACACTGTGTAGTATATAATATTGTGTGTATATAAGTATGTTCTTATATATCCCCAACTGAGATGTTCTTAAGAAAGATGCAGTAGCATCTTTGCTGTCTCATAAGATTTTCAAGAAAAGAGAGATCAGCAACAAACAAAAAAGTGTGAAAAAGAAGAAGGTTGGCAAGAAAAAAACAACAAGAAAAGACTGGTGTTGGCGTGTCAGCACATACTGATCGTAAATTTCTCTCTTGTTTTTCAAGTGTTCAGGATAAGGGATCAACTACTCTTTAACTATATATACTGTATATACATGTATATACAGTATATGAGAAGTCTTTTTTTTCTACTTCAAAATCTCATGCTGTTTTTTTTTCTTCAAACTTGATGGAATAACCGAATAATACTAGAAAAAAAAATGTCCCCCGGGGGGGGGGCGCCGCCCTGCCTCCTACACTTGTTAATTTCTGCACTGAAAAAGCAACACCAAAATTGGTTGACTTCATTCAGTGTTCACAAATTTGTTAGTGAGTTGTGTTTAGGGTCTAGAGAACCGTTTAGGGGTTGGCTTCACACGAACTACTCGGTGGCCGCCGTCAGTGGTCTAGCTAGAATTTGTGCCACCCTGGACAGTCCTTGAGTTTCCCACCCCTCGTCCCCCTCACGAAAAAACAACACAATACACATTCAGTGGCACAACCAGAATTCTGGTCTGGTAGGGGGCCAATCAATATTATCGATATCCAGTGATTGAAATGGTTTATATAATTTTAATATTAATTATGAAATTATTAAATAAAGCTAGTAACCAATAGGAATTATTTATCAAAGATTAATTTTAATTTTTATTCAATTGTTTATGTTTTCCAGGCTTAAAAAATAATGCTGGATTGCAGAATACATTCTGCGAGCGAGCGCAGTGAGCGACAAAAATTTTATTTTATCCTTCTGCTGCTCTGAAGTTTCTGCGTTTTAGAGAGACCCTTCTACAGTCAGCCCAAAAAAAGAAGATGCCTTTCTTTTGGGGTGGGTTGTATAGTGTGTGATGATGCTGGCCCTTTGGCGCCACCATTTTGACGTGGTGGTGCCGGCTCTGGTGGACCAGCCCCTGAAGATTTAACTGGGTGCGACATCCTAAAAGTTCAAGCGGTTTGCCTGCTCTTTTAGTTTCTCGAATCTGGCCATTTTCAAGGCCCACAAAAAGACCTGTACTCTTGGGAATCTTATGTACAGATGCGTGACGATTTCGATGACCCTAGCCCTTGTTTTAGCACGGCCTGAAGGTCCCAAGAAGAGGGACTCAGAGTGCCTCTGTTGGTGGCTGAATGGTGGGCTAAAGCCTCTTCTTTGTTGTTCCACTGTTTAGGAATAAAACTCGCACAAAATACACACACAACACGTGAGGTAGAAAAGTTCTCTTTACTTTCTTATCACATTCGTTATGATTACATGGTTGTGGTATATAGATTTTATAATATAATATTTTGATTATAATCTCAAACTGAACTCCGAGTCTCTACTCAAGAACTCTCAACTCGAACTCCTGTTCGAAAAAACTACATCCGAACTGTGTCCAAACATAAGTCGCACGGCACTTTTCGTTTGGTCTCTGGGGAGGGGCAACTGTCACCTCAGGGCTCAATGAGTGGCCAACTGGGCCAATCATTGCCCTGGGCTGAGAATATTACCTTTTAAGGAAAGGCATTTTGGGACTCTTTTCCCAATTTCTCACAGTTAAACTTTGTTCCTCGAATTCACCGAGAATTCGGGCCATCCAAGTCTGGACATCTGTGCACCAAGGGGTGCCATGCTGATAGAAAGGAATTTCTATGGGGTGTTCCACCATTCTGTAAATACAGGGTGTCACAAGTGGGTGGACATTTTTTGGGTTTTTTTTGGGGGGTATTTTTTAAAAAAGGGGTTTATTCAAGAAAAGGTTTGTTAAAAAAGTTGTTTGTTCCCTTAAACAAGGGACCTTTTTATGATCCCCTAAAGACATTATAGTCCTATGCTATCAGCCCATGACTCCTGTTTTTTAAAAATAAAGTGAACAAAACTCAATATTTTTTTTACCCACTATACAACCCACCCCAAAAGCAAAGGCATCTTCTTTCGTTGGGCTGACTGTACTATCCCACCTCCAAAAAAAGTGCCAGCTGGCCAAGGAGATTCGAGGGATTTGACTACCTTTTAGGATTCTGATTCGAGAAAATTTAGGCTTCGTCCCACCTCTAATTTTATAATAGGCAATTAGAAATCGGGACATACAGAAGTTGACTCCGCCCTTTTTTATGACGACCAGCAACTGATTCGACGTTGAAAAGGGCCGCGCATGTGACGTCAGACTACATAACCAACACATTAGAAGTTGCCGGTCGTCATAAAAAAAAGAGCGGAGTCAACTTCTGTATGTCCCGATTTCTAATTGCCTGTAATTTTATATTAGTGGAATTTATTTACAAGTGAATTTCCCATGTAATTATTAGTCCATACTTTTTTGTGGAATATTGCCCTGAAAACTTCAAACTTTAACAAGTTATGATTGAGTTTTCAAAGTTTTCTACAACAAAAAAAAATCCTATTGTTACCCTGATTTTTTTTAAAAGAATTCTCTCACTTTCTCTCAAAAGTCATTTACTCAAAATGATGTTCTTTTAGGGTCGTATTTATTTGTTATTTTCTAAAAAAAGGGTATTTTTTTGAAAATATATATACAACTTCTATTATAGTTATGGTTACTGTCGTCAATTTCTTTTTTCCTAGTATTAAGGGAAGAGGAGGGAAGGGATAAGTTTATTTTTCTCTCCCTTTTTTTTTTTTTGAGAATATGGCGACCCCCAAAAAAGGGGTTTTTATAGATGAAATTCCTTCAGGTCGTTAATGGTTGAAATGGTGATGACAACATTTCTTGGACAAAGGATTTTCTTTTTCTCTTTCTGTCTATCTATGTGTCTATTTACTAGTTCACAATAGACAAGGGGCTATTTTTTTTCTCATTCTTCTCTTCAAATACTATTTTCCATAACAGCACACACATACGAGAAGAAAAAAACACAATGTGTTTATTGTTGTGTTGTGTTTGGGTAGATTGCAGATTTTTCTTTGTTATCCTGCAAAATATAAAATGTGTTGTCTTCTCTACCTGCTGTGTCTTTTAAAGTCTAAATATATCTATCTTTATATATAGAGATAGATCTCTACCTTCTTTATTCTATTGTCATACCCCCCCCCCCCTTTTTTTTTTCTTTTCTTAAAAATCATCTTTCATATGAATTTTATTGACGTTTTTTCTAGTCCTTTCCCCCCCCCCCCTTTCTCTTATTTCTGAAAATAAAATGGCTCCAATGTCTCAAGTCATGTTTTCTATTCATGTTGTGTATCATAGTGTCAAAAGTGATGAGGAAAAAAGTCAGTGATTCAGGTGATTTTAGAACTCCCTACTATAATTAAATGGGGCTCCATAGAAAAATACTTGTGTAAATGCAAGGCAGATGGCGCCATGCAACCTCTATTGGTGGCAAACTACACTCGTCGCCAATTAGTTGAAATATAATGCAGCCTTTTTAGCTCTAAAAGCGTCCAAAACACAGGCAGTTGTTACCCTTCTAGTTTCTAAAACACTTTTATTTTTTTTTCCATTTTGCTCATGCAGTTCGTTCTAACACAGGCATCTGTAGACAGCTTCAGAATTTCTTTGGCTCCGCCCTTTTATGAGCGTCAGACCAAATATCAACCAATTAGAAATTGAAAAGGGTGGGGCACGTGACAGCAGACCAAGTAACTAACCAATTCAAAATTGATGACGCTCATAAAAGGGCGGAGCAAAAGAAAAGTTAGTGCTGGACACTTGCCTGTTCCAAAACAACCTATTAAATGATCAGCACGTGACAAACTTACGTAGAAATATCGAACAGCAATTAAAAGTTTGCCACGTGAAAAAAAAGGAAGAAAGGTGAGTCATAGAGTTGAAGTGTTGTCAGTACATTTCTATGGGAGGATGGCTAGTGGCGCCATCTAACGCTACATGCACAAAATAAATGATCTACTTGCATTCTTAAGGAGAAGTTGAAACTTTGAAAATGTGTTAGAAACACTCGCATAAAAATTTATTTTATTATATAAGATAATCAACATTAAAATGCCTTTAAGTGATTGAGTTACCCTTCTAGTTTCTAAAACACTGTCAAGTAATTAAGGTTGTTCCTGAAACTACAGAATAACCAATTTGAAAATCATCTGTTCGTAAAACATCTTAAAACAGAATTTTAAGTGCGAAATGCCCTTCGAACTCTTTGATTATTTCTGTGTATATCAGGGGAAAAATTAAGATAAACTTTTGAAAGTGTTTTAGAAACTAAAAAGGTACTGTAGCTCAATCACTTAAGGTTATTTTCATTTTTTAAGCTGATTTTTAGACAATTTGCGGGAAATGTCAAAACTCAACAATCCTATTAAAGATTGGTTTATTGTTTTAAGTATTCTGCAAATTTCCTAACAAATTTTTCCTAAATATTTTATGCAAATTTAATAATAAAAAAAAACTTTTGCATATTGACTGATGACTTTTCAGAAATGACTTATTTTTCAACTTTGACGGCTCCTGTACCATATGGCATTTTGAAATTCATAAACATAAACTTTTAGAAGAAGAAAAAAAAAAGTTTCTACCGCAATTTGTGTCATAACCACAATTTGTGCGTATGTGAAAACACTTTCTAGTTTCTTATTTAAGTACCAATATTGAACCAAAATTGATTATAGAATAAATAACAGGCAGGTGTTTTTTTTTCTCCTCCTGAAAATAAAAAAAAAAATCTTATCTTCAAATAAATGAGATGCAAGAAACTGGTTACAAGTGTTTCATTCTTTCTCTCTTTGAAAAAAGAGCAGTTATATATGGGGCTCTTTTTACTCCATATAGAGAGGTCCCTTATAGGTCCCTTATAGGTAAAGGCTGTCATTATGTTGTCTGGAAAGTACATTATTGAAAATAAACCATAATCGAAAAAAAAGAAGGGAAAACGCCTGGTTTGAAAGTTGGTTTATTGTGTTTTGCTATGTTTTGAAGGCTTTTTTTCTTCTTCTTTTAAATGGCTTTTGCTTTTATATAGCTGATTATATAGACTTCTAAGGGTTTTTTTTTGGTGTGTGTCACATTTTGGGGTTTTGATTGGCATTTAAATTTTAAAGTAGATCAAGCTCAAAATAAAAGATTTACGGGTTTTTTCAAACTTTTAAGTTGATTTTTAGGTGGTTTTAAAGCTGTAAACGTCTCTCGAACTCTTTATTATATTCTTGTCTTTCAGAAAAGAAACTTGAATGTGTTTTTAGAAACTATTTAATAGAAGGGGGAACCAACAACCACTTAAGGGTATTTTCACGTTGATATCTTTCAAAATAAACTTTTATGTCAGATTGAAAATGATCCAACTTTAAGCTAACGACGCTTAACCAGATATATTTTGTAATTTTTTGTTGTTATCTATACAATACAATACTTTGAAATATGTCAACATGAAAAGACCCTTTAAGTGATTGAGTTACCCTTCTAGTTTCTAAAACACTTTATTTTTTTTTTTTATTTCATTTTACTCCTGCAGTTCTAACACAGGCATCTGTAGACAGCTTCAGAGTTTCTTTGGTTCCGCTCTTTTGTGAACATCAGACCAAATATCAACCAATTAGAAATTGAAAAGGGCGCGGCATGTGACATCAGACCAAGTAACAAACCAATTAGAAATTGATGATGCTTATAAAAGGGCGGGGCCAAAGAAATTCTGAAGCTGTCTACAGATGCCTGTGTTCTAACACTTTCAATTTCTGATTATTTTTTGGCTTTCAGGAACAAAATTAAAAGAAACTAGAAAGTGTTTTAGAAACTTGTAGGGTAATTCAATTACTTAAGGGTCTATTCATGTTGATATCTTTCAAAATTTTGTAGACGAAAATTCAAAAATATTCTACACTTAAAGTTATGTCATTTTCAAACTTACATAAAAAGTTTATTTTGAAAGATATCACACATGGGAAAACTTAAGTGATCGAGTTACCCTTCTAGTTTCTAACAGGCATTCAAGTCTTTCATCATTTTGCATCTGAAAGACAGAATAACAGGCGTTTGTTTACATTTTAATATCTTTTAAAATAAGCTTTTTATTTAAGTTTTAGAATGATCCAACTTGAAGCAGACGATATGTTTGAATGAACTTTGTCTTATAGATTTGTCTAGAAAATGTTCATTTTGAAAGATAAATTGATAATGCCCTTAAATGATTTATCTACCCATCTAGTTTCTAATAAAGTTTCAACTTCTCCTTAGTGTTAACTCTTCGGAAACTGCAGAAATAACCAGAATTCTAAAATTTCCTAAAGATGATTTAAAAAAAAATAAAAAAATACACTTTTGTATGGCAAAGGGTGTCAACAAAAAAACTAGAAACAACAAAGAAAGTAAAATCCATTATGATAAATCCAAAGGGGGACGAGATTGGGTGGTGAATCTCGGTGAATCTTTGTGATAATCTTATAGATAATTTTCTTCAATGTCGATCCTTCCTCATCCTCCCCCCTTTTAGATAAATTTCTTCTGTTTTTATATCGGATTGGGTTTCAATTTTCTTTGTTGTTTCTAGTTTTTTGTTTCATTTCTGTGGTTTTGATCTTTTTATATATTTTATTGTTTACTTTCAACTATTTCTTAAATAAAACTGCTTTTTTTTGTAAGTTTTTTCTTTCTTCTGATTTCCCTGTCAATCATTCAAAGCATAAATAAATAAGAGGGAGGAAACACCTCTTAGAGAATTCTATCTTATTTATGTAATTTTAGGATATTTTTTTGTGTCTCTTATTTGAGGTCGTGGCCCTTACTTAAAATATCTGTCATATCATATTACAAGATGGTTTATAATAGATCTTGACAAGTTCATATTGGAAGAGAGAGATCTTTCTTTTTATAATAGAAAAAAGAGATTCTCTTGTTTCACAAAGAAATCTTTCAAAATTCTCTTTCTCTCTCTCTCTCTCTCTCTCTCTCTCTCTCTTTCTCTGTCTTTCTCTCTCTCTCTCTCTCTCTCTCTTTCTTTTTTTCTCTCTCTTTCTTTCTTTCTCTCTTTTTTTCTCTCTTTTTCTCTCTCTCTCTCTTTCTCTCTCTCTCTCTCTATCTCTCTCTTTCTCTCTCTCTCTTTCTCTCTCTCTATATCTCTCTTTCTTTCTCTCTCTTCTTTCTTTCTTTCTCTCTCTTTCTTTCTTTCTCTCTCTCTTTCTCTCTCTCTCTCTTTCTCTCTCTCTCTCTCTCTCTTTCTCTCTTCTCTCTCTTTCTCTCTCTTCTTTCTCTCTCTCTTCTTCCTTTCTTTCTCTCTCTTTCTCTTTCTTTCTCTCTCTCTCTTTTTCTCTCATTTTCTCTCTCTTTCTCTTTTTCCTCTTTCTCTTTCTTTCTCTCTCTCTCTTTTTCTCTCTCTTTTTCTCTCTCTTTTTCTCTCTCTCTCCTCTTTTTCTCTCTCTCTCTCTCTTTCTCTTTCTTTCTCTCTCTTCTCTCTTCTTTCTTCTCTCTCTTTCTTTCTCTCTCTTTCTTTCTCTCTTTCTTTCTCTCTCTTTCTCCTCTTTTTTTCTCTCTTTCTTTTTCTCTTTCTCTCTTTTTTTCTCTCTCTTTCTTTTTCTCTTTCTTTCTTTTTCTCCTTTCTTTCTTTCTCTTTCTTTCTCTCTCTTTCTTTCTCTCTCTTTCTCTTTCTTTCTCTCTCTTTCTCTCTCTTTCTCTTTCTTTCTCTCTCTCTCTCTTTCTTTCTCTCTCTCTCTCTCTTTTCTTTCTCTCTCTCTCTCTCTTTCTTTCTCTCTCTCTCTCTCCTCTTTCTTTCTCTTTTTCTCTCTCTCTTTCTCTTTTTCTCTCTCTTTCTCTCTCTCTTTCTCTCTCTTTCTCTCTCTTTTTCTCTTTCTGTTTCTCTCTCTCTCTCTCTCCTGTCATCTTAGCTAAACTACAGACCTGTATTAGCTATCTCTTTATTACTTTGATGCTATTTTCTAGTTAATCTTTTGATAAATTGGCCAATAAAAGCTCAAATCTTGACAATTGTGTCGAAAAGTACAGGGAAAAAACATTTAAAAACTGAAAAAAAATCGGATAACACGAAATAATTTTTTTGGTCCGCTCTTGTTAGGATACTCCAAATTTCAAGAAGAAAGAAAGTTGACCTTCTAACTTTTGTACCCTCTCATGGTTTTTTTTTAATATAGAATACTCTTTAAGATTGTTTTTTATTGTTGTTGTTGTTTCTATGTTTGAACCTTGCTGAAGAGGGTTTTATCCTTCTATTGAATTTTAAACCTATGAATTGTAGGGGGACTAGTTGTTTTGAAATATTTTCATGGGATTTATGTGACTTTTAGAAACATTTGACACATTTTCTCGAGTATTTTCTACAACTACATTGATGAATGATGGGGTGTTATGTGGGTTGACATTGTTCTTAGTAATTTGAAGATGGGCGGTTATATGGGCGCCACACACACATATATATATGTAGTTACTTTTTGTTTTTGGCCACTCAAAAGGCATTTCAAGTAAGAAGTGGACACACATTGTTTATCAGTATTATAGATTTTGAAAAGGGAAGAGAGCATTTTGGTGACTTTTTGAAAAAAGAGAGAGAGAAGAAGCCAAGTGGATTTTCGTGTTCAAGAGAAAATATATAAGAAGCACAAAAAAAAAGAGAGCTTGTTGCACTTCAACAACATTTATGTGGAACTTAATGAATGGGCCCAAGTTATTTGCCCTCGTTTTCTTCCGTTGATCAACAAAAGCTTTGAGCTTTCAACTCAGATTTATTTCTATTTATATTATATGTCACTTCCATTTGGTGTAATTGTCCATTACACGAAATGGTATGTTCATTTTGCGAAATGAACATACAAAAGGGATGCGACATATAATGTATATGTTACTGTCAATCTGCGGAATCAGTCAATCTGCAGATTGCCTAGGGAATCTGCAAAACAACCAACCTCCTAGTGAATCTGCAAAATTCAACGCCTAAAATGTATTGAATTTTGCAGATTCACAAGCAATTTGGTTGTTTTGCAAATTTCCTAGTCAATTTGCAGATTGACTAACATACATAACATTGGAAATAGAATAAAAGATGTCTTATTCTAGATTTGTTTCCATGCATTATTATTATGCAATTTCTGAAAAGAAATTGTTGCAGAGTTAATCAAGGCCGGGCACACACTGTATAACACATATTGACTGAAGCATTTTCAAACAAAATGTCTGAAGCGTGTTTGTTCTGACTGCAACCCACACTAAATAAGATTAATCACAATTAATCAATTAATATTGTAATAAAACAAATAGATAAAATGAGATGAACCGTACATTTTGATATTCTTGTCTGAGACAAGCCTGGGATGGGTGTTCAGACACACCTGATAAGTCTCAGTTGACAAAATGTCAGAACTTTTTTTCTCAAAACCACCGCAGGTTATACATTAAGTGATTGAGCTACCCTTCTAGTTTCTAAAACACTCTTACTGTTTTCTCTTAATTTTCTGCTCTTCTGAAAGACAGAAATAATCAAAGAGTTCTAAAAATCAGCTATTCATAAAAATAAAACATCTTTTAAGTTCCTCTTTATAGCAAATAAAGTTACTTAAAATAAAGGCAAATTCAGTTTATTGATAAATTGTTCAGTGAATTGCATAAAATTCAATCTATTGGATGGGAGGAGGAGGGGGGAGGCTTTATATATAAAAAAGCCTTTTTTTTGGATGATTTTTCTTTTCCAATTTGACTTTTTTAAGGGATGGAAAGAGAGGAAGCCAACAAATAATGCTTCCGGTAGTTTTTTTCTTCTTCATCAATTCCACTCAAATGAAGTCTCTTCAACTTGGATTTTTCTTTAAATAAAAAACCATCAGAAGAAGAGAAAGAAATTTAGTTTTTTTTACGCATTTTTTGTTGTTGTTTTTTTCAGTTAAAAAAGGGGAGGGGGATTGAATAGAGATTTTTGTATGTATAGAAACAGGAAATTATCTTATTACAATTTTGTTTGACTACAAAATAAATTACATAAATCTATTTTATGTTATCAGTAATATTAGCCCTGTGGTATTTGATTAAATAACTGATTGCATTATTTTAAATAAAATACACAATTAATATGGTTGGTTACTTGTTTTTTTGGGAGGGGAGGAGGAAGGGGTGTATAAAAACATCAATAAAACAGTATTAAGGTGGCTTTATAGATATTTAGTTTTTTCTAGGAGTGGGACGAATCCTAAATTTTCTCGAATCTGAATCCGAATTGTGACACCCTGCATCTGCAGACTTGTGGATCATCCCGTAGAAATTCCCTTATTTCAGAATGGCACCCCATTGAGCTCAGATGTCCAGTCTTGGGTGGCCCGAATTGTTAGCAATTCGAGAAACCAAGATGAACTGTGAAAAAATTGGGAAAAGAGTCCCAAAAATGCCTTTCCTTAAAAGGAAATATTCTTAACCTAGGGCAATGATTGGCTCAGTTGGCCTGTCATTGAGTCCTTAGTTGACAGTTGCCCCTCCCTTAAGACAGAACGAAAGTGCCGTGCCACTTATGTTTGAGAGCAGTTCAGTTCCAGAGATAGTTTCGAAAAGAGTTTTCGAAGTAGAGAATTCAAACAGAGATTTAGAAGAGTAATTCTGAACTTAGACCGAATGTAATATTCAAGTAATTCAATCAATAATTATGATAATCATAATGAGTTATAACTTCATGTTTCGATAATCAGAGAATGGACCCAGAATCTATCGAAACATGGTCTTATATACCCAGAGCCTGTGTACACCTTTTCAGGGGTACCCATGCCCTGGGGACCATGCTTCGATGGGTATCCATCTGCCGATACCGGAAACTAGAATGTATTGAAGCTTTGGGGTCTTCCAAAGGGAGGGAAGGGATGGAAGTACGTCCCTTATATCCCCAGGGACCCCCAGGCTAGGGGAGGGATGGAAAGATGAAATACAGGGTGTTACACTGGCCAAAATAGATAAATCTTTTTGTGGGCTTTTTGAGGATTAACTGTGCTCGAGAGACTGTAGTGCTCGGTAAAAGTTACCTGGACAATACGGAATGTCGCATGCGGTTAAAACGGGGGCTGGTCCACAGCCAGCACCAACCCAAAAGGATGGTGCTAAAGGGCCAGCCTCGTCACAGTATCCTAAAAGGTTCTCTAATCTCCCGAATTCTTCATATAAGAATCCTTCATTAAGAAGATACAAATATAAATGAAATAATATTAAATATTTAATTAATAATAATAAAAAAACAAATGTGGCACTCAGGGTTGCCACAAGGTAATATTGGTGATCCGGGTTGCAACAATTGCCTGTTTTTTTGGTGGTGAATGCTTCTATTGGACGTCAATGAAGAGTTACAACTAATTTTACCAAAGTTTTTAACAGTTTTTTTAAGTTATGATTCGAAAGATTCGAAAGACGAAAAAAGCGCCAAGATTCGAGATTTTGAATCTCGAATATTTTTCAAGATTCGCGGGATTCGAGGATTCGAATGTCCCATTCCTAGTTTTTTTTTTCAGATGGCGCCACTGCAGTGACTAATACTAAGCTCCATAGACGTTGTTGGAAAATTGTCTTTTAGAAACAAGACTATGAAAAAATTCAAATTATTTACAAAACTAGAATGGTAAAAGATTATGCTAAAAGTTTTTTTTTATGGTAATATCTTAAAAAATACACATTTAAGAACAGTTTGCAATTTAGGTTTTTCAAATTGACGTTTTTCATGAAAAACAATTTTCGCCATTTTTCAAACTTGTCATAAAAAGTTTATTTTGAAAGATATCATCATTGAAAAAACTTTCAACATTATAACCTACTACTCTAGTTTTTAAAATGCTTTGAATTTTTTGTTGTTGTGATGTTTCTCTTTTTTTTTTTAAATAAAAATAAACCTGGATGGAAGTTAGAAACTCTCTAGTTGACAATTGATAGTAACTGAAACATCTAGCCTCTAACCGGCCTTTTTTTTATTAGAAAAGGTACAATTGTAGTTGATCTTTGCAGTTCAAGGAATTTCATCACAAATTATAATAGAAAACATTTTAAGACCTGGATGACACATGACAAAAAACAAGCAGAAATAAAAAGTCAGCATAAAGTTTTAGCTAAATTTCTGCTTTCGTTGGCGTTCGAGAGTTCTCACAAATTACAATAAAGAAAACATTCTTAATACTTGGATCACACATCACACATGAGTACGACCCTAAAGGCCCATAAAAAACAGTGTAGAACTGTTAAGAAACACCTAATAAATACACATATGTGAAGAAATCTTTATTTTTATAACTTGAAATATTACAATATTTTCATCTTTTCTTTCATCTACTGTATGTAATATACAAGGTGTCTACAAAGTCCTGGTGCAGTTTCAATTTTTAATAACTTCACTTTTATATATAACTAGAACGAAAGCCCGTCTTCGATGGGTGTGACAGTCTTACATAATATCTCAGATGGAGAATATTTATGTATACGTTTCGAGTAAATACTTTGCTTGATCCTGTTATAAGGCTGCATTGCAAAGGGTGACCTTTACCATAACCCACGTGGGTTAATTTATTATATAAATATATAAATATATTAATTACAATCATTAGTCATATTATGTGAGAAATAATCATATATACCAATTAGTATGGAAAGTTAATGTAAACCGATGAAATTATCTCAGTTTTATGTCATGGATTTCAATTAATTTTACAACTTTTCAATATATTTTTCACAACTTTTCAATATATTTTTCACAACTTTTCAATATATTTTTCACAACTTTTCAATATATTTTTCACAACTTTTCAATATATTTTTCACAACTTTTCATGAAATATTTTCAACAAAATAAATTTCATGAAATATTTTCAACAGAATAAATTTCATGAAATATTTTCAACAAAATAAATTTCATGAAATATTTTCCAACAAAATAAATTTCATGAAATATTTTCCAACAAAATAAATTTCATGAAATATTACAATTTTGTTTGACTACAAAATAAATTACATAAATCTATTTTATGTTATCAGTAATATTAGCCCTGTGGTATTTGATTAAATAACTGATTGCATTATTTTAAATAAAATACACAATTAATATGGTTGGTTACTTGTTTTTTTGGGAGGGGAGGAGGAAGGGGTGTATAAAAACATCAATAAAACAGTATTAAGGTGGCTTTATAGATATTTAGTTTTTTCTAGGAGTGGGACGAATCCTAAATTTTCTCGAATCTGAATCCGAATTGTGACCCCCTGCATCTGCAGACTTGTGGATCATCCCGTAGAAATTCCCTTATTTCAGAATGGCACCCCATTGAGCTCAGATGTCCAGTCTTGGGTGGCCCGAATTGTTAGCAATTCGAGAAACCAAGATGAACTGTGAGAAAATTGGGAAAAGAGTCCCAAAAATGCCTTTCCTTAAAAGGAAATATTCTTAACCTAGGGCAATGATTGGCTCAGTTGGCCTGTCATTGAGTCCTTAGTTGACAGTTGCCCCTCCCTTAAGACAGAACGAAAGTGCCGTGCCACTTATGTTTGAGAGCAGTTCAGTTCCAGAGATAGTTTCGAAAAGAGTTTTCGAAGTAGAGAATTCAAACAGAGATTTAGAAGAGTAATTCTGAACTTAGACCGAATGTAATATTCAAGTAATTCAATCAATAATTATGATAATCATAATGAGTTATAACTTCATGTTTCGATAATCAGAGAATGGACCCAGAATCTATCGAAACATGGTCTTATATACCCAGAGCCTGTGTACACCTTTTCAGGGGTACCCATGCCCTGGGGACCATGCTTTGATGGGTATCCATCTGCCGATACCGGAAACTAGAATGTATTGAAGCTTTGGGGTCTTCCAAAGGGAGGGAAGGGACGGAAGTACGTCCCTTATATCCCCAGGGACCCCCAGGCTAGGGGAGGGATGGAAAGACGAAATACAGGGTGTTACACTGGCCAAAATAGATAAATCTTTTTGTGGGCTTTTTGAGGATTAACTGTGCTCGAGAGACTGTAGTGCTCGGTAAAAGTTACCTGGACAATACGGAATGTCGCATGCGGTTAAAACGGGGGCTGGTCCACAGCCAGCACCAACCCAAAAGGATGGTGCTAAAGGGCCAGCCTCGTCACAGTATCCTAAAAGGTTCTCTAATCTCCCGAATTCTTCATATAAGAATCCTTCATTAAGAAGATACAAATATAAATGAAATAATATTAAATATTTAATTAATAATAATAAAAAAACAAATGTGGCACTCAGGGTTGCCACAAGGTAATATTGGTGATCCGGGTTGCAACAATTGCCTTTTTTTGTTTTGGTGGTGAATGCTTCTATTGGACGTCAATGAAGAGTTACAACTAATTTTACCAAAGTTTTTAACAGTTTTTTTAAGTTATGATTCGAAAGATTCGAAAGACGAAAAAAGCGCCAAGATTCGAGATTTTGAATCTCGAATATTTTTCAAGATTCGCGGGATTCGAGGATTCGAATGTCCCATTCCTAGTTTTTTTTTTTCAGATGGCGCCACTGCAGTGACTAATACTAAGCTCCATAGACGTTGTTGGAAAATTGTCTTTTAGAAACAAGACTATGAAAAAATTCAAATTATTTACAAAACTAGAATGGTAAAAGATTATGCTAAAAGTTTTTTTTTATGGTAATATCTTAAAAAATACACATTTAATAACAGTTTGCAATTTAGGTTTTTCAAATTGACGTTTTTCATGAAAAACAATTTTCGCCATTTTTTTCAAACTTGTCATAAAAAGTTTATTTTGAAAGATATCATCATTGAAAAAACTTTCAACATTATAACCTACTACTCTAGTTTTTAAAATGCTTTGAATTTTTTGTTGTTGTGATGTTTCTCTTTTTTTTTAAATAAAAATAAACCTGGATGGAAGTTAGAAACTCTCTAGTTGACAATTGATAGTAACTGAAACATCTAGCCTCTAACCGGCCTTTTTTTTATTAGAAAAGGTACAATTGTAGTTGATCTTTGCAGTTCAAGGAATTTCATCACAAATTATAATAGAAAACATTTTAAGACCTGGATGACACATGACAAAAAAACAAGCAGAAATAAAAAGTCAGCATAAAGTTTTAGCTAAATTTCTGCTTTCGTTGGCGTTCGAGAGTTCTCACAAATTACAATAGGGAAAACATTCTTAATACTTGGATCACACATCACACATGAGTACGACCCTAAAGGCCCATAAAAAACAGTGTAGAACTGTTAAGAAACACCTAATAAATACACATATGTGAAGAAATCTTTATTTTTATAACTTGAAATATTACAATATTTTCATCTTTTCTTTCATCTACTGTATGTAATATACAAGGTGTCTACAAAGTCCTGGTGCAGTTTCAATTTTTAATAACTTCACTTTTATATATAACTAGAACGAAAGCCCGTCTTCGATGGGTGTGACAGTCTTACATAATATCTCAGATGGAGAATATTTATGTATACGTTTCGAGTAAATACTTTGCTTGATCCTGTTATAAGGCTGCATTGCAAAGGGTGACCTTTACCATAACCCACGTGGGTTAATTTATTATATAAATATATAAATATATTAATTACAATCATTAGTCATATTATGTGAGAAATAATCATATATACCAATTAGTATGGAAAGTTAATGTAAACCGATGAAATTATCTCAGTTTTATGTCATGGATTTCAATTAATTTTACAACTTTTCAATATATTTTTCACAACTTTTCAATATATTTTTCACAACTTTTCATGAAATATTTTCAACAAAATAAATTTCATGAAATATTTTCAACAGAATAAATTTCATGAAATATTTTCAACAAAATAAATTTCATGAAATATTTTCAACAAAATAAATTTCATGAAATATTTTCAACAGAATAAATTTCATGAAATATTTTCAACAAAATAAATTTCATGAAATATTTTCCAACAAAATAAATTTCATGAAATATTTTCCAACAAAATAAATTTCATGAAATATTTTCCAACAAAATAAATTTCATGAAATATTTTCCAACAAAATAAATTTCATGAAATATTTTCCAACAAAATAAATTTCATGAAATGATTTCCAACAAAATAAATTTCATGAAATGATTTCCAACAAAATAAATTTCATGAAATGATTTCCAACAAAATAAATTTCATGAAATATTTTCCAACAAAATAAATTTCATGAAATATTTTCCAACAAAATAAATTTCATGAAATATTTTCCAACAAAATAAATTTCATGAAATATTTTCCAACAAAATAAATTTCATGAAATATTTTCCAACAAAATAAATTTCATGAAATATTTTCCAACAAAATAAATTTCATGAAATATTTTCCAACAAAATAAATTTCATGAAATATTTTCCAACAAAATAAATTTCATGAAATATTTTCCAACAAAATAAATTTCATGAAATATTTTCCAACAAAATAAATTTCATGAAATATTTTCCAACAAAATAAATTTCATGAAATATTTTCCAACAAAATAAATTTCATGAAATATTTTCCAACAAAATAAATTTCATGAAATATTTTCCAACAAAATAAATTTCATGAAATATTTTCCAACAAAATAAATTTCATGAAATATTTTCCAACAAAATAAATTTCATGAAATATTTTCCAACAAAATAAATTTCATGAAATATTTTCCAACAAAATAAATTTCATGAAATATTTTCCAACAAAATAAATTTCATGAAATATTTTCCAACAAAATAAATTTCATGAAATATTTTCCAACAAAATAAATTTCATGAAATATTTTCCAACAAAATAAATTTCATGAAATATTTTCCAACAAAATAAATTTCATGAAATATTTTCCAACAAAATAAATTTCATGAAATATTTTCCAACAAAATAAATTTCATGAAATATTTTCCAACAAAATAAATTTCATGAAATATTTTCCAACAAAATAAATTTCATGAAATATTTTCCAACAAAATAAATTTCATGAAATATTTTCCAACAAAATAAATTTCATGAAATATTTTCCAACAAAATAAATTTCATGAAATATTTTCCAACAAAATAAATTTCATGAAATATTTTCCAACAAAATAAATTTCATGAAATATTTTCCAACAAAATAAATTTCATGAAATATTTTCCAACAAAATAAATTTCATGAAATATTTTCCAACAAAATAAATTTCATGAAATATTTTCCAACAAAATAAATTTCATGAAATATTTTCCAACAAAATAAATTTCATGAAATATTTTCCAACAAAATAAATTTCATGAAATATTTTCCAACAAAATAAATTTCATGAAATATTTTCCAACAAAATAAATTTCATGAAATATTTTCCAACAAAATAAATTTCATGAAATATTTTCCAACAAAATAAATTTCATGAAATATTTTCCAACAAAATAAATTTCATGAAATTACCCATCACTAGTTCTGTTCAAGTTTCATACACTCCAGGCCACAGCGAACAGAACAAGGAACAATTGTTCTTTGAAAATGGTCTATTCTAGTCTGGAACTCATTCTTTAGATGATGATTGTTTCAATGAAGTTAGTACCAAATTGAAACTGCACAAGGACTTTACGGGTGGGCCGTACAGGGCTCTATATACATTATATTTGTGTGGGGTGTGTGTTTATCTATTTCATGCTGAGTTCTATTGGAATTTCTTCCTCGAGATTTTTTTTCTCTCACTGGATTTTATCTTTAGCGAAAGACGGGAGAAAGAAAAATATATATAAAAATCTGTGTTTTGAAGTTAAAACATATATTTTCTTCTGAGGAGTAATCTGGTCACTTATTATTCACCAAGCAGACTCCATAGGGAAATACCCCTAAACCAAAAATAGGGTTTTTTTTTTTTAGAAGAGTAGAAAATCGGACAAGCTTGAAGAACTTTTTTGTTGTTGTTGTCAATCCCTCCCCCCCCCCAAAAAAAAGCTTTTCAAGTCTTCATCTTTTTATGATGTTATATTCATGGCATCCATTTTGTCAACATTTTTTTTTTTATTATTTCTGCATAAATTTGTGAAGTTTTTTTTGTCATAAATTTTGGTCATATTGTTGAGAGAAAAAAAATCTTATTGAGTCTCTCTCTCTCCTCCCAATTTTATTATTTATTTATGTAAAAAAAGGATCAATGAAATTTTTTAAGATATGGGGGGAAAGAGAGAGAAGGGGAGGGGGGTCAATATTGGAAAGAAGGGAATTGTGACAGTAATATTATTTTTAAATATTATTAATGTTACTATGTGTGTGGTTTATCAAAATGATGCCAATATTATTATTGCATTTAAGGTTGACAAAAAAAAATAAAGAACGGTTGAAATTCCGATTATCGTTTTTTTTTTTGTTAGCGTATTTTTTTTTTGTTCTTCTGTACTTGTGAAAGCAATATTTAAGTAGGTTTTTTTTCTTCCCCAGTCTCGTTTTTTCTTTATTTCAGCTCTGAATATTATGACACATGATATGAATGAGTCTTTTTGATTTATTCATTTTGATAACTTTGGGAACAATATGTAGTGGCACTCTTCTTTATTCTTACTTTTTTTCTTCTTAACAATACTTTTTTTTTTTGTACTTGTTAAGAGAAATTTTGGCTTTTCTTTCCTAGTATAAAAAAACTAGAGGATATTGAATCGTAAAAATAAGTTTTTTGCGTAGGTAATGCGTGAAAATAACAACGTACACAGTAGACTCTCGATTATCCGGATCTTGGTAATCCGGATTTTGGTAATCCGGACTTGTGGGTAGTCTAAACTTCCCAGATAATCCGTACTTTTCAGCTAATGCGGACTTCTCAGGTAATCCAGATTTCCCAGATAATCTGGACTTCAAAGGTAATCCGGAATTTCCAGTTAATCTGGAATTTCCAATTAATCCGGAATTTCCAGATAACCTGGAATTTCCAGGTAATCCGGAATATCCAGATAATCCGGAAATTCCAGGTAATGCAGAATCTCCAAGTAAGACTTCCCAGGTAATCCAGATTTTCCAGGTAATGTAGACTTCCCAGATAATCTGGGAAGTTCTGGCAATGCATTGACAATGCATTTTCTATGCTGCACTTGGACTTTTGTCCGTCTGCCATAGGCCTTTATGGCTGCTTGCAGAGTAATTTTTCAAATCAAATCAAAATCTGGACTATTTAGGTAATCTAGAATTTCCAGTTAATCTGGAGTTCCTTGGTAATGTGGATTTCTCAGGTAATCCAGACTTCCCAGAATATTGAATATTGACTTGATTGGAAAAAAATTGACTTGTATTTGAAATTTGCCTTTGTATTGGATTGTCTTGTATGACCCTGAAATGACCTCGATGTTGTTGGAGACGTTAAGCAACTAATAAACAAACAAAAACCCCTTAGAAATCCAATGGCGGGCAATCACTGCAAGCACCAGTATGTGCTGTTTCTCAAACTTTTCTCAATGGCGGACCACTGAACCGCATGTGAGACCACCCACCTTGAAAGACCTTCTAGTTTCTAAGGAACACTTGCAATTTAAAAAACGACCTTAATGATAGAGTCTTAGTAGTACTTTGGTTGTTGTTGGCAGAAGTGAATTTCAACCATGTTGTTAACTATAAAAAGCAATCATCTAACATGTAGGTCAATGTGTTTTTCAAAATAAAAACGTTTGTCGTTCCTACTAAGGACGTTCATTGCAGGCTTACGGCAAGTTGGTTGCAAATACAATGGACTTTTTTTTCTTTCTTCACAAATGACTTCGACTGAACGTGTGATGCAAACAGACATAAACAGTCGTACTACGTCAAAACACTTGTCAAATGCACTCATACAGAAATAGAAAACGCACACAAGAGTAAGAGAAAGGCCGTAAAAAAATAGAAAAGACGACAAGAAATAGAAAATTTGCAGCAGAAGTTAGTAAAACTGCTGCACGTTTTTATTTACAAACTGCTGCTGCAACTTTTATTTACAAACTGCTGCTGTAACTTTTATTTACAAACTGCTGCTGCACATTTTTATTTACAAACTGCTGCTGCACATTTTTATTTACAAACTGCTGCTGCACATTTTTATTTACAAACTGCTGCTGCACATTTTTATTTACAAACTGCTGCTGCACATTTTTATTTACAAACTGCTGCTGCAACTTTGATTTACAAACTGCTGCTGCACGTTTTTATTTACAAACTGCTGCTGCAAATTTTATTTACAAATTGCTGCTGCAAATTTTATTTACAAACTGCTGCTGCAAGATAATTTTCTCACACACATGCCCCACTCTGAGGCAGGCAAAACACACAAACATGCAGACAACTGAAACACATATACATGAAGAACACGCACACGAGAGCACCAAAAGAGTGGTCATTCTCTTAATAGTTCTGTCCAGTTCAATTTTGTCGTTTCTATGGAAATCTTAAGAGAACTTTCATTCTTTTTCTGTCTCTCTATCTCTCTCACTTTCTATCTATCTATGAAACATTGTTATTCACTCAAAGTAGATCGAGATTGAACCCATCTACTACTTTTTTTGAGTTTAGTTGGAAGTGATTTGAATGTACTACAAACATGTCTATTCCTAAATGCATATTACTAATGAAATTGTAAAAGAGGAGGAGGAGGAGGAAGGGATGTCACCCCAACCTCTTCCTACTTTTAACTGTCAAAACTCCCTTTTGCCCTCCTTCTCTTCTTTATTCCACCCTATTTCCATCAAGACCTGTTTTATGCACATTTACTTGAACGAGAATGGATCAATGCAATTATGTTAAGGTTGTTCTCGTTGTTAAAAACTTGGTATGCAATATATTATACATATATAACTATATACTGTATATGTGGGGCAGGTAGCTAGATATATACAGAGCGTCCCCCAAAAATGGAGACACATTTTGGTTGTTAATCAACTGCCATGTTTTATTTTCTTAAATTTAATTTATTAATTTTATAGTTGAAGAAGCCTCGTTAAAAGGTTCTCAAATCTTTTAATCTCTTGAATCCTCCATATAAGAATCCTATATTATTCATTAAGAAGATACAAATAAATGAAATAATATTAAATATTAAATTATTAATAATAATAAAACAAATGTGGCGGCACTCAGGGTCATGCCACAATTTGATATTGGTGATCCGGATACCACCGAAATTACAACAATCGCCGGTTTTTTTTGTTAGTGAACGCTTCTATTGGACTTCAGTGGAGTTAAAACTAATTTTACCAAAGTTTTTAACAAGTTTTTTTAAGGTTAGGATTCGAAAGATGTGAAAGACAAAAAAAAGCGCAAAGATTTCAGTTTTGGAATCCCTAAAAAGTATTAAATTAAATTTAAGAAAATAAACATGGCAGTTATTAACAATAACCAAAGTATGTGTTATACATTTTTTGAGACATGCTGTATATATTGATATTAATATAAATGCACGTTCTATGTAAGAACCACTAAAATGTTCTTCCAGAAAGATAAAAACTAGGAAAGAAGAGAGAGAGAGAGAGAGAGAGAGAGAGAGAGAAAAAACTCTTCTCTCTCTCTCTCTCTCTGGTGTGTAACAAGTATTAAATATGAAATGTTCTCAAGTTATATTTTTCATCTATATATGTATATAGATAGATAGAGAGAGAGTAGTAATATAATGAAAGAAGTGGTTCTTTCTTTTTTTTCCCTTTGACATTCATTAGCATGATCTTTTTCTTACTGAGTGCCATGACCTAATAAATGCCATTCTCATCTGCTTTTTCTAATATAATTTATGTCTTGTCTTGTGAAGATCACATGAAATACACACACATTGCCTCTTACATATACATGTATATGTATATATGTATTTTGATGTTACTACCTAAAAGTAGGAAAATCAGTCAGTTTATAAAATTTCACTAGACAATGTGCATCATCATCATCATCATAAGTTGTGGCCTGGACACAAGACAAAGAAAAAAAAAGACAATCTACTACTTTAAATAGATTTATACAAAAACAAACTTCGAAATAAGATACACATCAAATTAAAATGTTTCCAAATGATCTATCTGAAAACCGTATAGAAAAGTCTCGAAAAAAATCGCAAAAGTCATAAAAAACGTAAAAAAAACCTCCGCTTCTATACGGTTTCATATAAAAAAATATAAATATACTTCATTAAAGAAAAAAATAATGAAGCACAGGTTGGAGTATGTTGTTGCATACATAGGTGAACCATTATGGCGTCTAAACACTGTGCATGAAAGCTATAGTGTTAGACATCATGTACATACACTTGATTGCTTCAGAATCTTACCTCCTTCTACATGCATTTACTATAGGGCAAGGAATACTATATTTTCTACTAGTAAACCCGTCGTGCAGCCTGCACGAAAAGAAACAGGCTTCAGAATTTCTTTGGCTCCTCCCTTTTATGAGCGTTATCGATTTCTAATTGGTTTGTTACTGGGTTTGCCCTTTTTATTTCTAATTCGTTGATATTTTGCCTGACACTCATAAAAAGGCGGAGCCAACGTGATTCTGTAGCTGTCTACAGATGGCCTGTCGAAAAGAAAGGGACTATTACAAACAGGGCTATATGCAAGAAATACTATAGAGAATATGAAGCAATTAAGCGTACGTACATCTCATCTAACACTATAATACGCTGTGTTTAGACGCCATAATGGTTCACCTATACAATGCAAAAAAACAAAAAAAAACAACAGCCGGTGCTTCTTTATTTTTCTTTAATAAGGAATGTTAATTATTTTTAATGAAAACTTTTGCCATTTTTACGTGACTTTTTGCTCTAATGTTTTTAGGTAGATCAGTTGGAAACCTTTAATTTGATAGGTCCATTATGTTGAAAGTTTATTTTTGTATAGGTTGCAATTAAAAAAAATCTCCCTACGCCTTTTAATACAGGCAGTTAGAAATAGGTCAGAACTTCAGTTGGCTCCGCCCTTGTTATGGCGACTGGCAACTTCTAATTGGCTGGTTATGTAGTGTGACGTCACATGCTCCGCCCTTTTCAACGTCAGACTACATAACCAGCCATTTAGAAGCTGCAGGTCGTCATAACAAGGGCGGAGCCAATTGAAGTTCTGACCTATTTCTAACTGCCTGTCTTTTAATAGAGTGGATAGTAAGTCCTTGCTTATAGCCCAGTATATGTTATACAACTCTTCATCTAAATTAAGTCTCTTTATCCTTTTATGCAAGTTGCACGACGGATTTACTAGTATAATAATATTATTATGTATAAGCCTACAGCTTTAAAGCATTTTGTAAGAAGCAATTTGCAAAATAATGCAAATGAAGGAGGAGAAGGAAGAGGATCAATGGAAAAATAGAGCTCTTATTATTCTACATTTCAAAACTAACATTAACATTAATATTATGGTTATTTTAAATTGTTGATTTTTGTTAAAAATTAGTTCTAACTATGCTGTAGTAAGTATAGTTAGAATATTATCGCTTATGTTAATTTCTATGATGTAAGGGGTTGTTTAGAGTTGGGTGGGTGTTGTGTGTTGCAGGTAGGAGGGAAAAGCAGATTGGTTGTAATGTTGTTGTTGTTGTTGTACATGTATTTCTTTACCCAATATGTATGAATATATATATATGTATGTGTGTGGGTTGTATGAGTTAAATTCCACATCATGAATAATTCACAACCCATATTTATGGTTGCACCACCGCAACTACTGAACATTGTACATGATGTGTACATTATAAGCGCCCCCTGTGTATTTCTTGTTGAAAACCTTTACTTCTTTTTTCTTTTCTTCTTCTTCATTCTATCTATTCCAGACACAAGAGTATGCATATATTATCATTATTGTTATTATTATTGCCTCTAAACTTTTAAACATTAAATGAAGTTGAAAATGTCTTTTTTTTTGTTTTTTCATTTTAAATTTGCTTTTTATTTTTTTTTTTTTTCCAAAAAAAATGTGAATACTTTAATATTTAAATTCACGTGTTTGTGTGTGGGGTGTATGGGTGTGACTGTGTGCATGTTTATGCGAGTAAGTTAGAGTTTGAGCATGTGTTGCGTATTTGCACGATGAATATGAAAACAGTGTTGTCTTGCAGACTTAACACTGCCTTATACTTCGTTCTATTCCATTTAGCCTGTTCAGTTTCCATTCAGTTTCTTCTGTTTTGCAGACTCCACTAGGAATGTATAGAAACTAATATTTTAATGGTTGCTCTTCTGGTTCACATGCAGTGAATTTTTGAAAGTTGCATTGTGGTCCTGAGCATCTACAGTATAGATACATTTCAACCATGCCCACTCCGAATTGACTTAGCTTATGAATCGTGTTGCAAATATAACTACGGCCCACCCGCTGATAGGTTTTAGGCCACTTATTCCAATTGATGTACAACAGTCTTAACAAGAAAGGTCTTCCCTGCGAAGGTAGACAAGAGCCTAGAGGCTCCTACCCCTCCCCAGTACAACAAAAACAAATTATATATAGTTTAGCAGCTAGGGTTTATGCACTAGGTTGTGATTAATAGGTCTATGTTATCAGAGTTCCAATGTTCGGTTCGGGTGATTTAGGCGTCATTGTAGGCGAGGAGCTAAAAAGGTGTGGCCACTATTATCTCACTGGGAGTCATCACTGTCACTGGCAGAGCTGTTGTCGCTAGTGGCATCATCATGAGAAACAGGGTATCGGAAGACCGCATCATTGGCAAACTCACGCATTGCCTTTAAGTGTTCAGCTTGAAAAAGGACAGCTGGCTGGATTGGCCAACTATGACCAGTCTTAGTCGGTAACGTGCTGCAGTGCGAGCGGGAAGCATACAATGGAAAAGGATGTGCTGTAGTGTGTCCTCCTCACCAGGTTTGCATGGGCAACAGCCATCTGTAATAAAGAGCCGAAAACGTTGGAGGTGAATCGTGTGTTGAACACGACAATTGAAGACATTGTTGTCTTGCAGACTTCACTACGAATGTGTTGCATCCAACATTTCAGTTGTAGCTCTTCTGGTTCACTTGCAATGAATTTTTTTTAGGTTGCATTGTCATAACCTACAAGCTTTTTTCTCTACGAAGACTGTTATTTGTACACGTGAAGAAAAGTGTGATTTAAATGTTAAACTTTTGTAACATTCACTTAAATTCTTATCCTGTTTTCGTTATTTTTTTTTTCTCTAAACAATTGTATTTTTTTTTTTGTGAACAAAAAACTTGTTTTCTATTTTGTTATATGAAATGCATAAATTTTGAAAATCACATGAAATTTGTGTTGTAGTTATGCATACAAAATGAGTTAGCACAAAAATTGCATGATTGAAAGACATTTTTCTCGTTTTCTTTCTCTCTTTTTTTTCTAAATATTATATGAGAAATGATTTTGCATTAGTAAAATGTGTCACATTTTTAGTTAATCTTAGTTTCTGAACCTCTCCCCCCCCTTTCCCATCCAAAAAAAAAATGAACGAAAAACAAGTCATCAAATGAAAAATTGCTGGTTTTTTTTATTTCTCCATTAGTTCTATTAAAATAAATTGTCTTCTAACGCAATATATCTTAATTAATAATTTGTATTGTTGTTTTTTTCGGTTTTGGGATATGACTCTAACAATACTAGGCGTCAACTCAAGATTACTGATATATCAAAGTAAATTTGATAAGTTGATAACATATACTTAGTTGTTTAAGAAGTGATACCACGTAAAACTAACAAAATATACATTTTACAAGAGGAACAAAAAACTTTAGAATGCAAATTTAAGATTTTGTTAAATGTTGTATCTTTTTAATGAATAATAATAGGATTCTTATATGAAGGATTCGAGAACCTTTTAGGATTCGGATTCGGATTCGAGAAAATTTAGGATTCGGATTCGAGAAAATTTAGGATTCGGATTCGAGAAAATTTAGGATTCGGATTCGAGAAAATTTAGGATTCGGATTCGAGAAAATTTAGGATTCGGATTCGAGAAAATTTAGGATTCGGATTCGAGAAAATTTAGGATTCGGATTCGAGAAAATTTAGGATTCGGATTCGAGAAAATTTAGGATTCGGATTCGAGAACCTTTTAGGATTCGGATTCGAGAAAATTTAGGATTCGTCCCACCGCTAGAAAAAAAGCATAATTGCAGTGGCCCTAATGATGATGAGCCACACATTGAGAAACATTTGCTTTGAAATATTTGCATAAAAATTCGAACCCTAGTAATAACTCAATTGTTCTTTTTCATTTTGCATAGCTGGAGTAATATCTGTCTTATAAAAACGTCTTAATATTCAATTCTAACTTGAAAAAAAACGTCTTATATTTAAATAACCTAACCAGTAAATTCGACTTGACAAATGGGATTGGACACATTCGTCATTTTGTTTCTTCTGTTCCCTTTTTTTCTGTCTCTCTCTCTCTCTTTCTTTCTCAATATCCCTTGAGTTTAATAAAAGTTTGGAGAGTTTGATGATACCCCCCCCCTTTATAAATTGGTATTGGACTCTGAAACAAGACTTCATTTTCAACAAATTGTATTTTTACCCAACTTTGAACTTTCTAAAGCAAAATCTCTTGTGAATTTTTTTTTAGATATATATTCTGGTTGAAGAAAATTGCAATAGTTTCCACCTTCTCAAAACCTTTCAACACAAGTCTTAAAATTTAAACTTATTTTCTGTTCCTTTTTCTGTTACAATTTATTTTCTCTTCTAGTCTCCAAATGCTAAAAAAAAACCTTTTGTGCTATTCTGTTTTAGAAGGCCGGGTCCACATTAAGCAGACAGAACGCAAACTATTTGCCTCATACAGTGACTGACACCTTGGATTTGCGACTGTTTTGCAAGACAAGCAAAAAAATTTAATAAATTTTAACTTGATTAATGAGCGTGTTGCAGGTCTTGCAATACGAGTAGTACGTATACACTTTGTCTGCTGAGCGTAACGTGATCACCACTGAACCTTTGGTTCGCGTTGATATACACGAGTGCTTTGTATTACAAACACGTTTCTGGAACGAATTATGCTCGCAATCCGAGGTTTAACTAAGTACCTTTGATGCAATAAATTTATTATTATTATTATTTGTTTCGAGACACATTCGCGACAATTCTAGAACATTTTTTGTCTGTGATTTCAGAAACAATTTCATGTCCCGCCGCAAGTCAGGTAAACATCACAAAGGTTTTTGTTTTTGTTTGCAACATTTTGTCAACTTTGTCTGTGGAAACAAAAACAAAACCCAATTTGTTTGTGTTCTGTCACAGATTTGTTGTGGATTTGTCTTGAGTACTGCTGACAGTTGTTTCAGTTTTGTTTTGTTTTCAAACTCTTGCTTTTTTCTGGCATATTTGTTGTGTTTTTGTCTTGAACTCATGTTGTGGGTTTGTCTTAAGTACTGCTGACAGTTGTTAAAGTTTTGTTTTCTTTCAAACTTTGGTTTTTCTGGCATTTGTCTCGAACGCATGTTGCACTTTTGTCAGATTGATGTGGACCCGGCCTAAGATCAGAGAAATGGGAACTTGTAGAAAGAAAAAAAAAACTTCCTTTCCCAATTTCTTTTTGAAAACATGATTGATGTTTAACTGTGTTGTTACATAATGCACATTAACTGTGTTTGTAAGAGGTTATTAATTTTAAAATATTTTATTTGAAAAGGTGTGTGTTTGTTGTTGGTATTTTAATGGCAATTGCATGGTTGACAATTTAATGAAAGACTAGAAATGCAATTTATTTGAAGAATAAGTTTTTCTTTCTACTTCAAATGGAGTTTCTTTCTCTCTCTCTCTCTCTCTCTCTCTCTCTTTCTCTCACTCTGTATGTAATAAATTCCATTGCTGTTTTATACATATAATGTTGATAAGTAGTGTTGATAAGTAATTTGTCAAAAATAAAGATTTACTGTAATTAAATTACTTCTTTCAGTAATTAGTAGGGCTCGGATTTTTATACAGTATCTGAAACACATGTTTCTCAATCTGTGGCCCTAAGTGGCCAATAGGGAAGTAACAAGTCTGTTTTTGATCACCCAAAAATTGATTTTTTTTAAATCTAAAATACTGGTTAGAGGCTAGAACTCAAGTTGACAACTGATGGTGACCAGACATCTAGCCTCTAACTAGCCTTTTTGATTAGAAAAAGTATAAATTGCAGTTGATTTTATTGTGACATCCCCTGCACATGTGTCGGCGCACACATGTGTGGGGGATGTCACTACTGGGTCTTCTGAAGTTTGATCACCCCTTTCTTTGGACGCAAAGGTGGCCCATAAAAACAAGTGTTCAAAAAACGAAAGGGTTTTTTGTCAGCACATATGGTAACAATTAAGAAGAGGAAATTACTTTTCCTCATGTCCAGTGACACTGGACAGGCCCAAATAATTTCTACTAAATCATTTGCATATTTTGGAGAAATGAATTCCAAAAAAGGAAATATTTTGGGACCAGAGATCGCCATTGGTCAGCACTACCTATGGGCGGCCTCTGGTCACCGGTGGCCCCTCCCAAGGGCCAAAGTAATAAAACAAGCATGCGAGGTATCCTCGGGAGGACAGTAGGCAAAAAGTTGCGGGACCAGAATGTTTCCCTCCTCATTTGAGAGTAGAAAATTCTAAGAAAAAATAGCTTTTTGGACTTTGAATTTTTTTCTAAGTTGTATCAGTTGCTTATGCTATTTTATATCGCTAATGTATCGTATACACCACTGGGAGGTGTAGAGTTGTCACTGAATCTTTAAATTGTGGGAACTAGGAGTCCTGTCTACTCTGAACCTAAAACAGATCGACAATGCCAGGGAGTCCAACTTCAACTCGAGGCGGAGGCGCGACCAAGGGCTGCGCATCCAGGTCAACCAGTAGACCTGGATCACCCGGCAGGTCACAGAGCCCAAGCTTGGAGAGTGTGGAGCATCACACGACCCGGACTCAACCGGCTGGTCTGGGACCAGCCACCCAACAAAGAGACAGACAAAACGACCAACAGGCTGGTCGAGGGCCAGCCTTGTTACATTATTATGATGATGATGATTATTTGACAATTGGCCACAAATTTGAGAAACATGTACTTGATATTTTGCAATAAAAATCCTAGACTTAGTAAATCTCCACCCACCATTTTTGTATTAATGAAAAATGCAATTACTTTTTAATTACTTTAATTAACTAGTTTGTTCCAAACTTTTAGATTGGTATTTGCGAAATTGCAAAAAGGGCTGATGGGGGGGAGGGTGTGGTTAAGTTAATTGTTTTGTTTTTTTTGTCTGGAAATCTTTTCTTTTAACGATAATTGATGGCTTCTTCTCTTTTTGTGTCTGTGTTTTTTTCTTCTTCTTCTGCTTTGACATTTAGTCGTTTCAAAGATGCATTCTTTTTTTTTTGATATAATGACAACGTTGTCATTTGATGATGTCAATCTGTGATGTCAGGTATTGCACTTTTTTCAATATAAGTAGCTCAACACACATTTGGTTATCACTAAAAATAGAAAATTCAGTCATTCTGCACAAGTTACTAGAAAATGTGCAAAACGACCACTTTTATAGTTAATCTGTACGATTAATACAGTTTAATTAAGTCAATTTAAAATTCTTGATTATATACTTTAATAATATAATAATTTAAAATAATTCATAGAATAAATTTTAAGGCTTTTTTTAGGCCCACTTTGGTAGAGATGTCAACGGGGTTTAGAACCTAGTATTTACTAGAACTGATAGAACCGGTTCGCAAGTATAGGTCGAACTGATAAGAACTGGTTTCGAACCGAGTAGATTCGGTTCGGTTCGGTTCTACCCTTTGCGAACTCGAATTCCTACTTGGCATTTGTGCTCATTAAGCTCGATGTCAGCGACACGAAAAATCTTACGGGGCCCTTGCGGTCCGATTTATTGGAATCAACAACAGTGTTGAAACCAACATATTGGAATCGTATATATGCCTGAATAATACTGTGTTCGTTCCAACATCCGACGTAACCAACAAAAGTTGGAACCTGCTCTTACTTCAATCCAGTAAAATGCAGCTATTGGAAGGGGCTTATAGCCAATTAGGAGCAAGTATACATGAGAATATCTAAAGTCAAGGTTAAATTCATTAAATGTTTTTGATATTTTGTGCTGCTGTTAATGATAAATTCATTGTACAATGTACGCGCTTGTATGCCCGTATAGGTGGACATGTTGAATGTCTTTTCTTGTTTGGTTTCAACAACGGATGGGACATTCGAATCCCGCGAATCTTGAAAAGTTTTTAAGATTCGAAAACTCGAATCTTCGCGCTTTTTTCATCTTTCAAATCTATCGAATCCTAACTTTAAAAAAAAACTGAAAAAATTTGGTAAAATTAGTTTTAACTTCATTGACGTCCAATGGAACCGTTCACTAACAAAAAAAAAACCGGAGATTGTTGCAATTTCGGTGGTATCCGATGATCACCAATGGATCACCTTGTGGCGACCCTGAGTGAAGCCACCCACACTTGTTTTTTTATTATTAATAATTTAATATTTAATATTATTTCATTTATTTGTATCTTTCTTAATGAATAATATAGGATTCTTATATGAAGTATTCGAGAGATTCGAAATTTGTGAGATTCGAGGGATTCGAGAATCTTTTAGGATTCGTCCCATCCTTCTACTTTCAACACTGTTGATTCCAACAAATCGAACCGTGTATGTAAACCTTTAGGCACAAATCATTTCAATACCAGTTCGCAATTCCAAGAACTTTTTGAATCACTATGGAATTTGTGATTTTTTTTGTGTGTGTGCACACTGACCAGTGTATTTGTATTGTGCCTGATTTTCCACTTTGACTGTATCCATATACATACACATAAATTCATACATAAAGAGAAACACATTTAGAAATATGATGGTACTACTACACTCACATACACACTTATGATTTATATATTCTTATATTTCTAGAGATTTGGAGGTTTTTTTTATTATCTGATGCCACAAGGGAAGAAAAACATGTGTTTTTTTTTTGGGGGGGGGGGGTTCTGTCTATTTCTTTCTTGTTCCCCAAATGTGTGTGTGTGGTTTTTTTGTGGGGTTTTTGAGGTGTGGCACATCCAATTTAAATAATCCATTTGTTCTTTGGCAGAACACCTAATTTTATATTCACAATTTACTGAGAGAAAACCTATTTTTGTTATGTTTTTTTTTTGTTGCGGTTTTCTTTTTTTGTTTCTTCCATTTGAACCTAAAACAAAAACAATAACTTTTTGCCTGTTCAATTAATATTCTGAATAGAAAACTTAAATGTTTTAGGAACGTTTAATTGTTTATTTTTCATGGTGGTTTTTCAATTAATTTTTGTGAGTGTGTGTGGTGTTTGATTTTTAATCACCATAAAAAAAAACTCTTAAGAAGCTACAACGCAAAATTACTTCGAAAAATCTCCACACAGAGCGCTAGTATTGTTTTTCTATTGAGCCCATAGACCCGGTGTTAATTTTTAAAATACACAGTCGCGGTAATGTTTATTTTTCATATTTAAAGTTGTCAAATATTAAGTTTTCAAAGTGCAATGTGCACCTTAAATATATGCTGATTTAGTGATAGAATGACAAAAAATTGGTAAGTGCGGTTCTATTTTTCAAAAGTATTTCAAAATCGCGAATTTCTAACTCTCTATGTTAAACTCCATTGAGTACGCGCCATTAAAGTGCTGATAAAATACCTAAAAATAATTTGAAAAAAATCACAAGTAAACCATAGTGAAGCTAACACGTTGGCGCACGTGCTGATTTGTTTCTAGGAAAAAAAAAACCGTTTTGATAGATGTAAAATGGACGTGGTTTTCTCGAGACAGGTAAAAGCACTACATCACTCGTGAAAACGATATCCATTTATATTTATTATTATATTTATTTATATCTATTGTGACGTCATTCACCGTCATATTATGGCCGCTAGACATGTAATTACGTCACTGCTATCTTAGGAAACCCATGTTTTATAAACTAGAATGGTAGGTGAATCACTAATGGGTATTTTCATGTTGATATCTTGCAAAATAGCATTTTAAAGCCAGTTTCAAATTGGATCCAACTTTAAGCCAGACAATGCTTAGCAGAAGATGTTTTTTTTTTTAATTTTGACTATAAAAAGTTTTATTTTAAAAAATCATTAATATACTTTTTAAGTGATTCAATTCAATTTAACTCAGTACACCTGCAATCAGCTCGAGAGTCATGTGTAGGCTTGCCACCCGTCCTTTTTTGTGGAGGACAGACAGTCCTCCATTCGGAAGACATTCGGCCATTTCTTCCAAATGGAGGACTGTTCTCCACAAAGGAGGACTGATGGCAAGCCTAGGAAAGACCACATGATCCGACAGACTACCTACTAATGTATAATCTGTCTCATTTGGATTAAGCTTATGTGAAGATATAAATACGATAAAGATACGCTTAAGTCATTGAGCTACCTTCTAATTTCTAAAGCGCTTTTCAATTGTCTCTTAATTTTGCTGCTAAAAAGGCAAGCGTAATCGGAGTTCAAAGGGCGGTCTACATTTAAAACCACCTCTAAATGTGATAAAAGATTATAGAAAACGTAATTTGTACACCTTTATTTTACGATTTTATTAAATCTATGGTTTCAAGATAGCAGTAATTTAAATTTTGTTAAAAAAAAAAGCTTATTTATATTACAAACAGGTTTTTTTTTATATAAAATTTGAATGGTTTATGAATTTGAGACGCGATGAAATATGGCGAAATTGATTTTTATTCTTGTACCTGAATGTCATTTCAATGTATTTTTATGATTCCCTCCAAAAAATGTTTTATTTCTATATATTTTTAGATTGAAATTTGAAGATGTATTTTTTTATATTATTTGCCATGGATAAAATTGAAGTATTTCTAATTCCCTATTTTGAAATTGCTTTGAAATCTCTCTTAAATCCTCAGTGGTATCATTTCTTCATAATTCTAAAAGCTTTTTTTTTTCATTCAATTTATGGAAAATATGGATTAGAATTTTCTGTTGTTATTCAGTTTGATATTTTTTTTATTAATCAATGTCTATTTAATTATGAAGATAAGAAACCACAATTGTTTTTTTTTCTTCTTATAAAATGACTGGTTAGAGGCTAAAGTTTTCTGGTCGCTAGTATTTGTTAATTTGAAAACATTAGCCTCTATTCAGACTTTTTTTTATTGTAAGAAGCAGAACTGTGTGGATGCTATTATTAGGAAAACAACATAGTTAGTAAAATAGACTGGTTAGAGGCTAGAGTTCTCTAGTCATTAGTATCTTTTAATTACACATCTCTAGTGTCTATTCAGTTGACAGGCAGTTAGAAATAGGAGGGAACTTCAGTTGGCTCCGCCCTTGTTATGACGACCGGCAACATTTAATTGGTTGGTTATGTAGTCTGACGTCACATGCTCCACCCTTTTCAACGTCGAACCACACAACAAACCAACTAGAAGTTGCCGGTCGTCATGACAAGGGCGGAGCCAACTGAAGTTCTCTCCGATTTCTAACTGCCTGTCTTGTTTTATTGTTGAAAGTAAAATATTGCCGTTTGCTCCTCATCTTTTATACGAGGAACGGCAACTTCTAATTAAGTTTATATGGTCTGACGTCACATGCGCCGCCTTTTTCAATTTCCAATTGGTTGATATTTGTTCTGACGCTGATAAAAAGGGCGGGGCAAACGACTGTATCTCCCTGTCTTTACATGTATTTACATGCCTGTAGTATATTTGGCAAGTGATTAACTAAACAGTAGCCTCTAACCAGTTTATTAATACAGTATAGTTGTGGTTGTGTTAATTATGAGGAATGTCAACCTTTGAACTTAAACTTTGTTAGGTTTTTTTTTAAAAAAAATATAGAAATTCTTTAGTAGAAAGAAATTTAAAATTTATTAGAAACTAGAATTTCTGAATCTCAAGGTTCTTCTTAAATTTGCTTGTGAAACTTATTGTTATTCATTTTTCTTTTGTGTTTTCTTTGTGACAAAGGAAATTTCTTTTGTTTTAAGCATTATTGTGTCGAATTTGAATTTGTGATATGGTTGGCAATAGAGATAACATGATTGATAGACAAGTTTATTTACAAGGGTTTTAGAAGAAGAAGAAGGATTTTCTTTGAAGGAATTGTATTATTTATTATTTATGAGGCTTTTTCACAAAGTTCACTTTTATTTGGCTTCTTGTATTTCGTGTTGTGTCAAACTTCACTTTTGTGGCTTTAGGTAAAGTTGTCTCTATAATTAATAAGAGAGGGTTTTTTTTGTTTTTTCTTCTGGCGGTGACTGCTCAAAAGAGTTTCATTCTTATAGTTTTTTTTTTAAATTTAGAAATTAAGACCGGCTTCACACGGACCACTTTGTGTAGAAACAAAGTGGCTCAAACTGCTTCACACTGACGACCAATAAAAGCAATAACCTCCTGTCAGTGCCACTGGTGGCTGGACTCGCCCACTCTTTTCAAGTGTGATACAAAAAGAACACGCTGGCTATAGTGTAAACACTATTTTAATTGTCAGCTAAAAACGACCACTTTATGTGGCAACACAGAGTTTCGTGTGAAGCGGGGCCTAATTTAAGAAGAAACTGAAAGTGTGTTAGAATGTAGAAGAGTAAAGGAACGAAGTAAATAGTTTTTATTTTTATTTGGATAGATTTTTTTGGAAAATGTATTTTAGAAACTAGAAGGGTAGCTCAAATAACTAAAGGATATTTTTCAAAATAACTTTTTACTAAAAGTTTAGTCATTTTTAAACTCGCATAAAAAGCTTTGAAGTGCTGCTACCTTTTCTAGTTTCTAAAACACATTTTCACGTTTTTCTTAATTTTACACCTGAATTCAAATAATAGAAATTTTTCGAAATTATCAAATTTCGGCCTACTATTCCAGTTTCTAATGAGCACTTTTCAAGCTGCCCCATTATTGGGGGTGCGTTCAAATTACTCAGCTTTTTTGTTTTATAATATGTGATGTATGAAACACCATTTGTGTAGTAAAAATATTTCATATATTTATATTTATAAATAGTACAAAGCCTTATATTATTGAACTTTGATTATATAAATATTGCCGTACACACGGCGGACGTACACACGGTCCGATTTATTGGAATCAACAACAGTGTTGAAACCAACATATTGGTCTCGTATGTAACAGGCAATTAGAAATCGGGACAAACATTAGTTGGCTCCGCCCTTTTTATGACGACCGGCAACTTGTAATTGGTTTGTTGTGCGGTTCGACGTTGAAAAGGGCGGAGCATGTGACGTCAGACTATATAACCAACCAATTAGAAGTTGCGTTCGTCATAAAAAGGGCGGCCGCGCCAACTTTCGTTTGTCCCGATTTCTAATTGCCTGTCTCGGATGTATGCCTGAATAATAAATTATACTGTGTTCGATCCAACATCAGACATAACCAACAAAAGTTGGAACCTGCTCTTACTTCAATCCAGTAAAATACAGCTGTTGGAAGGGGCTTATAGCCAATTAGGAACAAGTATAAATGGGAATATCTAAAGTCAAGGTTAAATTCATTAAATATTTTTGATATTTTGTATTGCTGTTAATGATAAATTTATTGTTGGATGTACGCGCATGTATGCCCGTGTATGTGTATGGTTTCAACTTTCAACACTGTTGATTCTGTGACGTCACTGGCCCTCATTTGCCAGTGTTTTGTGGTGAAGCCGGCTCTTTGCCTGCAGCCTCATTAGTGTGCTCTACATCATCACAAAATAAGTGGTAAAGTGGTGGTGGTGGGGGTACACTACTAATGAGGCTGCTGGCAAAGAGCCTGCTTCATCACAAAACACTGGCAAACGAGTGCCAGTGACGTCACAATTCCAACAAATCGGACCGTGCATATGTCCACCTTTTTTACACATTGCAATATTTGTTTTTTTCTTTCTCGAGCTGTTTCATGACAGGCAATTAGAAATCGTTACATACAGAAGTTGGCTCCGCCCTTTTTATGACGACCGGCAACTTCTAATTGGTTGGTTTATGTAGTCTGACGTCACATGCTCCGCCTTTTTCAACATCGAACCACACAACCAACCAATTAGAAGTTGCCGGTCGTCATAAAAAGGGCGGAGCCAACTTCTGTATGTAACGATTTCTAATTGCCTGTGTTCCTTGAAATATTAACAGCTTTTGTAAGTGAACGCGTGCACACCCTCCCAAATAACTTGTAACATTTCACTGTTACGTGAAATGTCTATTTAATTATCATTGTTGGGTTGACTGATGTTCAGACTCATTTAACATGTCTAAATGATTTAACTTTTGATGGGGTTTTTTAATGTTAAATAAAATGCATGGGTGGACTTTTGTAATAATACATATTATATAATGAAAAGAGAGGTCGGGAGGGGGAGGGTTAGGTCCTTGATTTCCATTTTAGTAAAATAAGGTCGTCAGAAAAATCGTTAATGTTAAACAAACAAAAACCGACACCCTACTTATGCGTGTGTGGTGTTCACACACAAAAGTGTCCTTCGTTTTGAATATATATTTTGCATATAAAATGCTATAAACACCTCCAACCCCCTCCTCCTCCTCCTCTTCTTCCCTTTTATAAATTCTTTCTCACCTGCTTCTCTTTAACACCTGCTAATTAATTATAATTCGCATTTCATTAAAAGTGTTTTTTTTTTGGGTGGCTAATCAGTTATTTGGACAATGCAAATTTATAATAACATTTTACCATAAATAGAAGCAAACTATTTAGATTGTTTTTATGAACAGCTGATTCTAATCGACCCTCTAGTTTATTAATTGTTTTTTGGAAAAAAATTGAAAGTGTGTTAAAAACTAGAATGCGGATAGCTGGAATCACTTTTAAGAGTGACCGCAGACGACAGACAAGTTTAGTAGTTCAGACTGAATAAGTATGGCTTATTACAGGCAGAGATACAGGCAATTAGAAAACGGGATAAACAGACGTTGGCTCCGCTCTTTTTATGACGAACAGCAACTTCTAATTGGTGTGTTGTGTGGTTCAACGTTGAAAAGGGCGGAGCATGTGACGTCAGACTACATTCCCAACCAATTAGAAGTTGCGTTCATCATAAAAAGGGCGGAGCCAACGTCTGTTTATCCCGTTTTCTAAGTGCCTGTGGTAGAGGTGGTTAGGTATAATACATGATGTATTTATTATACGTGGTTTTTACCGTATAATACGCCACGTAAAAAATTTTTTTGTGTACGTATAAAACGAAATGTATACAAGAGAGGTGGGACGAATCCTAAATTTTCTGGAATCCGAATCCTAAAAGGTTCCCGAATCTCTCGAATTCTTCATATAAGTATCCTATATTATTCATTAAGAAGATACAAATAAATGAAATATTAAATATTAAATTATTAATAATAAAAAAAACAGTGTGGCACTCAGGGTCGCCACAAGGTGATCCATTGGTGATCCGGATAACCACCGTAATTGCAACAATCGCCGGTTTTTTTTTGCTAGTGAACGCTTCTATTGGACGTCAATGGAGTTGAAACTAATTTTATCAAAGTTTTTAACAAGTTTGTTTTAAGATTAGGATTCGAACGATTCTAAAGACAAAAAAATGTAAATGTTTTATAAGAAATCGAAAAAAAAAAAAAAAATTCTCAAACTTCATAAATCTTAAAAATTGGTCATTTATTAAAATAGGCCTAGTATATCAACATGATTTTAATTACTCTTCTAGCTTCGAAAACATTTTCTATTTTTTACTTTAATCTTTGCTAAACAGAATTTTTATGGATTATTATTCAAAATTTACATTTTTTTTACGAATTTTTACGAACCAAGGTTACCCCAAGGTTTTTCTAGTCTTAAATTATTTACTTTACACTTTTCTTAAATTATTTACTTTACACTTTTCATTCTTCATAAAAGAGAACCGCTTTTATTTATATAGGAAAATGTTTGGTGGAGGAGGTTTTTCTAAAGTTCTTTTACAGTTGTTAATTAAGGAAGCTATTGTCTCTATAAGGAATGCATAATTATTTACTAGACTAGATTCCACTGTTGAAGCCTTTTATTTACGGGGTCCTCGGTTTTTTTTGTTTCTGTTTCTTCTTTCACTTTATTTTCAAGTGAAACAAGGAGGCTTTTAATTTAACATGATGAGAAATTTCTTTCTCGTTAATGTGTTGTTTGCAGCAGGCGTTTTTTTTTTTGGTTAATTCAATACAGAAAACAAAGAAGAAAATCTATGATGTCTTTCCTATTTTTTTGTTTTCTAGTCTTTTAGAAAAAAAAAAAACACCATGTAATAACATAGACACCCATGGTGAGAATAGTCCCCTATGCTTTTTTGCTGCTTGCTTTCTTGCTTTTCACTTTACTGAAAGCAATTTTTTTTTGGTTTTTCTGTCTTTGTCGACAGAAAGCAATTTCTAACTTTTTTTTTTCTCCGTAAAGAACGTTTTGTTTAGATTTAAAATAAAAATTTAGTGTTTTTGTTTTCCTCTTTATTTTCAGATTTTGCGGTGTTTTTTTTCGAAAAAATCTTCTCTTAACAGTGGTTTTGTTGGCAGTTTTGGCGTATTTCGCGGTTTTTTAGACCTTTGTTGCATCTTTAGAGCAATATAAAAGGTCTTATGTGATGATGCAAGAAAGACACAAAATAGGATGTCAGGATGTCTGTCTGAAGCTTCTGAGTCGAACAATTCAAGAACGGAATGAGATTAAGGTAAGCAGTTTTTTTTGTATTATACAACTTTATAAGTCACGTGTAAACATATAAAAGCTTTTTTTTTTTTTGCTAAAGTGGGTGAAAGATCTCAGGCAAAGCGGCCCATTTTATAAGCTTTAACATGCCTAACTAGAGTGATAACACGAAATGTTTTCGGTCTCGACAATTTTCATATGTTTTATAATTCGAGTTAAGACAAAACGGATAACGGGAAAATATCGTTTAACACAACGAAATTTCTCGGTCCCATCAATGAAAATCCCCATATAAAATCCTTAATACCTTGGCCAAGTTTCGTGAGGTGTGGCCCCAATGTAAAGTTTTGTGGGCTGGGTGCGATAGAAACTTTCTTATACCTAGTACACGCTTGATAATAATTTAAATGCATTTAAATAATAAACGTGTTCTACAAAGCCCTGTGAAGGACAAACAAACAATATATCGAATTCAATTTACTTCAGTTAATAATTTGAAAATATTGAGTTAATACTTAAATATAATTAGATAAACTATTGACAAAATATTGATTTAGTATTTCAATTTAAAATATTAATAATTAAAGTCAATTTTTATTTGGTGTTCATGTGTCCTTAACTGGATTCCGTATAATTCACCTAAACACATTTAATTTGAATTCATTTAACTTATATGTGTACATGGTATTAGGCTGAGAGCTGAAGGGCTTCAAATTTTGACACAATGTACGTTTTTCTAGTCTCGAGAAACTGTCATTTGTGAATGAAAACTTTTTCTCGACAAGTTTTGTAACAATTTTCGTGGATGTGTCTTATGTAGACGGAGGTGGTGGGCCACATGGTTTATTTATTGTTTTCAGACACTTCCAGTTAAGTTTTTCTTTAGAAGATGGGGAGGTTTTTTTTTTTTTTTTTTTTTGCTTCAACAAGTTTGGGAGAGAAAGAAAGATATTAAGAGTGACTTTAACTTAAGGGTTAAGAATGATATAATTTGTTGTTCTTTCGTGGCTTTTACACTTTGTGTAACATATTATACGAATTCAGTAGATAATTTGTAATGAGGTGCCAAAGAAAGAAAGAAAGAAAGAGAGAGAGAGAGAGAGAGTCGTTTGTTGTAATTTCTTCGAGTGGTGTTTTTTTTCTTGCAACTTTTCTACACCACCTGCCACAAAAACCTGGCGAGACTTGGAAAAGATCTCGAAAATTTATACCAGAGACTTCTAACTACTAAATGTAGTTGTTGTGTTTGAGTCGTTGCGTTTTCATTTCGATAGAGAGAGAGAGGTATAGAGAGAGAGAGAGAGAGGTATAGAGAGAGAGAGGTATAGAGAGAGAGAGAGAGGTATAGAGAGAGAGAGAGAGGTATAGAGAGAGAGAGGTATAGAGAGAGAGAGAGGTATAGAGAGAGAGAGAGAGAGAGGTATAGAGAGAGAGAGAGAGAGAGAGGTATAGAGAGAGAGAGAGAGAGAGAGGTATAGAGAGAGAGAGAGAGAGAGAGGTATAGAGAGACTGAGGGGGAAAGTCATAGAGTGAATGAGATCGAGGGAGAGTTTGAGGGAAAGATAGATAGGAGTGGGAGAGAGAGAGGTATAGATAGACTGAGGGGGGAAAATGATAGTGAATGATATCGAGGGAGAGTTTGAGGGAAAGATAAAAATATAGACTCTAGGGAGGGAGGGAAAGAGAGAGAGAGAGAGAGAGAGAGAGAGAGAGAGAGAGAGAGAGAGAGAGAGAGAGAGAGAAATGGAGAAATGGAAGTTAATTTAAGACCAAACTGAAATTACTATTATTAGAGTCCGAGAAGTGCAAATACAAACTTTCTCTCTTTCTCTCTCTCTCCATCTATCTTCGCTTTCTAAATTGGCAAATTAAATTCCTTTTCTACTTTTTTTGGATGAATTTCTTTTATAGACAAAACAGTTGCTCACTTAATACATTAGAGAGCAATGTGTTATAGGGGGATATCTTGATAAATGGAAATGAAAGGGAACCACAAAAAAAAAATTCGGTATTAAAATTACGAAGTCGAGAAAAAAAAAAAGAGGAGGAAGATAAAAAAAAACACATGAGAATTTCTAATTTTGATTCGTAAAATCGATTATTTTTGTTCCGACTCACTAATCGATTGACACAATTTTTGATTAATAGTCGGCTTCAAGAATTAAATGACAAATTACTTCCCTTGTTGTCATGTATAGAAATTTCTACAATTGAAGTCTTTTTTATGCTAATTAAAAAAAATTGATTATATTCTGATTATTGGCATGAACAGATTATTTTTCAACTTCTGGATAAAGAGAAATTAAATTATGTTAGAAACTAGAAGGGGGTAGCTGAATCACTTAATAGTATAATTGTATCGATATCTTTTAAAATAAACTTTTTATAGACAGAAATTTAAAACATTGGATCGTTTTGAAATTTGACACAAAAAGCTTATTTTAAACGATGTCAAATATAAAAAATACCATTAAATTTGTGATACTATTCTAGTTAATAAAACATATATATTTAAGCTTCTGTTCATTTTTCATCTAAAGGACGGAATTATCAGAGTTTGAAAGGCGCGTTTACACTTTTCAAACCAACTTAAAACTGTCTGCTTATTTAAAATCATATCTTTAAAACACAAGAATCATGTCTGAATCTTATTTAAATCATATCTTTTATTTTTGTTTCAATTGTTCTTTTTTATTGAAAGACGGAAAGAGAGAGAGAGAGAGAGAGAGAGAGAGAGAGAGAGAAAAGAGAAAGAATATTTTAACTATTTTTGTTGTTGAAAAAAATTTGCATTCACTGATTGACAATTTGGTTGAAAATGCAATTTCCTAATGGGATAGATAGGATTTGATAGAAGTTTCGGGTTGTTTTGTGTGTGTGGCGTGCATTACGACTATTTATTATTCAGAAGCTGTAGTTTTGGTTGGTTTTTTTCGTACTTTTACGAATAGTGTTGATGCCGCCAAAATAATAATAATTGTGCAAATTAAGTTATCACTCTAAAACACATACAATCCTCCCAGCTCTCCCCCTCCCTCTCCCTCCCTCTCTCTCTCTCTCTCTCTCTACCTCTGTCTCTCTCTCTCTCTCTCTCTACTTTTCACTTTCTACTTTTCCATCTCTCACTCCACTGCTCTCTTTTTACCTCTCTTTCTACCTCTCTCTCTCTCTCTTTCTACCTCCCTCTCGCTCTCTTTCTACCTCCCTCTCGCTCTCTTTCTACCTCCCTCTCGCTCTCTTTCTACCTCCCTCTCGCTCTCTTTCTACCTCCCTCTCGCTCTCTTTCTACCTCCCTCTCGCTCTCTTTCTACCTTCCTCTCTCGCTCTCTTTCTACCTCCCTCTCTCGCTCTCTTTCTACCTCCCCCTCTCTCGCTCTCTTTCTACCTCCCTCTCTCTCGCTCTCTTTCTACCTCCCTCTCTCTCGCTCTCTTTCTACCTCCCTCTCGCTCTCTTTCTACCTCCCTCTCTCTCGCTCTCTTTCTACCTCCCTCTCTCTCGCTCTCTTTCTACCTCCCTCTCTCTCGCTCTCTTTCTACCTCCCTCTCTCTCGCTCTCTTTCTACCTCCCTCTCTCTCGCTCTCTTTCTACCTCCCTCTCTCTCGCTCTCTTTCTACCTCCCTCTCTCTCGCTCTCTTTCTACCTCCCTCTCTCTCTCTCTCTTTCTACCTCCCTCTCTCTCTCTCTCTCTTTCTACCTCCCTCTCTCTCTCTCTTTCTACCTCCCTCTCTCTCTCTCTCTTTCTACCTCCCTCTCTCTCGCTCTCTTTCTACCTTCCTCTCGCTCTCTTTCTACCTTCCTCTCTCTCGCTCTCTTTCTACCTTCCTCTCTCTCGCTCTCTTTCTACCTCCCTCTCTCTCGCTCTCTTTCTACCTTCCTCTCTCGCTCTCTTTCTACCTCCCTCTCGCTCTCTTTCTACCTCCCTCTCTCTCTCTCTCTTTCTACCTCCCTCTCTCTCTCTCTTTCTACCTCCCTCTCTCTCTCTCTCTTTCTACCTCCCTCTCGCTCTCTTTCTACCTCCCTCTCGCTCTCTTTCTACCTCCCTCTCGCTCTCTTTCTACCTCTCTCTCGCTCTCTTTCTACCTCCCTCTCTCTCTCTCTCTCTTTCTACCTCCCTCTCTCTCTCTCTCTTTCTACCTCCCTCTCTCTCTCTCTCTCTTTCTACCTCCCTCTCTCTCTCTCTCTTTCTACCTCCCTCTCTCTCTCTCTCTCTTTCTACCTCCCTCTCTCTCGCTCTCTTTCTACCTTCCTCTCGCTCTCTTTCTACCTTCCTCTCGCTCTCTTTCTACCTTCCTCTCTCTCGCTCTCTTTCTACCTCCCTCTCTCTCGCTCTCTTTCTACCTCCCTCTCTCTCGCTCTCTTTCTACCTCCCTCTCTCTCGCTCTCTTTCTACCTTCCTCTCTCGCTCTCTTTCTACCTCCCTCTCGCTCTCTTTCTACCTTCCTCTCTCGCTCTCTTTCTACCTTCCTCTCTCGCTCTCTTTCTACCTTCCTCTCTCGCTCTCTTTCTACCTCCCTCTCTCTCGCTCTCTTTCTACCTTCCTCTCTCGCTCTCTTTCTACCTTCCTCTCTCGCTCTCTTTCTACCTTCCTCTCTCGCTCTCTTTCTACCTTCCTCTCTCGCTCTCTTTCTACCTCCCTCTCTCTCGCTCTCTTTCTACCTCCCTCTCTCTCGCTCTCTTTCTACCTTCCTCTCTCGCTCTCTTTCTACCTTCCTCTCTCGCTCTCTTTCTACCTTCCTCTCTCGCTCTCTTTCTACCTCCCTCTCTCGCTCTCTTTCTACCTTCCTCTCTCGCTCTCTTTCTACCTCCCTCTCTCGCTCTCTTTCTACCTCCCTCTCTCTCGCTCTCTTTCTACCTCCCTCTCTCTCGCTCTCTTTCTACCTCCCTCTCTCTCGCTCTCTTTCTACCTCCCTCTCTCTCGCTCTCTTTCTACCTCCCTCTCTCTCGCTCTCTTTCTACCTCCCTCTCTCTCGCTCTCTTTCTACCTCCCTCTCTCTCGCTCTCTTTCTACCTCCCTCTCTCTCGCTCTCTTTCTACCTTCCTCTCTCGCTCTCTTTCTACCTTCCTCTCTCGCTCTCTTTCTACCTCCCTCTCTCTCGCTCTCTTTCTACCTCCCTCTCTCTCGCTCTCTTTCTACCTCCCTCTCTCTCGCTCTCTTTCTACCTTCCTCTCTCTCGCTCTCTTTCTACCTCCCTCTCTCTCGCTCTCTTTCTACCTCTCTCTCTCTCGCTCTCTTTCTACCTCCCTCTCTCTCGCTCTCTTTCTACCTCTCTCTCTCTCTCTCTCTTTCTACCTCCCCCTCTCTCTCTCTCTCTTTCTACCTCCCCCTCTCTCTCTCTCTCTTTCTACCTCCCTCTCTCTCTCTTTCTACCTCCCTCTTTCTCTCTCTTTCTACCTCCCTCCCTCTTTCTCTCTCTTTCTACCTCCCTCCCTCTTTCTCTCTCTTTCTACCTCCCTCCCTCTTTCTCTCTCTTTCTACCTCCCTCCCTCTTTCTCTCTCTTTCTACCTCCCTTCCTCTCTCTCTCTTTCTACCTCCCTCCCTCCCTCTCTCTCTCTCTCTCTTTCTACCTCCCTCCCTCCCTCTCTCTCTCTCTCTCTTTCTACCTCCCTCCCTCTCTCTCTCTCTCTCGCTTTCTACCTCCCTCCCTCCCTCTCTCTCTCTCTTTCTACCTCCCTCTCTCTCTCTCTTTCTACCTCCCTCTCTCTCTCTTTCTACCTCCCTCTCTTTCTACCTCTTCCTCTCTCTCTTTCTACCTATCTCTAGTTCTTTCTCTCTCTCTATCTCTATTTTTCTGTTTCTTTCACTGTCTCTACTTCTCTCTCTTTCTTACACTACTTCTCTACTCATCTTTTTCTGTTTCTCACTACTTTCTCTCTACCTCTCTCTCCTTCACTATCTACCAGACGTTCTAATCCTCTCTTTCTTTTTACCTCTCTAGTCCTCTTTTTTCTCTCTCTCTCTTTCTGTCAATACATCTCTCTCCCTCTCTATTATTCCTATGCATTTCTATTATATATTATAATGAATAGTAGTGAGGTTTTTTTTTGTTAACTCCTATTTGTTGGATAAGACCACATTTAATTGACAAGAACACACTTCGCTTCGTGGTTGAATTAAAAATCAACATGAATAATTTAGTTGTCTAGTTTTGGAGTGTTTTTTTTTGGAGGTCGGTGTCTCTTTTATTTTGAACTTTTTTTTTGGCCATTTCTATTTCTGATAGATTGTATTTTTGATTTACCTCGAAATAATAGTAATAAAAAAAGACAATTGAGGATATTGGTGCAATGCAGTTGGTTGAAAATACACCGGTTGCATTTCTAATTAGGGGAACAAGGACAAAGGAACCAGTGATTTTTTTTTTCTTTCTTTCTTTCTTTCTTTCTTTCTTTTCTGCTCTGAATGGAGAAGAGATTGACTGCAGAATTCTTACTCCTGAAATTAGGCAATCACTGGCTGCAGGACAACTTGAAAGATGTTTTTATGTTCAAAATATCATAGAACAAAGACCTCAGGTCTTAACATCATCAATGACTAATCTAGTTTTTTTGTTCCAGTTTGTTTTATATACTAGAATAGTCATTGATGATAAGATCTCATTACAGAAAAAAAAATATTTATTTTTAATAATAATATAGCCTTTACTCCAAGCATGTCAAACTCAATAAACCAAGGCCAAATAAACAAGGTCTAAGATTATATGTGGGCCGCAAAAAAATAAAAACTTCAAATTTTATAGAAACATAGGTTTTGATTTCGAAAAGTACAGTAGAAAAAAGAACAAAAACAACGATAAAATTATTTTCTTCCTGACATGTAATAAATATGTACTAGTGGGGTAACCCGTCATAAATGACGGGAGCCAAATTCACAGGCAGTTGTGCCCAGCATTAGAATTTCTTTTCCTCCACCCTTGTATGACGTCAGACCTAGTAACAAACCAATAAGAAATTGATGACGTTCATAAAAGGGCGGAGCAAAAGAAATTCTAATGCTGGGCACAATTGCCTGTGATAAACTGTGGTTTAATTTTGCTATTATTATCCCCTCCCCTTTTTATATTTGAAAGAGAAAATGAGTTTTTCATTTTCTCTGGTGTACGCATGCGTGTCGTTTATTCTTTTTTTACTCTTTTCATTTCAATTTCAGTCACCCCCTCCCACTTTTCCCCCTCCACGTGTCTCTCCCCCCCTCTACACTTTCCAACCTCTTTTCCCCTCTCCAATTTAATATCATGGGGTTCTTGGATGGGGAGTGTGCAACATATAGTTGACCTTCAAGGTTTTTGTCTTTGTTTGTACAGCATTAATCACACACAGACCTGGCTTAATATATATATACTAGTAAGGTAACCCGTCATAAATGACGGGAGCAAAATTACAGGCAATTGTGTACATGCACATCGTTTTTTCCTTTTTTTACTCCTTTCATTTCAATTTCAGTCACCCCCTCCCACTTTTACCCCTCCACGTTTCTCTCTCTCTCTCTCTCCCTCCCTCCCCCCTCTACACTTTATAAACCTTTTTCCCTTTCCAATTTAATATTATGGGGTTCTTGGATGGGAAGGGTGCAACATATAGTTGACCTTGAGAAGAAAAAAAAAAGCTGTTCATTTCTTCATTTATTTAAATTTATATAAATTCCGATGTGCTTCAATGGTTGTACAGCGTTACTTCAGACAGACAGATAGATAGACACACAGACCTGGAATAATTATATATATAATATCCCAGGTCTGTGTGTGTGTGTGTGGAGTAACTGTACAAAACCATTGAAGCACGTCGGAATTTATATAAATTTGAATAAATGAACCGTTTTTTTCTCAAGGTCAACTATATGTTGAACTCTTCCTTTGGAAAGTGTAGAAGGGGGGGGGGAGAAAGAAAATTGGGAGGGGGTGACTGAAATTGAAATGAAAGGAGTAAAAAAAGGAAAAAAACGACACGCATGCGCACAAATGCCTGTGAATTTTGCTCCCGTCATTTATGACGGGTTACCCCACTAGTATATATACATGTATAATATATAATTTTTGTTACAAAAATGGGTTACATAATTATTATAACATATCACAATTAGTATTCTGCTAGCAGCCAAATAGGCCTATGGCAGAGGGACATAAAAGTCCACATGCATCATTAAGACTTAAAAAAAATTTGTATAAAGAAGAATTAAGTTACAAATTCGACATGACTATTTTAGAAGAACTAATTAATTATTATTATTACTATTACAAAAAAATACTCTGCAAGCAGCCAGTTGGCCTATGGCAGAGGGATCTTAAGATTCAAGTGCTGCAAGATAGATTGTCAACATATAATAACTCCAACAAAAAAATAACCTGCATTGCAAATATATATATATATATATATATATATATATATATATATATATATATATATATATATATATAAAAGATATAAATGCAATCATGAAAATTTAAACGCAAAATTCATTAATGACATCATCAATAGCCTGTTTAGGAAGAGCATTCCATTGTCGTATAACTCTCGGAGAAGAAGAGACCAATAATAAGAGTTAGTTTTGGCAGAAATCTCTCTTAATTTTCCTTGAGTGGGGGTCATTCTTTCCCACATACAATGCTTTACTTATATTACTAGACCAAGCCAAATAAACAAGGTCTTAAGTTTATGTGGGCCGCAAAAAAACAAAAACTTCAATTTTTATAGAAAATGTAGGTTTTGATTTCGAAAAGTACAGACATAAAAAAAGAACAAGGACAACGGTAAAATTAATGTTTTCTTCCTGTGACACTTGGCATCTCCCTTCTCTGCTACGATCTTTCCTACTTCGAGGGGAGGAAATCTTGTTCGCAGTGATTACTTTGAAAACTGACTCAAGTTGAATGTCAGTAAACCTGGATCTGACAGGGGCTGAGCCGCAAAGATATTCGTTGTGGGCCGCATGCGAGTTTGACATGCTTACACTAGACTGTGGTTTGGAACATTGACCACGTACAATTTTCTTAAACATACATAAACTAAATTAATTGACATTAAAATAAAGAAAATTAGAAATTTAGAAAATTAAGAGTCGCGAACTCTTTTATTTTCTTGTCGGTCATTTCTATAAACAAAAATAGGGTTTTGCTTTTAGAATATATTTTTTTGTTTGGTCCAATGTGACATTATATCAAGGCCAGAAAGAGAGAGAGAGAGAGAACTTCAAACGTTCGTGTTTCTGACAATTAAAATGATTTTTTTTTGTTAATAGTCGTCGAGCTCGTTAGTTTTTGAAACTTGATCGAGTTCGAGAGTTCGAGAGAAAGTTTTTTTTTTGTTTCTCTGGTTCTCTCGTGTTTTCTGAGGATTATTGCATAGACTTGTCAATATAATAAAAGTTCTATTTGACTATTTGAGAGGGTTTTTTTTTGCCTTTCTCTCTCTCTCTCTCTCTCTCTCTCTCTCTCTCTCTCTCTCTCTCTGTCTGTTATTAATGCCCCATATTTTTTCATCTTGATCCAATTTAAATACGTTTTTGGCATGCGATATATATTCGACTTTAATGAAGGAGGTCTCTCCTTCAGACACACACACACACACACACACACATTTAGATTATTGTGTAAAATTGCGTGTCACACGCATATTATTTGAATGATGATGAGGAATTATTGAGAGAAAAATGGATTTTTTTTTAGATTTTTTTTGTGTGCCCACTTTACCTTTTTGCGAGAACTCAACTGATACGAATAACAGCATCAATAGGAATAATATCGAGTGGGTTCGAATCCGATAGATTATGGTGTCCATTGCGTACATCATCATCATCGTCATCATTATCTTCTTCTTCTTTGGAAAATAAAATTCTGATTTTTTATTAAAGTCTTTTTTTTTTTAGGAAGATAAATTTTGCAGACAAGAAAGAGATATTATTAGAAAAAAAGATTACAAATTGGAAATAAAACGTTTTTTTTTTTAAGATATGATAGTTTTTAAAGTGATACTTAAAAAAGATATCACATTGCTTTTAAAAAAGTTCTTCTACTTTTTAATGCGATGTTGTTTGTTTTTTTTTATGAAAGGAAATTTCTCTTGAAAATTTTGATCCAAGTGTCAATTTTTTTTAGACTTAAAAATTGAGTTTTGTAAGTCAAAATTAATTTTCAGACTTTGAGACGTTTTATGAAAAAGTTTTTTTTTTGAAGTTGATCAAAAAAACATCACTTTTTAATACTAGAAAGTCCAGATTTTTTGTAGTAACAAACAAGTGTCTGTAGGTGAAACAAAATTCAAGTCTTGATGGGGGTTTTTACACCGAAATGTCTTGAAGTTGACCAAAAAAAAACGTTACTGTTTTAGACTAGAAAGTCTAGAATATTGTTGGAACAAAAAAAGTGTCTTTAAGTTGAATAAACATCACTTTTTAGATTTGAGTTTTAAAAAAACATGTTTGTAGGTCAAATAAATTCAGACTTTTATGGCGTTTAACAGCAAAGTTGATCAAACGTCACTTTGAGACTAGAATGTCCAGAATATCTTATTGACAAAGAAGTGTTTGTAGGTGAAACGAATTCAGTCTTGTTGGCGAAGTCTCTTGAAGTTGACCAAACATCACTTTTAGACTAGAATGTCCCGATTTTGTAGCAAACGACGAAGTGTCTGTAGGTAAAACAGATTGAGATTTCACGGTGTTTTACAACAAAAGTGGTTTGAAATTCACGTTCAGACTTGAGATTTTAAGGTAGAAGAAAAGCGTCTTTAAAAAGCCACTTAAACACCTTCAGAAAAATTTTAATTGTGTAGTTGTTTCAGCTCAAAAAGGGAAGAAATAAACCCACCGTATTTCGCGAGTAGAGTTATTTAAAGAACCTACGTGTGGTTTTCTTCAGATCTTCTTAAGTTACAGTTTTGTTGGTTAAAGAGAAATGTTGAAATTTCACATTGTTGTGTCCAATTTGATGAAAGGTTTAGTTGCGACACTAAAGAAAGAAAACGAAATAGAAGAGACAGACAGACAGAGAGAGAGAGAGAGAGAGAGCAAAAAAGAACCACGTTTAAAACAGTCAACTCGCAGGAGTAAACGAGACTCTCATGTAGTGTCTATGAGTGTCCTAATCACTCAAATGTGTCACTGTCTCTCGAACAAAACAAAAAACACGATTTTAAAGGAAACAAGATTGTTTGAATTTTGAGAGTTCACTTTAAAAGTCTCTCTCTCTCTTGCTCGCTCTCGATTACCGAACAAACTCCCGAACTACAGACTCTTGAGAACTTTACCAATGAAAGAACAGTTCTCGAATGAGCTTTTTCGGTCTTTTTCTCTTTCTCTCTCTGAATCGAGAGAGAGAGAGAGAGAGAGAGATCTCTTTCGAGCTTTTCACTCTGGGCTGCTTTTTTCTCTGTTGATCCCGCTGCCTCTTTCGCTCGCTCTCTCTTTCTTTCTTGGTTATTTCAATGGCAACTCCTCTCTCGTTTTTCACTGATTCTATCACGCCGTTTCCTCCACCTCCTAGTAAAACGGTTTTTTTTTTTGGAAAGCGGGTTTTCAATTCTTAATCGATATTCTTGAAGGATTTTTTTGGGGGCATACGTTTACACCAACACCAATACCCCCCCTCACTCTTACCTTTTTTCTAATCTAATCCTCTCTTCTATTGTCCTCCTACCTCCTCCTCCTCCTCCTCCTCCTCCTCCTCCTCCTCCTCCTCCTCCTCCTTCTTCTCAGGTGACAACGTCATTTAAAGGCACACAATGTTTGTTTCCCGTATTTTTTTGGTAGTAACATAAGAAGTCTGAAATAAAAAGTACAATGATGTTTTGAAACATATAAAAATCGATTTTTTTTTGTGTACAAAGTTGTTTATTCAAACTCGAAAGAAGAAAAGAGAGAGAGAGAGAGAGAGAGAGAGAGAGAGAGAGAGAGAGAAATTGCATTTTGTATAATTACACGATGTTTCAAGATAAACGAACTCAATTAATATGTTATTTATGAAGGGTTTCTTTTTTTTTTTTTTTTTGCTCTTTCTAGTTAGTAAATTTGATCTTTTAATTTATTTTGCCAAAAAGAAAATTGGTTAGAAATTGAAATTTCTGAAATATGATAACAAAATTGTTGATTTTAATTTTGAAACTTGACAATTTCAAACTGAAATTAGTTTTATTTATCTGAACTTTTTTTGTTTACCTATTTATACCTACTAACCTTATTTATACCTAGTACACAATTGATAATATAAATGCATTTAAATAATAAACGTGTTCTACAGAGCCCTGTGAAGGACAAACAATATGTCGAATTCGATTAATTCAGTTAATAATCTGAAAATATTGAGTTAATTAACTTAAATATAATTTATATAAACTGTTGACAAAATATTGGTTTAGTATTTCAATTTAAAATATTAATAATTAAAGTCAATTTTTAGTTGGTTCATGTGTCCTTAACTGGATTCCATATAATTCACCTAAACACATTTACTTTGAATTCATTTAACTCGTGTGTGTGCAAGGTAGTATACCTTATTTACACCTAAAAAGTTAAATTTCATCATTTAAATAATAACCATGTTGTATATTACCTTGTACACACATGAGTTAAATGAATTCAAATGAAATGTGTTGAGGTGAATTATACGGAATCCAGTTAAGGACATGAACACCAAATAAAAATTGACTTTATTATTAATATTTTAAATTGAAATACTAAACCAATATTTTGTCAATAGTTTATATAGTTATATTTAAGTTACTTAACTCAATATTTTGAGATTATTAACTGAATAAATTGAATTCGATATGTTGTTTGTTTGCCCTTCACAGGGCTCTGTAGAACACGTTTATTATTGAAATGCATTTAAATTATCAGATGTGTACTAGGTATAACGCTCTATTAAAAAAAAAAAACCTTTGCCTCCAGAAATTTCTTGGCAAAATATTGTCAAGTGGTGGGGGTACCCAACGATTGACAAAATGATTTTTAAAATTTAAAATAAGTCATTAATATAATTTAAAAAAAATTAAAAATCAGTTGATTTCATATAAATGGACTTAATCAGATACATGCGCCACCAAACAACAGACAATGGCAATAAGAAAAAAAAACCAAGGTATACTGTTCTACTCGAATTCTGATGTGTTGTCACCTCACATTACTTTTAGTTCCCTATTCAAATACATGTATTCTTTATTCATTTCAAAGTCCTATTTATTTAATATTTGAATTATCCCCCACCTGCTTGATTGGAAGGTTTGAATTGGTTGAAAGAAATTGAAATTGTTTTCAAGACTAGAATGGATAGCTCAATCAATAGTATATTTTCATATTGATATCTTTTTAATATCAGCTTTTTATTGCAGTTTTAAAAACGACCAAACTTAAAATGCAAATGCAATATTTTTTTAAATTTTTGTCTATAAAAAGTTTATTTTGAAATATTTATCAATATTAAGTGGTTCAGTACCCGTTCTAGTCTCTTAACACACCTTCAATTTCTCCTTTTATGTTTTTGTTCTTCTAAAACTACAGAAATAACCAGAGGTTCTAATGTTCATATAAAACATCTTCAACAATTTCACATTTTTGTAGATTTTTAGAATACAAATAATTCTAATGAGTTGATTAAAATAATTGATTTAATGATGGAGGTGACATTTTATTAAGATATTTCTTGTTTGAAGATTAGTAAAAGCTTTTTTTTCTTCTTCTTCTTCTTCTTCTTCTTCAGATGTCGTTTGTAAAATGAGGTTATTTTCTTGAGATATTTGTTTTTCTCTTGAGAGAGAGTGAGAGTCTTTCTACTTTTTTAATTAATGGAGAACACTAGAGATTGATTGAGAGCTAGAAAGTTCTCTCTATCTAGTCGTTCAACCAACCAATTCTTCTTTTAAAAGAATATAAAGCCAGCTATATTATATTGGTTCATTACAAAAGTTATCCCTATTTTTAGAAAACATCTACCCGAGTAAAAAAAGCCTCTCTGCTGCATTATAAATACACTTGCAAGCTAATTTTGCTTCATTAATCATAATTTTCACGGAATAGAGAGAGAGAGAGAGAGAGAGAGAGAGAGAGAGATAGAGAGAGATAGAGAGAGAGAGAAAGAGAACGAGAAAAGCTTCGGCCTCAACTAAGTAGCTCATTAAGCTTTGGCATCTTCTTCACTTTAGCTTTTTTTTTTTTCTCTTCTGTATCTGTGTGTTTGCTTAAAACCCATTTTGAATAAAAAGGTTTTTTGATTATAAATTAGGGTTCGGATTTTCATGCAAAATCAAGCAAAATATTTCTGCAGCCAAAAGTGCCAATTGTGAAGTGTAATCATCAATATTAGAACTACAATTATGCTTTTTCTAATCAAGGTTGGTTAAAGGCTAGATCTAGGTCTAGTTATTATTAGCTGTCAACTAGAGATTTCTAGCCTCTAACTAGTGGTTTTGATTAGAAGAAGAAAAAAAAATCATAATTGTTGGTTGATCTAAACGGGAGATTGGTTACTTCACAAGTGTCTCTTGGGCCACAGATTGAGAAACATTTTGTTTGACATTGCATGAAAATCCGAACCCTAACTATAATAAATGTAAACCATACACAGAGATATTGGCACACAGACCACTTTTTGGTGATGGTCGATTTCGACTGCAAAAATGTTGCTGCAGGTGGCTCTAAGACTTGCAATGTAATTGTTATGGAAAGAAAGAAGCCGAATTTTTGCTCACAAATGACAATTCGACTTCATTTTGTAGTCGAAATCAACCACCAAAAAAAGTGGTCTGTGTGCTCAAGGCCCTAAGAGAATTCAATTCTCCAAGAGGCTCCAAGACCTCTTGAGAATTTGGTGGCAGTGCTGAGTTAGGCCATTATGAATGAGGCCGCCTATATACTTAGTTAATTTAATTGTCAGTTACAACCCAGTTTAATGATTACACATAATGAAAGTGTTTTAAAAACTAGAAGGGGTAAACTGCATCTTATTTTAGGTTATTTTAAAATTTAAACGCCTCTCGAACGCTTGATCATATTCTTGTCTTTGAAGTACAAAAATGAAGAGAAACTTGAACGGTTTTTTTTAAAAAAAACTAGAAGGGTAGCTCAATTACTAAATCATATAATTTATGTTGATACAATATCTTTCAAAATAAACTATTTATGTCAGTTTGAAAACGAATACATCTTTAAGCAGACGATATTTTTTTAATATTTTATCTATATATTAAAAAATGTTTATTTTGAAAAATATGCCAACGTGAAAGTGACCAAATTAACCCTTCTAGTTTTTCTAAAATACATTTTAAGTTTCTCTTAAGTATGCGTTTGAAAGACAGAATAACTAAAGAGTTCGAGAAGAGGGTTTACACTTTAAAACCACCTTAAAGCCCCTATCACACTAGCAACTTTTGATGCAATAAAATGTGCAATGTGACATTGCAACTTCAATGTTTATAGTGTGATATGTGACATGCAACTTGATAAAACTTTCCTTTCAACTAGTGTGAGACTCAGTCTCAGTCTCTCAGTGAGGGACTTTTCAAGTAAACTTTCTGACAAACAACCAATCAGGCCGTTTGCCAGAAATGACATTAGTAACATCGAACGAATATTTCCGGTTTCATGACTTCCGGTTTATGAACTTCCTGTTAGTTGATCACAATATGGACACACAAACCAAAGGGGGCAGACATTGAACAGAAAAAACATATGTACGATTTTCACGAAGATTCAAAGCAGATTCGTGTGGATGGAAAGTCATTTTACTTTATAGTTGCATTTTACTGGATAATCCAGAGTAGAATTGAAATTTTAAAAAATTCAGTAAAACGCGGATGAAAAGTAAAATGGCTTCCGATACCACCGTACGAGATTCACACGAATGTGTCGGCCCCTTGACATAAACAAAGTTTTGAAAACTTTATTGGCAACTAGGTTGCATAGTGTGATATAGAAGTTTATCACAAAGTTCTAGTTGCAAAGTCACATCACAGGTTGCATTGCAAGTTGAATTTGCATTGGAGGTTGCTATAGTGTGATAGGGGCTTTAATGTTACGTTGTTTGAAACTGCAGTTGTATTTCTATTATTTTGTCCTTCATTTGCATATTTTATATAAATGGTTGACTTATAAAAGCGTCTTATTTATTAAGTACAGTTTGTACTTTTAGATTTTTTCTCTCTCTCTCTCTCTTTCTCTAAATTGGATCATCGATTTTTGGAAATGAATATGTATGATATTATTTATTTGCTTTTAGTTGGTTTGTGTTTTTGTTTATACAACACAACACCAATTGACTTAAATGTCGATTCTAGTTTTCTACCGACAGTTAGTTGGATTGAGAGGTGGTGGTGTTGGTGGTGGTAGTGGATCTACTACATTTTTTTTTGTGTTTTTGATCGTATGTTGATTGTTTTCGTGGTTGGAATAAATAAAGTTGATGTCCGGAAACCTTTTGTTTAGTTGTTGTTCACATTCAACTCATGTGAATCGAGTTGGAAACAATTCTAAACAATTGTAATTTACTAATTACTTAGACTTGTGTTTGGGTTTGGTTTTTTGGTGGTCGGGTCCTTCTTGATTCCTTCTTCTTTTCTCGTTGAGGTTTTTTTTTTTTTCATTTTTACAAAGCTTTTATTTAAGTTGAGATGACCGTTGTCCGTTTTGCGTGGACTTCTGCTATTTCTCCTATGTTAACCAACTTCTCCATAATGACCTTATTTATACCTTTGTCCACACACATGAGTTAAATGAATTCAAATTAAATGTGTTTAGGTGAATTATACGGAATCCAGTTAAGAACATAAACCCAAATAAAAATTGACTTTAATTATTAATATTTTAAATTGAAATACTAAATCAATATTTTAATGTCAATAGTTTCTATATTATTAAGTATTAACTTAATATTTTCAGATTATTAACTGAATTAAATTGAATTCGACATATTGTTTGTTTGTCCTTCACGGGGCTCTGTAGAACACGTTTATTATTTAAATGCATTTAAATTATCAGGTGTGTAATAGGTATTAGAGACAACTGACATTTTGTACACTGCAGGCTCAGTGATGTGCCATTGAAATATTTCACGTGAAATATTTCGTTTCATTGAAATATTTCACATGACATGAGTTTGAAATATTTTTTTTAAAAAAAATCTGAAATTTATTGTAAAAAGAAAAACGTGTTTCCAAACAATAAACAATAAACAAAAAAAAATGGTGATTGTAATTGGTTCATGGGAGTATTTTAAACATGTTTAATTTTACTAGAGGTGGAACGAATCCTAAATTTTCTCGAAAAAGATTCTCGAATCTCCCGAATCTCTCGAATCCTTCATATAAGATTCCTATATTATTCATTAAGAAGATACAAATAAATGAAATAATATTAAATATTAAATTATTAATAATAAAAAGACACAGTATGTCACTCAAGGTCATTCCACAAGGTGATATTGGTGATCCCGGATACCACCGAAATTGCAACAATCGCCGGTTTTTTTGTTAGTGAACGCTTCTATTGGACGTCAATGGATTTAAAACTAATTTTACCAAAGTTTTTAACAGTTTTTTTTATGTTAGGATTCGAAAGATTCGAAAGACGAAAAAAGCTTCAAAGATTCGAGATGCCATAGGCCCTCTGGGCCGCTTGCAGAGTAATAATTATTCAAATACAAATGGCTATTGCACTTAATACGTTTATAAATGAAGAGCAACAACAATAGCCATTTGTATTTGAATAATTACTCTGCAATCAGCCCAGAGGGCCTATGGCATAGGGACTAACGTGTTTAGTCTAAAAGCAGCATAGAAATTGAATTATGAAAATAAACTTCTATCACGAAATGCAAAAATATAAATTTAGTGAGTTGATATTTCCATTAGGTCAAATAGATTTAGGACAATTGTCTTTAGGGCTTGTGTCTTTAGAACAAATGTCCACATCTCCTTAAAAAGAATAACAGAAACAATAGCTTTTTTTTTTTTTTGGTTTCAATGTATACACAATAAAGATGCATCTCGAGACTCGTTTTCGTCGAACACGGATCGATATACAACTTAAGATGTTGTTTCTTATCCTCCTCCACCTCCTCCTTTTATTTCTTCTTAGATAAGTAAGAAAAATACGGTCCCCTGCCGCAATATGTCTACTTGATGTTCTCTCATATGTCTATCTGCTTTTATCATGTATATGGATGTTGTAGCCTTTGAAGATATGGGTCTCGTTGGTGGCTACACCGATTGATGATGGTGGAGGTTGCAACTTTGAAAACTTATTATTAGGACTCGAATTTTTATGCAAATATTTCAAAAGGCAAATATTTCTCAATCTGTGGCTCAAGTGCCAATTGTGAAGTAATCATCATCATCATCAACTGTATTTTTGCTTTTTTTTCTAATCAGAAAAGACTGGTTAGAGGCTATATATGTCTGCTTACTATGTCAGTTATCAATTAGAGAACTCTAGCCTTTAACCAGGTGTTTTTGATTGAAAAAAAAAAATTGTTGGTTGATCTAAACTGGAACTTTTACTTTTATATTGCATATAAATCCGAAACCCGGTAGCTTGCCCTTATAGCAGGCCATATTGTATTCAAATGTGTGGCCTGTGTGACATAAACAGCATTAACTACTTTGTGGCACCTCAAAGCAAAGTTGTAACTTTAGCTTTTTTTTCTACTGTCTTAAAAGCGATGACTGTCAAAGGCCGGTTGATGTACGGCACCGAATGCCGGCAATCCGGGACCAGATCCGCCCTCCTGTGGGGGTTTTTTTTTTGTTCAACGGAGGCCGATCTTGGGAAAACGTCTTCTATAGAGACTCGTGTTAAAAGTTAACTGTAAAAAATATTACACCCTCTGGGAGTAAACTCCCGACTTTTTTTTTGCGCCCGATGCAAGAATCAAACTGGCGCATCCTTATTACTGTATCATCAAATTAGCCCCCAATTTAGCCTTTGTTACGGCTTTGCCTGAAAGTGGTGGTCCGTGTGAAGCTGGCCTTAGGTTTGCATTGCATGTCTATATAGTTTTCTTTTTAAATCAATGTTTTTTTTGTGGCTGGCTTTCAATATCTTTACATAATGTAAAACATCCATTTCATCCAGCTCCTCCCCAATAATCGAACACCATTGAATGTTTTTTTTTCTTTCCCTTTTTAAAAGTCCGACAAATTATAACACGTGAGGTTTTTCACTGAAGAGAGGAGGAGGAGGAGGAGGAGGAGGAGGAGGAGGAGTAGGCGTTTTTCCCCGACTGATAATCACAATGGCACATAAATTGCAACGCTCTCTCTCTGTCTCTTCTCTCTCTCCCTCTCTCTCATATACAGTATAAATTATTAAATGGAACCTCAATTTTCATTGTACTTTTGCAATGAATATTTATGTATGATCACGCACCACACACAAAATACGCTTAACTTTTCTACTATTTGGACAAGTCTCTAGAAGCAGAAGAATAAAAAAATAAATAGCCAATAATCAATACTATTTGTTTTCTTTGTGCAATACCTTTGGTTTTTCCATGTATACGTGTGTGTGTGAACCAGGCATTTTGCACAATATCTAGGCAATTTAAAAAAAAAACTCAGCAGCAACTGGTTAGTTTGGCTTCATGAGGTAAACTACTAACCACATACCTTACTTAGTTCAGACAAAAAAGTGCAAACTTTTACTCTTCTAGTTTCTAAAACACTTCTGAACAAATAAGAAGAAGAAAAAAAAACGTTAAAATTGTTTCAATACCGATATATAATTATATATAATTTTTAATCAATAACAACATGGAAATATCGTCATTTACCTCTAATACAGTTTCAGAAAAATCTAAGCTAAAAAAATATTTGCTTGCAGTGATTGCCCTTCTATGATATTTCAGGGGTTTGTTCAGCGGTTGAGCGCGTATTTCCACTTATGAGAGCCTTGGCACACGAACGATTTATGAAAGACTTTTCGACGACAAAATGAAAAGTCGAAGGTCACTGGTCTGTCGTTGTAATGTTTGTTCTGTGGAACGACGCCAACCTTGGCACACATTAAACAGTCGCGCGCTTGTGTTGCCAAGGTTGCCTGTCCTTTCGTCCGACAGTCTAGCGACCTTCGACTTCATGTTGTCGCCGAAAAATCTTTTATAAGTCGCGTGTGTGCTATAAGGCCGGGCGTAAATTAGGGAACCAAATAAGCGAGCAACCACCAACCAAATCATGATCACGTGACAAGAAAGTGGTTACTGGCACGCAATGGTTGCTTGTTCCCTCTGCTCGCCATACTGAGCAGAGGCAACAACACCTTACTACTGTTGCCTTGTAGTGTACTATGGTGACATCAGCAACAGTTGCTGGAGACTGTTGCTAGTTGCAAGCCTGCATTGTTGCCTAACTTGCACCTGTTCTAAGGTTCTTAGACTCAAGTGTATATGTTACTGTCAATCTGTGGAACCAGTCAATCTGCAGATTGCCTAGGCAATCTGCAAAACAACCAACCTACATGTGAATCTGCAACATTCAACACCTAAACTGAATCTAGTTTTGCTGATTCACTAGCAGTCTGGTGGCTTTGCAGATTGTCTAGGCAATCTGCAGATTGACAGTAACATACACATGAGTCGACGACTGTGTTTGCAGACTCAAAATTGTTGGCAAAAGCATTTTAATTTTGGCTTCTGAAAGACAGGATAACTAGAGTTAAGTTGACAGGCATCTGTAGACAAGCTTCAGCATTTTTTTTTGGCTCCGCCTTTTTATGAGCGTCGTCAATTTCTAATTGGTTTGTTACTGGGTTTGATGTAACATGCCCCGCCCCTTTTTATTTTTAATTGGTTGATATTTGGTCTGACGCTCATAAAAGGGCGGAGCCAAAGAAATTGTGAAGCTGTCTACAGATGCCTGTAGTTAGTTGACACTTTAAAACCAGCGTAACAAGTTTTGGCCGTAACAGCTGGAACGTGAGGCCTCATGGTCGAGAGCACTCATTCATATTGAACAATTTCGGGAGTTTTATCCTCTTTTCCCTCACTCCTCATCCTCCCCACGCCCTGCCCTTTTGCTTATCCCCCTCTTCATCTAAATAGCTATAATCATCATTGTAATCATCAAACAAACCTAACCAAAAGCTAGCAATTATGTTAATGTCTATATTATATATCTCAAATGTCAATTTTTCGGAGCTGAACCGCCGACACACAAGAGACTAAAATGGACTGACCAATGGTCATTCACAGTTAGTTACACGTGCGCAAAAATTAATGATGAAAGTTTTTATTACGAACCGTATTTGAAAATGGTTTTAAAGTGTAAACAACTCTCTTAACACAGGCAATTAGAAATCGGGACAAACAGAAGTTGGCTTCGCCCTTTTTATGACAACCGGCAACTTCTAATTGGTTGGGTTATTTAGTCTGATGTCACATGCTCTGTCCTTTTCGACGTCGAACCACATAACAAACCAATTAGAAGTCGCCGGTCGTCATGAAAAGTGCAGAGCCAACTTCTGTTTGTCCCGTTTTGTAATTGACTGTCTTTCCAATTTAATATGATGGGGTTCTTGGATGGGGAGAGTGCAAAGTTAAATTTGACCTTGAGAAAAAAAAGCGGTTCATTTGTTCATTTAAATTTATATAAATTCCGACGTGCTTCAAGGTTTTTGTTCGTGTTTGTACAGCATTACACAAGGAAGGAAGGAAACAACGAAGGATAGACGGGGCTTAATATATATAAAATGTTAAATGAGGATGACTTTTGAAATGTTTAATATTTATTTAAAATATTGTCCGAAGTGGTCAGTTATGGGAGAAATTTGTGTTTCGAAAGCAAAAAACTGACCATTAACAAATAAAATGCCCTTTTTGAATACAATTGTTTTAAACGGGGGGGGGGGGGGAGAGAGAGAGAGAGATTTTTTTTTTCGTAGTTTGCGTGTTCTAGTCTCTAAAATTTGCGTTTTTTTTTTTCGTGCGCAACTTTAACTGCTGCTTTTTCTATTTACTTACAATTACCATTGCAGTCAAGTGGGTGGTTTTTCTCTCTCTCTCCCTCTCTCTCTCGTTGTTGTTGTTATTTTTGCGAGAAAACCATTTATGTAAATTTATGGTCAGTTATGTTAAATTTAAATACTAGAACTTTCTATGTAACCAACAGTGACATTTATAATTTTGTTTTATTGCACAAAAGTATTCAAATGAAAAGAGAACAATGGAATTAAAACTATTTTTTTGTTGGTTATTTCTGTATTTTCTGAACCACACACAGCTAACAATTAAGAAGAAATTAAAATTGTTTTAGAAACTAGAATTGTAAATGAATCACTTAAAAGGATTTTTATGTTGATTTTTTTTTTACATTTTCATTTGACAAATTAGTTTTCTATTTCAGAAGTGAGAACTTCAGAAAAGATTGAAATTGTCTTAGAAACTAGAAGAGTAAATGAATCACTTAAAAGGATTTTTTATATTGAATTTTTTTTACAAATTTTATTTGACAAATTAGTTTTCTATTTCAGAATTGAGAATTTTAGAAGAGATTGAAATTGTTTTAGAAACTAGAAGAGTTAATGGAACACTTAAAATTGATTTTCACGTGGATTTCTTAAAAAAATATTTATGGTAATTTCAAATTATTTTTATTTTATACTGCAGAAGAAATTGAAAGTGTTTTAGAAACTAGAAGAGTAAATGGGTCACTTAAAAGGATTTTTTATATTGATTTTTTTTACAAATTTTATTTGACAAATTAATTTTCTACTTCAGAAGCGAGAATTTTAGAAGAGATTGACATTGTTTTCGAAACTAGAAGAGTTAATGATTCGCTTAAAATTATTTTCACGTCGATTTCTTAAAAAAAAAAATGACTTCGTATGGTAATTTCAAATTATTTTTTTTATTTTCTACTTCAGGAGAAATTGAAATAGTTTTAAAAACTAGAAGAGGGAAAATTTGTATGGCCATTTCAATTTCATTTTTGTTTTATTTTCTACTTCATGTTTGACTTAAAAGTAGAATATTTTCGGCGGAAATGGTCATAAAAACTTAAATTTTAAAAGATAACAATATGAAAATCTTCTCAAATGATTTAGTTATAGTAAATCTTCTAGTTTCTAAATTCCTTTTCAAATTTTTCTTGGAATTGTTTGAACTTGGCCTTAGTTTTTCATTTTTCCCAAAGTAAAATAATCCACCTTTTTAGAGTGAAATGTGAAGAAGAAAAAAACCTTCGACTGCAGTTTGTAAATAATTTATTTAAAGAATAAAACAACCACCTTAATTGAAATTAATATAATTTTCTAGTTTCTATTACTGTTTTTTGGTGCTTGTTGTAAGCAGGATAACAAAAAATATCTAAACTTATTAGATCAAAGGCTCCGTATATCAGAATAAAATGAAGAAGAAGAAGAAGCAGTCAAAGAGAGAAATTGAATCTTTTGCATAATTTAAACAAAAGAAAAATTACAATAGAAAAAAAAAGTAACAAATGAAAAATGATTCTCGAGAAATTTCGTAAGTTTGTAACGAAGACAAACTCGAAAAAGAGGATTAAAGAACAGAATATATAAAGAGAAACTGAAAATTTGACTTTGCAGAAAAAAGAAAATATTGACTATGAAATTCCAGAGAAGAAAAAAAAAGAGAATATCAGTAAAGGGTGGATCACACATGCATAAAACGAGAGCAGAAGATTCGAAATAGGTATAAAAGAATAGGAATAGTGTCAGCTACATTTCTGCTTTCCGTAGCGTTAAAAGACATTTTTTGAGTTTACAGAAGAGGGTAGAAAGAGTAAAACCAGGAGGAGAAGCCATAAGAATGATGCGTTTGTATGACGCCATAACATGTAAGGAATGGTTCACTCATGTAGAAAAACAAGGATAAAATATAAATTAAAATTAAAATAAAATTTTAGCTACTTTTCTGCTTTCCTTCGCATTCATGGGTTCTCAAGCATTACAACAGAAACAGTTTCAAGCACATTGTTGAGTTTATATGAGTAGATTCTTTAAAATGACGTCTTTCTATTGATTAATTAATGCCTTCAACACACGCGGAATTCTGCTGAGGAAAAAGAAAATATTATAGAAAAAAACAGAATGTTTCATGTTGATTGGTTGACATTTTAGATGGAAAATTTTACAACGGAAAAAGTTGAGATTTGATAAATCATTTTGATAAAATAAGTTTTCAGTTATTTTTGACAGAAATATTTCTTATTTAAATATTCTGTTATGATTTTGTGAGTGGAATTCTGCGTGTGTGTTATAGACTTAACAGCATATAATTCCACATAACAGGAACATATTTTAGCGGTTTTTTTTTTCTGTATACTACTGTGACCTAAATAATCATGCTGATTGGTCGAAATTTTAGGCGAAAATTTTTTTTACTCATTTTTCAATAAATTTCTGGTCACTTTTGACAAGACATTTTCTCATTTATATATTCTCAGTAGAATTCCGCAAGTGTGTTCCAACCTTAATAACATGTAACTCCGTTTATCAAGAAGAAATGCCACTATTTTTTTTTTCTGCATACTTTTTGCCAAATAAATAGAAAGGAATTATACAAATTAGATAAATGTTTTGTGACATTTTTTTTCTGCATGTGTGATCTAGCTCTAAATCAGAAGTGAAGAAGACCGGACAACATTAAAAAAACTCAGCCAATTCTCGATGTATGCACACAAAAAAAAAACTCGAAAATGGCAAAAAAATATATACAAGTTTGTCATTATTACAAAAAAAAAAGAGAGAAAATAAGAAAAAAAAGGTAACAATATATTTTCTCTTTTTTTTCTGCACAAAACGATAAAGTACCAAGGGATTTTCTATGGAGGCACAGTGGCTAAAAGCGACTCCATCCATTTATCTAAAGAGATTACTAAACGTCGAGTTCCATCAAAAAGTACGAGCGACTGCTACTAACTCTACTTTTACTACATTCAGAAAAATAAGAGAAAATTTCATTTCTCTTTATATATATAAAGTAGATGTGGCTACACATAGTACACACACACACATATATATAGTTATAATATTTAATAAAAACCAAACAAACGTGGGTTTTAATTATTTAAGACAGACACACACAAAAAATAATGTGTCTGACTTCAGAAGAAACACTTAATGTAATAAAACTATTAAAAAGCATAAGAAGAGTAAGAGCTACAAATGTAATGAGTTTTATTTCTTATCATTTTGGCCCAAATTCAACAAAGGAAAAAAAATTTCCAACTTTTGAACCCTCTGTGACATCCTCGAAGGAAGTCGAAGGACAGCCGCGCGCGGCCCTCCTTACTCTCTCAAGTGGGGTATTGCGAGTCCTGAGCTTGAGAATCTTTAATCTGCTGCAAGGAACACTAATGACACACAGGCACTTAGAAATCGGGAAGAACTTCAGTTGGCTCCGCCCTTGTTATGGCGAACGGCAACTTCTAATTGGTTGGTTACGTAGTTTGACGTTTCATGCTCCACCCCTTTTCAACGTCGAACCATACAACAAACCAATTAGAAGTTGCCGGTCGTCGTAACAAGGGCGGAGTCAACTGAAGTTCTCCACGATTTCTAACTGCCTGTCACTGATGACTGGTTTCTGTCACGAAGAACAATTAGAGACATGTCAAGTGCCATATAAGCCCAAGTTCAAGAAGGAAACTGGGGCGGGGGGGGGGGGGGGGGTAACCGCGGTTTTTCGGTTTTTGTATTATTTTTCCCCTTAAATTTTGAAATTTTTGATAAAAACAATTACAATAATATGGAATAAAATTTTTATTTTTTAAGTAGTTATAATTTGTGGTTAAATAACTAGGAATGGGACATTCGAATCCTCAAATCCCGCGAATCTTGAAAAAATAGAAAATGCTGCGTAAAGCTGACCAAAGGTTCCTCGTCTTTTTGTACGTTTTTTTTTTAAACAAATGTGCAAATTCCTGTTTTAGTGATAGGTGATTGATTTTGATTTTATTTTTGATAAAACCTAAAACCGCGGTTTTCGGAGGCGGTTTTACAGTTTCGATTTTTCATCGAAAAACCGCGGTTTTCCGTTTCGTGTAAACCGAAATCTCAATCTCTATTTTTATATTTTTGACCCCTGATGTGTGCAATACAAGTAGTAGACAAACACCTAGATCATTGCTTTTATGTTTATGGGCTAGAAGGTTTATTTATGCCTTTTAGACACTAGAGAAACGTTTTCTACTTGCGAGGATTATGCGGTTTAAATAATATCGATTTTTTTTTAAACTTTTTTTTAGTTTTCGACTTTTGTTTCTTCCTTTATTTCTCTTTCTTGAGAATGATGATTTCTATGAACTCATCTTTTTGACTTTATGTTTCGTTTTATACTATTTCTCTCTTCTAGTCTTTATTGCAAAGTGTGTCATTACTTTGTTTTTCGGTGTATGGATGGGATGGAGAAAAAAAATCGGTTCCACACTCAAAAAATTAGTTATTATATCTCATTAGGACTGTTATACGTACTTAGGACCAAATTCAAAAAGGCAATTTAGCACTTAAAATTCAACTTGAAGAGAGTTTCAACTTAGAAATTTGTTATTGATTACCCGGGTACTCTCGAAGAGGTGTTTTTCTATGTTGGAACCTGTGCTAAGAGGCTTCAAGTTGAGATTCAAGCACCAAGTTGTTTTATTTTAGTTTGAGCTTTACATTCACTTTGACTGAAAGATAATAAAAAAGAGTAATTGGTTTCATGACCTAAAATGCAGTTCACCCAAAAGACATTTTTCACCTAAAAAACAGTTCACCCAGGAGACAGTTCACCCAGGAGACAGTTCACCCAAGAGACAGTTCACCCAAGAGACAGTTCACCCAAGAGACAGTTCACCCAAGAGACAGTTCACCCAAGAGACAGTTCACCCAAGAGACAGTTCACCCAAGAGACAGTTCACCCAAGAGACAGTTCACCCAAGAGACAGTTCAGCCAAGAGACAGTTCACCCAAGAGACAGTTCACCCAAGAGACAGTTCACCCAAGAGACAGTTCACCCAAGAGACAGTTCACCCAAGAGACAGTTCAGCCAGGAGAAACAAAAGTCCAATGGCAGCATGTGTGAAATGCATTGTTAAAACCCCAAAGGATTTAAACCCAACAACAATTTCAATGTGTTTTTGTGGCATTGTCCATTTAACACATTGATATGTGTTGAGGGTGGTGGTGGTGGACACATGGGCTTCAGTGTCAGCTTGATTAAAGCCTTTTTTTGTTCACGGATTTTCATAGATTTTACTTCAGAGTCCAAACACGTACAGAGTTGGTCTCTTTGTTGTTGTTTTTTCTTCTTCTGAGCTCTGGAATTACATTTGCATCCATTTTTTTTTGTGTTAGTTCTTCAAAATCCTCGTTATCAATCAATAACAAAAAAAAACCTGTAAACTTCTACATAAAAAGAGTTAGTTTGGTGATGATGAGTTGTTAAAGCAGTACTTTAAATTTAATTAGCATTCTTTTATAAAAATGCTGCATCAGCTCTTTTTCTCTCTCTCTCTCTCTCTCTCTCTCTCTCTCTCTCTCTCTCTCTCTAAAAATGCTATAATAAGAGAGAAGTTGACTCTTTGAATAAGAAGAGTTCCTTCTTAAAAATTTGTATCATCGGTGTTAATAGTTTTAATGGATGTTTCGAATTGACAAAAGACGAGGAGAAGGAGGATGTGGAAAAAGGATGGGGAGGATTTTTCCTTTAGAACTCTCTCTCTCTCTCTCTCTTGTTGTGTGTCTCCATCACCAGTTAAATGGTTTTAAGAAAAGGAAAAGAGAGAGAGAGAGAGTTGAAATTATTATTATTATAATAATAGAGAGCAATGAAACTGTCATATGGTTATGCGCCTAATTAAATCTTGATTCATCATCTTACTGACTTTATCTAAACATATCTTAAGCTTCTGTTTTGTATGTGTTTTTTTTTTCTTCCATCGTCATATACAGTGTGTCTCAGAAGCAACTTGTTAGTCTCATTATCAAAGCACTAGTTGGGGTAACCCGTCATAAATGAGGGGAGCAAAATTCACAGGCAGTTAGAAATAGGTCAGAACTTCAGTTGGCTCCGCTCTTGTTATGACGACCGGCAACTTCTAATTGGTTGGTTATGTAGTCTGACGTTGAAAAGGGCAGAGCATGTGACGTCAGACTTCATAACCAGCTAATTAGAAGTTGCTGGTCGTCATAAGGGTGGAGGCAACTGAAGTTCTGACCTATTTCTAACTGCCTGTGCACAATTCTAGTTTAATCGGGAGCAAAACTCACAGGCAATTGTGCCCAGCATTAGAATTTTTTCCCCCCGCCCTTTTATGACGTCAGACCAAGTAACAAATCCAATTAGAAATTGATGACGTTCATAAAAGGGCGGAGGAAAAGAAATTCTAATGCTGGGCACAGTTGCCTGTGATAAATTCTAGTTTAATTTTGCTACTACTATTTCCTCCCTTTTTTATATTTGAAAGAAAAAATTGAGTTTTTCATTTTTTTTTTCTGGTGTGCGCATGCGCGTCGTTTTTTTCTTTTTTTACTCTTTTCATTTCAATTTCAGTCACCCCCTCCCCGTTTTTAACCTTTTCCTCCTCTCCAATATAATATCATGGGGTTCTTGGATGGGGAGTGTGCAACATATAGTTGACCTTGAGAAAAAAAAAGCGGTTCATTTATTCATTTAAATTTATATAATTTCCGACGTGCTTCAAGGTTTTTGTCCTTGTTTGTACAGCGTTAATCACACACACACACAGACCTGTTTAAAATAAAATAAAATGTTGTCATTTTTTCACAAAAAGTTTATTTTGAAAGATTTCAACATGAAAAATACTCATAAGTGAGTTCTAAAACACTTTCTAGTTTCTCTTAAGTGTTTTTTGTTCTTCAGAAAGACAAGAACAATCAAAGGGAGTTCGAAAATGAAGTTGTTCATAAACCCCATCTTAAGGTGTTGGAACATTGTTAAGTCGTTATTTAGATTTCGTGTTCTCGAGGAAATAAGTAAATTTCTAGTAAGCACTTGAATTAATACGAATTGTTGATGTTAAATTTTTTTTTACAATTTTCTTCGACTTTTTTTATGTCCCCTGTGTTCTTCTATTGGAATAAGGGGTGGGTGTTATGTCACAACATAAGGACGGGGTATTTTTTTTTGAATAGTTCTCTAATGAAAATGCCTCTGGGGAAATTTGCGAGAAAACCTCGTTGAAGATCCAATCAATTGAAGATGGTGTACTTTTTTTTAGGTCTTTTTTCTTGTTCATCTTCTTTTACTCAATCTCTCTCTCTCTCTCTCTCTCTCTCTCTACCTATAGTGGCACCTATGCATCTTTCTATCTGTCTATTCCTTCAAATGTCTTGTAAAGATTGAAGTCGGTTTATTCTCACACTCTTTTTCTGTCGTTCTCTTTCTGTCTCTTTTCTCTCTCTACCTCTATTTCTCTTTGCCCCTCTCTCTTCCTCTATCTTTCTCTCTCTTTACATCTATCTATCTCTTTCTCTCTCCCCCTCTATCTCTCTCTCTCTCTCTCTTTGCTTCTATCTCTTTTTCCTTTTCTCTATTTGCCTATATCTCCCTTTTTGCCTATATCTCCCTTTGCATCTGTCTCTTGCTTTGCCTCTCACTATTTCTCTTTTTGTCTCTTGGCTCCTCTCGGTATCTATCTCTCTCTCTATCTCTCTGCTTCTCTTTCTCTGTTTCTATTTCTCTTTTTCTCTCTTTCTATCTCTGCTTTTCTCTCTTTCTATCTCTGCTTTTCTCTCTTTCTATTTCTCTTTTTTTCTCTCTTTCTATCTCTGCTTTTCTCTCTTTCTATCTCTGCTTTTCTCTCTTTCTATCTCTGCTTTTCTCTCTTTCTATCTCTGCTTTTCTCTCTTTCTATCTCTGCTTTTCTCTCTTTCTATCTCTGCTTTTCTCTCTTTCTATCTCTGCTTTTCTCTCTTTCTATCTCTGCTTTTCTCTCTTTCTATCTCTGCTTTTCTCTCTTTCTATCTCTGCTTTTCTCTCTTTCTATCTCTGCTTTTCTCTCTTTCTATCTCTGCTTTTCTCTCTTTCTATCTCTGCTTTTCTCTCTTTCTATCTCTGCTTTTCTCTCTTTCTATCTCTGCTTTTCTCTCTTTCTATCTCTGCTTTTCTCTCTTTCTATCTCTGCTTTTCTCTCTTTCTATCTCTGCTTTTCTCTCTTTCTATCTCTGCTTTTCTCTCTTTCTATCTCTGCTTTTCTCTCTTTCTATCTCTCTCTCTCTCTCTCTCTCTTTGCCTCTCTCTCTATTTCTGTCTTTTTCTTTCTCGTAAGCATGTGTTCGTGTTATTTGGAAATGTAACTCGTTGTCGTTATTTTTTTTTGTTGAAGTAATCCGGACAAAATGACGACCGTGTTCTGATACACACGACACACACTCATAGAAAAAAAAAGAGAGATTTCTGATATCACTTTTGATGTGTGTTAACAACACAACGCCCTGTTTTATGTTTTTAAGCGTTCTTCCGAGCAAGGTGCAAATTCGAGAGCTGAAAACCCCGGACACTTTAACCCTGTGAACTGTTGTAACATAGAGAAATCTTTTTTTTTTTTAAAAAAAAAAATTGGGCAACAATTAAACAAAGATTTTTTTGTGCTTTCTATGCTGGAACTCTATATAGAGGATTCAAGTTGAATTTTAAAAGTGCCTAAGTTTTCTTTCTTGAATTTGAACCTTCCCTCTAGGTCTCTGGAGCAACATTGAGCCAGATTTTCTAATAAACGTTTATGACAAGGTTCTTTAAATTTATCACACCAAAAAAAGTGTCCTACGAGAACTACTTCCAACATTTAGTCATTTTTTTTCTTCTTCTCTCCTTCTTATTAGAGACAAAAATAAAGATGGGATAAAAATGGTTGTGTTCTCTCTTTTTTTTTTTCATTCGAGCAGAACCAGAACCTCGAATCAAATTGAATATATTTTTATAAAGTGCTCGTTATTTTGGTTATATTAGTTTTATTTATCAGCTTCATAAGTGCTAAATCAGTCATTCTGCAAATACGCTAAACATTGTGATTGCAGATTTTTTTTCTGTAGAATTATTTACATAAATTATCAAGTTCTCTTAAGCTGCATTTAGACGAAAATTAGATGTTCGCAAACCGCTCGGGAACTGTTCGAGAGCCGCTAGCGAGCATAACGTCTACTCCAAAAGATTCGCGTGTTCGCGAACGGCTCGGGAACTGTTCGAGAGCTGCTCGCAAGCATAGCGTGTATCCAAAAGATTCGCTTGTTTGCAAACGGCTCGGGAACTGTTCGAGAGCTGCTCGCGCGCATAACGTCTAGTCCGAAAGATTCGCGTGTTCGCAAACGGCTCGGGAACTGTTCGAGAGCTGCTCGCGCGCATAACGTTTAGTCTGAAAGATTCGCGTGTTCGCAATCAGCTCGGGAACTGTTCGAGAGCTGCTTGCGAGCATAACGTCTACACCAAACGATTAGCGTGTTCATGAACTGCTCGGGAACTGTTCGAGAGCTACTTGCAAGCATAACGTCTACTCCAAAAGATTAGCGTGTTGGCGATCAGCTCGGGAACTGTTCGAGAGCTGCTCGCAAGCATAACGTTTACACCAAAAAGGTAGCATGTTCGCTTTCGCATGGCGAGCAACTCTCAAGATTTTATTCACTAGTTCGTTAAGAGAGCACAAAATTGTTTGTAATAATAACAAACTGGCGAGACGAGCTCCCTCACGTGTAGACCTGGTTCTCTGTTCCGGCAGATGTTCGAGAAACCAACCCTTTGATGTACCGCCTCAACAGCGAACTTTGTACTTGTTCACAAACAATTCTAGGAATATTGACGAGCTCTCGTTTAAACCGTGTTCTGTTTATGTTCGCGGACTGTTCTAGAACGGCTCGCGATTCTGGTCTGTACGTGGCTTTATCTTGCTTCAAAAACGCTTAGTAACTGAACGCACTGACATTTTCTAGATTGCTGTATTTAATTTAGATATTTTTACACATTGTCTAAAACGTTAATCACTTGTTCGATTTTATTTGTGGAATTAAAATTCTGACAAATTGCAGAATTTGTGATTTTATAAATTGACTAGTAATTGTGCAAAATAACTTGACTTTTCATTTTGATCGAAACAAATGTTGTGAAAAAAAAAATTTAATAGGAAATTTTCGAGTTGAAAATAAAAAAATAATTTAATGGACTATTTAACTTGGATCAAGTTTGGTTCTCGAAAATTATTGCTGTTAATTCAGTTGTCGTTTTGTTGCAGTTTACAAACAACTTTGAAACAAGTTAACCATAAAATGATGGCCGCATTAAAGCAATATTTTCTAGTATGTGTTCATACGTGAAGAAGCGCCAAATTGAAAAAGGCGCTCGAACTGAATAGAGGCTAAAAAATTATATATATATATATATATATATATATATATATATATATATATATATATATATATATATATATATATATATATATATATATATATATATATATACATGTATATATATATTAAGCCAGGTCTGTATGTGTGTGTTTAACGCTGTACAAACCTTGAAGCACGTCGGAATTTATGTAAATTTAAATGAATAAATGAACCGCTTTTTTTTCTCAAGGTCAACTGTATGTTCCACTCTCCACATCCAAGAACCCCATGATATTAAATTGGAGAGGGGAAAAGGTTGGAAAGTGTAGAAGGGGGAGAGAAACGTGGAGGGGGGAAAAAGTGGGAGGGGGTGACTGAAATTAAAATGAAAGGAGTAAAAAAGGAACAAACGACGCGCATGCGCACACCAGAGAAAATGAAAAACTCCTTTTCTCTTTCAAATATAAAAATGGGAGGGGATAATAGTAGCAAAATTAAACTACAGTTTATCACGGGCAATTGTGCCCAGCATTAGAATTTCTTCCTCCGCCCTTTTATGAACGTCATCAATTTCTAATTGGTTTGTTACTTGGTCTGACGTCATAAAAGGGCGGAGGATAAGAAATTCTAATGCTGTGCACAATTGCCTGTGAATTTTGCTCCCGTCATTTATGACGGGTTACCCCACTTTTGTTTAATATGCTCAAATGCTCAATCTGTTGAAAACGAAATAAGCGCCAAATTTGAACAAACGCCAATCAATTTTTGATGTTTATTCAGTTTGGCGCCTGTGAAATTCGGCGTTTTATCAGTTGCCTCATTCGTATATCTTTAATTTTGAAAGAGTTGAAACAATTGTTTTATATAATCTTTTGTTTTGGTCGATTAGATTTTTCTAGTCTTTGAATATGATAATTGAGAAAATGATATTGTAATTTGATGTCTGCTCGGAACACTAATTAAAAAGAAACACTTAATTTTCACTTAATTGCTTAGTTAAGTAATTATGAAATATACAATCGGAATCGAATTAAGGAAGATGCTTATGAAAGAAGCAACTTTTAAGTTTCCTCGAACGCTGGTTATTTCACAGGCAATTAGAAATTGGGACGAACAGAAGCTGGCTCCGCCCTTTTTATGACGACCGGCAACTTCTAATTGGTTGGTTATGTAGTTTGACGTCACATGCTCCGCCCTTTTCAACGTCGAACCAATTAGAAATTGCCGTTCGTCATAAAAAGGGCGGAGCCAACTTCTGTTTGTCCCGATTTTTAATTGCCTGTGGTTAATTCTGTCTTTCAAGGAGCAAAATTAAGAAATTGATATTTATTTTGTTTTTTGTCCCCCCAGATGGCGCAACTGAGGTCTCTTCCCCTCCAAGAAGACTTTTGAGAAATTTTTATGTTTTTCAAGTGAACGTTATTCAGGCAAAACATAGCGAAAAAATACCATGCGTTTTAGAAACTAGAATAATTGCGGATAATGCTAAGTTTTTTTTATGTTGGTATCTTTCAAAATAAACTTTTTATGACAGTTTGAAAAATGAGCGAAAATATTTTTTCATGAAATGTCAATGGTAAAACAAAAAAAAACGGGTCCATTGTCAAACTTGAACTATAAAATGTGTTATTTTTAACATAATCTTTTACCATTCTAGTTTTGAAAACAATTTGAATTTTTTTTTCATAATGTTTTTGCTAAAAACCGTTTGCTTTTGATGTTTTTGCATCCAAATTTTCCAAAAACATCTCAGGCAGCTTAGCATTAGCCACTGCAGTTGCACAGGCAATTAGAAAACGGGATGAACAGAAGTTGGCTCCGCCCTTTTTATGACGAACGGCAACTTCTAATTGGTTTGTTGTGTGGTTCGACGTTGAAAAGGGCGGAGCATGTGACATCAGACTACATAACCAACCAATTAGAAGTTGTGTTCGTCATAAAAAGGGCGCGACCAATTTCTATTCATCCCGTTTTCTTATTGCCTGTTTTAGTTGCTCCGTCCGGGGGAGGGGGGGGGGGGGGGGTCAAAAGGAGGCCCCTTTTACATCAACCCATCTGACGTCACACGTTTCTTTTTAAGATGAGGCCAGGTATACTTTGGGTGGGCATTGGTTCATTCTGAGACATTCTGTGTATATTAATATTGACTATAAGGTGGGGTAGTGGTGGTGGTTGTGATATGGAAAACGTTTCTCTAACATCAATCTTTTGAATGAAGTTAAAAGCGATTGCCGTTTCATAAATAATTCAAACGGATTGTCGACTCTAGAAAATAAAAATCCGATCACCCATACGTTAGTTCTTAGTAAAAAGTGCAAGAAAAAAAGGGGGAGATTGACCGGTTATCCCACCTTTTTTTATGATAAACCCCACCCTCCCTTTCCTTATTTGATATTCCAATGTGGTGGGGCTTCCGAGTAAAACACACACACCTGAATATTTATTGATCAGCTTTTTATTTTATGCTATTTTACATATTCTTTTCTGAAAGTCAGTTTAAAACATTTATTTTAAACTTTTAAGCCCTGGTTTCCATTTGGGCGAAAATTTGAACAGTTTGAAAAATTTCAACTTGTAAGAAATAGAAGAATAGTGGCCCCGGCCATTCACTATAATTGGCAGGGGGCCAAAGTTTCTTCTATTTCTCACCAGTTGAAATTTTCAAAAAGTTCAAATTTTTCACCCCAGTGGAAACAGGGCCTTAGGCTTGTAGGATATATTTAACTATAGTTTTACAGAAAAATAACGCCGTTTCGATGTAAATGTTGATGAGAAATAGCAATTTATGGTTTAGTTAAAGAGGTACAACGAATGTGGTTTTTTCACTTCAATTGGCCTAATTGTTTTTTTATTATTAATAATTTAATACTAGTGGGGTAACCCGTCATAAATGACGGGAGCAAAATGCACAGGCAATTAATTGTGCGCATGCGCTTCGTTTTTTCTTTTTTTTTTTTACTCATTTCATTTCAAATTCAGTCACCCCTCCCACTTTTTTTTCCTCCACGTTTCTCTCTCTCCCCCTCTACACTTTCCAACCTTTTCCCCTCTCCAATTAATATCATGGGTTCTTGGATGGGAAGGGTGCAACATATAGTTGACCTTGAGAAAAAAAGCGGTTCATTTATTCATTTATTTAAATTTATATAAATTCCGATGTGCTTCAATGGTTGTACAGCGTTACTTCAGACAGACAGATAGATAGATAGCCACACAGACCTGGCATAATATATATATATAATTATTTCATTTATTTGTATCTTCTTAATGAATAATATAGGATTTTTATATGAAGGATTCGAGAGATTCGACAACCTTTTAGGATTCGGATTCGAGAATCTTTTATTATTCGGATTCGAGAACCTTTTAGGATTCGGATTCGAGAACCTTTTAGGATTCGGATTCGAGAACCTTTTAGGATTCGGATTCGGATTCGAGAACCTTTTAGGATTCGGATTCGAGAACCTTTTAGGATTCGGATTCGAGAACCTTTTAGGATTCGGATTCGAGAACCTTTTAGGATTCTCGGATTCGGATTCGAGAAAATTTAGGATTCGTCCCACCGCTATGAAAAAGGGATTTAAGTTTATTATTTAAATTTAAATCTGAACTGTGTTAGCAAAATTTACGATGTTGTTTTTGTTACTCTGGAGATGTATTTTACAGTTTTGAAAGTTTTTTCTGTTTTATTTTGAAATATTTGTCATCTCTGTTGGTCAATTTTACATATTCATGACTTATTCAACCGCAACCTGAAAACAAGACTTTTTTGTTGTTGTTGTTTGTGTTTCACTTCTAAAATGTGCAACCAATGGGAAATAAATAAATAAATAGAGAAAAAGCAACGGGAAAAACAAACAAAATGTGAGAGATTTGCGGTTGGAGTTCATTAGATAAATAAGTGTCCTTTCCTTACATCAACTTGTGTGTTTACATAAGAATTAAAATTCATCAACGCAAATAGAAATTAAACTAGAAAGGCGATTTTCTCTTCTCAATTAGCAATTATTGGGGCTCGAATTTTTTTTTTAATGCAAATATTTCAAAGCAAATGTTTCTCAATCTGTGGCGCAAGTGCCAATTGTGAAGTAATCATCATCATCATCATCATTAAAATAACTGCAATTTAGCTTTTTCTAATCAAAAAGGCTGGTTAGAGGCTAGGTGCCTGGTTACAGACAGGCAATTGTGCCCAGCATTAAAATTTTATTGGCTCCGCCCTTTTAGGAGCGTCATGAATTTCTAATTGGTTTGTTACTGCGTCTGATGTCACATGCCCCCGCCCTTTTCAATCTAATTGGTTGCTATTTGGTCTGACGCTCATAAAAGGGCGGGGCCAATAAAATTTGGGCACAATTGCCTGTAGTTACAATGCCGTAACTAGGGAGGTGCACAGGTACAGCGTCCAGGACGAAGGGGGTGCTGAAAAGGAACTGAGAAAAAAAAGTTTAAAATATCATATTTTCAAATTTTAAATTTCTTTGCCGTGCTCTGCTACGTGGTTCAGATATATCGGTGAACCGAATGGGCCCAGGCAGCCCATTGCGTTATTTAAACTAAAAAAATTAAAAGGTCAAGAAAATAAAACCTTGCACAGGGCAAATAAAAAGCTAGTTACGGCACTGCCTGAGAGTCTTAGCCTCTAACCAGTGTTTTTGATTTTAAAAAAGACCATATTAGGTCCTATTGTTTGGTTGATCTAAATGGGATTCTTACTTAATAATTGGCTCTTGGCCCAAAGATTTGAACAAAACGTGCTTTTCATATTGCATACATAATATTACATATATCTCTGCCCTGGTTATCATAGTATGATTTCAATTAGAGATCTATATATTGTAACGAATCGAAGCACAGTCCATCAAACCCACGAGCTGAAATTTTACAAGAGCCAACAAGGCCTCAAATGGTCCACGAAGCCTGTTTTCAGAGATTTTTACAAAAGTTTGTGTAAACCTATGAGATCCACAAACTCACCATTTTTATGAGACCCCATAAAACTCACCAGGCTCATGAGGCGATGCAAAGCTTACCAGGTTTCTGAGGGCCCATTAGGTTCTTAAGGCCCCACAAAGCTCATTGTGGGGCCCAGTGCCTCACTATGATCACTAGGCCCATGATGCCACACAAATCGCATCAGATTAGAACAATGCTCACCAGACTCATGAGGCCCCACAATACTCACCAGGTTCATGAGGCCCCAAAAAAGCTCATCACTGAGTTATCAGGTTCATGAGGCCCAACAAAGACCATTAGCATATGCAATGCCTATAAGCTTGGATATTGGAAAAGCCTACTCATATACCCTTTAATGTCCATCAGGTTCAAGTCCAGAAAGTCCACCTGGCCCATGAAGTCCACATGGCCCATGGGCTGGAATTTTCTAAAAGCTTTACCCAACCTTTTTTTAGCTTTAAATTCAACATCATTCAATCTTAGTTTGTTTGTAACTTTAATCAATAAACTTTTTTTTTTTAAATAAACAAATAAAATTGAAATTAATTTACATAAAATGTGTGAATCGATATCGATCGATACGTTATTAATTTATTACAGAGTGAGATTTTTATTTTTTGTTTGGATAATTTCAAATATTTATTTAAACTAGAAAATACTTTTTATTAACATAAATAATTTTCATTTAAATATTTTTATAAAATTCAGAAATTTTTAATTATAATTTTTATTTACTAAAGAAAACAAAACAAATAATTTAAAACAATAAATAACAATTATTATAAAAAAAAATATCCGTAATTATCAATTTGAATTTTGTTTTTTGATTTATTTGAAATTAAGAGTTTTTTTTTTAAAGAAAAATGTGAATTGAAAATTCATTTCAATTTTAGTTTTGATAATTGATTTATTTCTCATTAATTATGCAAATAGAAAACACTATTTAGGTATATAATTAATTATGATTATTATCGTTAGTACGGATTGGAATATATTACATATATAATTTGTTTTAGAATATATCTTTTTTTTTTAATAAATACAGTGAAAACCGTTTAACACGAAAAAAAACCGAATAACACGACATTTATATTTTCGGTCCCTTAGAAATAGCATGAAAATTCTTTTAACACGAAATTCGTTTTTCGTTTCGGTCTCTTAGATTAGCATGAACATTCTTTTAACACGAAATTCGTTTTCGTTTCGGTCTCTTAGATTAGCATGAAAATTCTTTTAACACGAAATTCGTTTTCGTTTCGGTCTCTTAGATTAGCATGAAAATTCTTTTAACACGAAATTTGTTTTCGTTTCGGTCTCTTAGATTAGCATGAAAATTCTTTTAACACGAAATTCGTTTTTCGTTTCGGTCTCTTAGATTAGCATGAAAATTCTTTTAACACGAAATTCGTTTTCGTTTCGGTCTCTTAGAATAGCATGAAAATTCTTTTAACACGAAATTCGTTTTTCGTTTCGGTCTCTTAGATTAGCATGAAAATTCTTTTAACACGAAATTCGTTTTTCGTTTCGGTCTCTTAGATTAGCATGAAAATTCTTTTAACACGAAATTTGTTTTCGTTTCGGTCTTTTACATAGATCATAAAAATATTTTTTTTTACACGAAATTCATTTAAAATGTTACACGAAATTCGTTTAACACGAAATAAAATTCGGAATCTCTTCCATTTTGTGTTAAACGGTTTCCACTGTATATTAATAATGGTGGAAACAACGAAACTAAACACAAAATGTACATTGTACAATATGAACTTTTTTATGTTTTTTTTTCCCGATAAACTTTGGAATTTTGATGCAAATTTTCTTGTTTTCCAAAGTTGTTCCATCTTTTTTATTTTTTTGCAATATAAATCAATAACAGTGATGATATAGATTAACATTAGAGCTAAGTCGGACTTAAGTCGACAGTGGTGAGGTCGGTCGACAATTTACAAATGTTGTCGGATAGTTGGAACAGATTTCTCTTTGGTGGTGATGGTTGTTTTGGTGGCGTTCGTGGTCCTCGTCGTGATGATGATGATGATGATGATGATGTGGATGATGATTTTCAATTAGACCTCCATATAATGTCCTAAAATATAAATACAAAATTGCATTCAATCAAATTAAAATTGTCAGTTAGTTAAATTAGTCTAAACTCGGTATTTGTTTGGTAATTTTCTCAAAAATTAAATTTTAATTCTTATCTGGGAAGCTAAACGAAGGTGCAGACTATTTTTTTCATGAATATTTTAAATCAATTTCAATTTTATTTTTTTCAAATAATGAAAACGCGCCTGTTTTTTTTTTTCATTTCTATTAATTAGCTATAGGTCTTAATGGCAGTGTTTCTCAAATAGGGTTCCGCGGAACTCTGGGGTTCGGTGAAGTTCCACAAGAAAATTAAAAAAGTATTAAATTTCACACTATAAATGTGTTTTTATGCGATTTAAAATTAATATTATATATTATATATATATATATATAGGTTTATATATATATATATATATAGGTTTGTGTGTGTGTGAGTGTGTGAGTGATTAACGCTGTACAATTTATATAAATTTAAATGAATAAATGAAACGCTTTTTTTCCTCAAGGTCAACTATATGTTGCACACTCCCCATCCAAGAACCCCACCATATTAAATTGGAGAGGGGGAAAAGGTTGGAAAGTGTAGAAGGGAGAGAGAGAGAGAAACGTGGAGGGGGAAAAAGTGGGAGTGGGTGACTGAAATTGAAATGAAAGGAGTTAAAAAAGGAACAAACAACGCGCATGCGCGCACCAGAAAAAAATGAAAAGCTCATTTTCTCTTTCAAATATAAAAAAGGGAGGGGATAAGAGTAGAAAATTTAAACCACAGTTTATCACAGGCAATTGTGCCCAGCATTAGAATTTCTTTTGCTCCGCCCTTTTATGAACGTCATCAATTTCTACTTGGTTTGACATCATAAAAGGGCGAAGGAAAAGAAATTCTAATGCTGGGCACAATTAATTGCCTGTGAATTTTGCTCCCGTCATTTATGACGGGTTACCCCACCAGTTATTAATTAAAAGTGAATTTGATATTCTAAATTATCATTTTATTAAGATTATGTGCCTTTTTTTTATCCATATCTACTTTGTCTGTGGGGGGAAAAAGGCCCGAGGTAGCAATCGATGAGCGGGGCCGGGTAAAAAGGCCGGAAGGAACAAGCGATGACAGGCAATTAGAAATCGGGACGAGCAGAAGTTGGCTCCGCCCCTTTTTATGACGACCGACAACTTCTAATTGGTTGGTTAGGTAGTTTGACGTCACATGCTCCGCCCTTTTTTAACGTCGAACCACATCAACAAACAAATTAGAAGTTGCCAGTCGTCATAAAAAGGGGCGGAGCCAACTTCTGCTCATCCCGATTTCTAATTGCCTGTCAAGCGATGAGCTGGGCCGGGAAACAAGGCGGTTGGCTAGCGCTCGCTCGCCTTGTCCAGGTGTCCTAAATGCTTTTAAACGATGGTAATTTTGTTGTTGTTGTTATTTCATAACTTCGTGATCAGTTTCTTTATTTAATGACGTGGTACGTAAATGGCTTATTGCTTCCTGTAACCATTAATATTAATGAGATTTATTTGACTTTGATGATGACCAATAATTAGGATCTTTAACAGAGGATGGGGGGGGGGGGATGGGGACACACACTCTAGAGAAATGAATATCGATACGTTTACTAAATGATTCATACTGAGAAAATAAATTACTGGATCCATGACACGAAATCACATTTTTTTTTCTCTCTTCTTCTCATTGAAAATATTGATTATTTTTTGTCATTCATTTACAAAATAACAAAAGGGGCGGAGCGAGTTTTATGTAATTTGTCACAAACACACTTTATGATCGTCTTCCATTTAATAACATAGAGTTAGCCACTTTGCAAACTTTTTTTTTTTGTTAAAGTAAAAATCGAAAATTGCATTTTTTTGAAAGGTTTTCGAAGTTTTTCGTTCATTAATCTCTAATAATTATGACAAGGGCTTAAATTTGTATGCAAATATCAAGCAAGTGTTTCTCAATCTGTGGCACAAGGACCAATTGTGAAGTAACAATCCCCCATTTAGATCAACCAACAATTATGTTGTTGTTTTTTCTCAATCAAAAACACCTGGTTAGAGGCTAGTATTCTAGTTGACAACTGGTAGTAATCAGACGTCTAGCCTCTCTAACCAGGCTTTTTTTATTAGAAAAAAAAAATAATTGCATTTGCTCTAATGACGTTTATTTCACATTTGGCAATTGAGTAACAGATTGAGAAACACTTCGATAGTGCATAAAAATCCGAACCTCTAATTGTTGCATAAAAATGGAGATTGTAAAAAATGCATCATAATTAGGGCTCGGATTCTGATGCAGTATCAACCTGAATGTTTCTCAATATGTGGCCCAAGTGCCAATTGTGAAGTAACACTCGCGTTTAGATAAAAAAAATTCTAATTAAAAATAAGAGGCTAGAAATCTAGTTGACAATTGATAGTAACAAGACATCTAGCCTCTCTAACCAGCTTTTTCTGATTAGAAAAAAGCATAATTACAGTTTGCTCGAACAATGATGATGATTGATTCCTTCACATTTGGCACTTGGGCCACAAATTGAGAAACAGTCCGGTTGATAGTGCATCAAAATTCGAGCCTTAATCATAATAAATATGGCCCAGTTTTATGCAAAAATATCAAGGAAATGTTTCTCAATCTGTGGCTGAAAAACCAATTGTGAAGTAACAATCCCACATTTAGATCAATGAGAGAGTAGGACTTTAAAATTGTTGCCAAAGATTGAAAAAAAAACCCTTAAAAAACTCAGGTGGGCAATCACTGCAAGCACATAATTTCATTTTTTTTTTGTCTTAAGGCCGCGGACACACTAAATAAAACCTCGTTTTCACGATGATTGTTTTCACGATAGTTGTTGTCATGAGAGCAGCAACTATCGCGAGAACTATCATCGTGAAGATCATATGATAGTCACTATGACACTGTTGCGATAGCACTATCACAACTATCTCGGTTTGACTAGATAGTTGATAGTACTGTCACAATAGTAATAGTTGTTGAGTGACCACTTGTAGGGAAATATCCACTTTGTAGGGAAATTTGGCTTCTGGAGGGAGAGAGAGAGAGAGAGAGAGAGAGAGAGAGAAGCAACACTGTTGTTGACGCAATGATATAATGTGAAGTAGACGTCACACTGTCTTGTGACAGAACTATCACGTTACTTCAACACGTGTATAGACAGTCGCTATCGTGAGAGTGAACTATCACAACTTTCACAACTTTCATGACAGCTATACTCTCACGAAAGAACTATCGCCGTGAAAACGAGGCTTTTAATGATGATGATTATGATGATGATGATGATGATGACTACTTCATAATTGGCACTTGGGGCCCATAGCTTGAGAAACATTTGCCTTGTTGATATTGCATAAAAATCCGAGCTCTAATTACGACTAAAGCAATTTTGAGCACAATAAAAAAAAATTCGAAACTTTATTATAAGTTTATTATTAAAATAAGATGATGATGATGAAGGGAAAAAGGTTCTTAAAAGAAATGAATAATAAAACAAGTGTTGTGATGGTTGCTGCATTGTTATTATGTAATTAGTCACTTTATAGTTTGTTTGACAAGTGTGCTAATTACTATACTCAACACACTGGTCCTAATTAACGTCAGTTTCAATCAAACTTAAAAATTTTTTTTTAAAAATAAAAATGGGATTCACTTTAAAGATAATTTTATCGATTTTTATGATAATCATTCATAATAGAATGTTTGTTCAAAAGATGAACAATTTTTTCAAAAACAAAAAAATTGCGAATTTTTCTTTTATAATTCTGCTTAAATTTAAGCTTATGTTTGGATTGAACTTTAAAGGAGGTGACTCAACTCCATGTTAAAGAAAAAAACGTTTTGATTGAGTGAGGTTTAATTTTATAGCCTCTCTTCAGGGTTCTCGTGCTTCATTTGAATTTATTTGAAAATGCCTCCACTCGAACTCTTGATTATTCTCCTTGTTTTTCAGGGGGCAAAATGAAGAGAAATTTGAATGTGTTTTAGAAACTAGAAGGGTATTTCAATCACTTATGGGTATTTTTTCATGTTGATATCTTTCAAAGACGGGCATCTGTAGACAGCTTCAGAATTTCTTAGGCTCTGCCCTTTTATGAGCATCAGACCAAATATCAACCAATTAGAAATAAAAAAGGGCGGGGCATGTGACATCAGACCCAGTAACAAACCAATTAGAAATTGATGACGCTCATAAAAGGGCGGGGCTCAAACAAAGTAAGCTTTTTATTGCAGTTTGAAGTTGACCCAACTTTATACAGACGATATTTTTTTCATTTTTATCTGTAAAAAGTATATTTTAAAAGATATCAATATAAAAATATATTTAATATGATTGAGCTACCCTTCTAGTTTTTAAAACACTTTCTAGTTTCTCTTAATTTTGCTGCTGAAAGACAGAACAAGAGAAAATTGAATGTTTTTTTACATAGGAGAATCTATGTAAGAGAATCTATATAACTAGTGTAATAGTTAAAGCAAAAATAGTTATGCTTTTTTTCATTAAATGGGTCGGTTTAGAGGCTAGAGCTTTCCTAAGGTGAACTGAAGATTTAACGCAGAGTTAAGCCTCCAACAAGTCACCTTGAACTCAAAAAGCATACATGAAATTGATTTTGGCTTTGTAATAATTGAAACGTGTGAGAAGTTGTTTAGCTCTAAATAGAAGTGATGCCATCTATTGGCTACATTCAGCAGGGAATGCTCCATAGGCATGATGGTGATGCTAATGAGCTCTGTATGTGTGAACCAGGCATGAGGCTGGCTGCAGGTTTTACTATCTGTTTGTAATTTCCGCTCAAAAAGTGGAATTTAATTAGAAATAAAACAACCACAAACAGAATTTTCTTTCTGAACGTAAAAATAACTAAATTTTGCTTCATTAAAATCACTAAAAAAATACAATTTAAATAAAAAAAAAACTTAGCTTTTTTGTGCGTGAATATAAATTTTTCAGAGGAAATTTAAAGACACAATAAACAATTTAAGAGCGTGAAAAAGCAATTAATCTCTTAATGAGTTTGTGGTTTGAAATTTGAGAGAGAGAGAGAGAGAGAGAGAATTAAAAAGGAAAGAATGGATGAGAATAATATTAGATTAGAAAAAGATGAGAGAAGATGAACAAAAAAAATGGAAGACGCAAATAGGATTAAGTCACTTATTCCATTGTACAAAAGATAATGATGAACAGCCTTTTCATTTCCTTATTTAAAACGCTGTTCTTCTTTATTATAATTTTCATTCAATTTTAGAAAACAATTTTTTTTAAAAAAAAGCAGAAAAAAGAAGAAAGTTGGATGGCGGAATTTAATTATTTGAAATCACAAGTGGCTTCGAAAATTTATTATTTAAACCGAGAGAAAAATTAAGACTGCTTGCTTGCTTTTTGCACACGAGCGACTTTTTCTTTGGTAGTCGATTTTGACTGTAAAATAAAGTTGCAAGTGTGGTTGAGCTGTGGTTGAAATATTATTCTTTAGGAAAAGATTCGAAGTGGCCGGATTTTTGGCGAAAACAACCCGACTTCATTTTGCAGTCGCGAAATTGACCACCAAAAGTGGGTCTAAGAAGGGAAAATTATTGCGCACTGCACACAAATAAGTAGAACGCTTCTTTTTTTTTTGAAGAAATATTGAGACGTTTGAGACTAGAAGAGTCAGAAGATGCAAATATGATTTTCGTGTTAATATCTTTAAAAATAAACTTATTTTTATAAAAAAAAAGGTCAAATTTTACGTTATCATATTTTTTCACAAAAATCTAAAGAAAAATGTCCAACATTTTAAAAATACTAACATAAAAATCGCCTTAAAGTTAATATGACTTATGAGGCTACATCGCAAAATTACTTCAAAAAATCTCCACAAAGAGTGCTAACATCGTTTTTCTATTGAGCCTATAGACCCGATGTTAAAGGAAAAAATCGTTAATTTTTAAAATACAGCAGTCGCGGCGGCAATATGTTTATTTTTCATATTTAAAGTTGTCCAATTTTAATTTGTCAAAGTGCGATGGGCACTTTAAATATATGTTGATCGAGTGATAGAATGACAAAAAATTGGTAAGTGTGCTTCTATTTTTAAAACATATTTCAAAATCGCGAATTTCTAACTCTTATGTTAAACTCCATTGAGTACACGCTCGTAAGAAAAAAAACATCTATTAAAATGTTGCTAAAAATACGTAAAAATAATTTCTAAAAACCAGAAAGAAATCAACACGTGTGCCAATGTGTTGGCTTCACTGTGGTTTAATTGTGGTTTTTAAAATTATTTTTACGTATTTTTACGAGCATTTTAATGGATGTTTTTTTTGCTTACGAGCGCGCGTACTCAGTGGAGTTTAACATAAAAGTTAGAAAATTCGCTGCTATTTTGAAAAAAGTTTTTAAAAATAGAACCGCACTTGCCAATTTTTTGTCATTCTATCACTCGATCAGCATATATTTAAGGTGCACATTGCACTTTGAACCATCAAAATTGGACAACTTTAGATATGAAAAATAAACATACTGCCGCCATGACTGTGTATTTTAAAAACTAGCGTGTCTTCTTTAACATTGGGTCTATGAGCTCAATAGAAAAAACGATGCTAGCGCTCTTTGCAGAGATTTTTCAAAGTAATTTTGAGATGGTAGCCTCTTAACATGGTATACCATCATATTGCGGCAGATGTGTAAAACTGTGGACTTAACACTGTTTACCGCTGATAGCACTTGACAAGCTGATTCATGAAATGTAAAAATCGTGTTTTTTTTTAAAAAAAAATATGACTTAACACAGTTTACCTCTGAGGCACCGAATTATTTTATGTATGCAAATGAATAGTTTTTCGTCTGTAGGTATTTAAGTTGTGTTGTTAGTGATCATAAAGCACATTTTTATATAGTAGCTTATGAGTGTGGGGTTGGGTGGGGGGGAGAGACTATTCTAGGATTTACTGACAAAGCTCCTTTAAGCTCCCCCTCATTCACGACAATAGAATTGCATTTTCCTGTATCATTATACGGACATCGAACTTTAATATGTGCTTATTAAAGGTTATATACTAGAATGGTTTTTTTTTATATATCTGTTGTTCGTCTGTGAAAAACAACTCCAAGTTCTTAAAGATGAAAGACACAGTTAATTGTTTCTTATTTACACCATTGAGATGTCTGTCTCTCAACAGTGCTTTTTATTCGCTTTTATTTAGATCTATCTTCATAATTTGTTTGTCCACGCACCACCACCTTCTGAAATATTATATATATAATATCCCAGGTCTGTGTGTGTGTGTGTGTGTGTGGAGTAACACTGTACAAAAACCTTGAAGCACGTTGGAATTTATATAAATTTAAATAAATGAAGAAATGAACAGTTTTTTTTTCTCAAGGTCAACTATATGTTGCACCCTTCTCATCCAAGAACCCCATGATATTAAATTGGAGAGGGGAAAAGGTTGGAAAGTGTAGAGGGGAGAGAGAGAGAGAGAGAGAAACGTGGATGGGGAAAAAGTGGGAGGGGGTGACTGAAATTGAAATGAAAGGAGTAAAAAAGGAACAAATGACGCGCATGCGCACAATTGCCTGTGAATTTTGCTCCCGTCATTTATGACGGGTTACCCCACTAGTTTAAAAATATAATTCACGCTGCAAGGGATTTTGAACCCATGACCAACATTACCATGTGCTGAGACAGGCAATTAGAAAACGGGACAAACAGAGGTTTGTTCCGCCCTTTTTATGACGACCGGCAACTTTTAATTGTTTAATTATGTAGTGTGACGTCACATGCTCCGCCCTTTTCAACGTCGGACCACACAACAAATCAGCGCTTAGAAGATATAGATCACACATTTCAGCCAATTCAATAGAATGGAATTGTTCAAATTAGATAAATTTCCATTTTCAGTTTTAATTTTTTTTTTCTGTTTGCGTGAACCATCCCATAGTTTTTTTTTTTCTTCTTTCATTTGTTCTGCAGCTAAAATTTAAAAATCTAGGCTAGAAACACAAAGAAAAATGTTGTTTTAATTCATGGTATTTAATCTATTTGTTAATAACAAAGATTTCATATGAGATGAATGCTCATATGTTGAGCTTTTAATATCTTTTGTTACTAACTTTTTTGTTAACTTTACTTTTTTTTACCTCCTTGTCTCTCTCTCTCTCTCTCTCTCTCTCTCTCTTTCTCTTTCTTTCTCTTTTCTCTCTTTCTCTTTTCTCTCTATCTCTCTCCCTCTATCTCTCTCTCCCTCTCTATCTCTCTCTCCCTCTCTATCTCTCTCTCCCTCTTTCTCTTCCTCTTTCTCTCTTTTCTCTCTTTCTTTCTCTTTTCTCTCTCTTTCTCTCTTTCTTTCTCTTTTCTCTCTCTTTCTCTCTCTCTCTCCTTATCACTATCTCCCTAACGCTCTCGCCCTATCACTATCTCCCTAACGCTCTCGCCCTATCACTCTCTCTCCTTATCACCCTATCTCTTCCACATTTGCTCTCGCTCCATCTTTGTCTCTATCTTTCTCTACCTTTCGCTCTTTCTCTCACTCTTTCTCTATGTTTCGCTCTTTCTTGCTCTTCCCTCTCTTTCAATCTGTTTCTCTCTCTCTCTCTCTCTCTCTCTCTCTCTCTCTGTCTATCCACTTGAAAATACTTTTAAGTAAACGATATGTACAAGGGTTTAATGCCTGCTTGTTGTCAAAGATAATGCATTTAAATGAAAAATCTTAGTGACAGCCAGTCGTTAGCACTTAGTGTTCTCTCAACGGGACTAGAAAAGTCTTCGATCACGTTTAATGTGTTCAAAACACACAAGAGAAAGAAAGAAGAAAAGAATGATAGGTTTTCTTATTTTGTAGGAGGTTTTTTTTTTTCTTATTTTCTTTTCTTACCTCGTTTCTTCAATATCTGGATAATATTTATCTCTGTGGCAATCGATGCCAGAATGAAGTTTACCATCTAAAGAAATGGAGAAGTTACTGTCTTCGAAATCGGTTTCGTCCGACGTTTCCGACTCTGGACCGTGATACAGGAGATCGGGATCTATTAAAAGATGATATTTATTTATTTTTTTTGGCTTTGCTTATATTAACATATTTTTTATGAACTCCTCATAATTTTGGAAGTTTTCGTTAGTCTGTAGTTTCGGAAGAGCAAACACTAAGGAGGAATTGAAAGTGGTTTAGAAACTAGATCGGGTAATTATGTTAACGTCGCGGACAGGGGGGGGGGGGGGGGGGGGGGGGTAGGTTATATCGCTAAAGATTATTGTCGCTTAGAAAAAATGCTTTTAAAAATGTCTAATGTCTTAATTAGAATAAAAAAAACATATTTCCTAATTAGAAAAAACACCAACCCTACATCCATAAAATTTGTTGTATTCCATTTGATCGCTCAGAAAATGAGAAAAAGCCTTGATTGCAACCACAACTGGCTAATATATGCTCTTCATTTTTTTCCCGTCAGCATTGCCATAGTAACAAAAAAAATGAAGAAAATATATTAGCCAGTTGTGGTTGCAATCAAGGCTTTTTCTCATTTTTTGAGCGATTAAATGGAATACAACAAATTTTATGGAGGTAGTTTGATGTTTTTTCTTAATTATGAGACGTTTTTAAGATATTAAAAATATTTTAAAAGTGCATTTTCTAAGCGATAACACTTTAGCGACGCAAGCACCCCTACTCACATCCGTGGCGCTAAGAAGAGCCTCATTTTTCATGTTGATTGATATCTTTTAAAATAAACCTTTTTTTTTTTAGAAACAAAAATCTAAAAATATCACTTTCAAACTCTCATAAAAAGTTTATTTTAAAAAATATCAACATGAAAATATCCTTAAGTGATTGAGGTGTAACCCTTCTAGTTTCTAGAACACTTTCAAAGTTTTTCTTAATTATGCTTTTCTGAAAGACAGAATAATCAAGAGTTCGTGAAAACCGTTTAATACGAAAACTGAATAACACGAGATAAAAAATAAATTTTTAACACGAAAAAATGTTCCGGTTCTTTGCATTTTTTCGTGTTAAACGGTTTCCACTTTATATGTAAAATTTAATTTTAATAGCTCTGTCATTGAACTTACAACGGTGTAAACATTTAGTCAAAGTATCCCAACTTTGACTTTTAACGCAATCTTGCGAGTGGGGCGGAACTGAAGTGGACGAAAGACCCGGGATTAGTCTATTCGAATCTCGGATCGAAATTGACGTCGTACAAGGAGAAGAACTTTTTTGTTTCATATCTAAGATAATTTATATAAGAAAAATGAAAAATATAGAATTTTTCTTTATTATAATTTATTATCAATTTTACAAGAAATAAAAACTTTTATCGTAAGAAAAAAAAAATATAGCGGAAATTTTCATCTATGTCGAGATATTTTTCATATTTGAATTATTTCTGAAGGTTTATTTTTTTTTTTGAAAAAAAATCTTATTTCTTGTAAAAATTTATACAGTATGTCTCAGAAGTGTAACTCTTTTAATTTTCTGGTTAGAGAGGCTAGACATCTGGTCTAGAGCAGCGTTCTTCAACCTTTTTTACACCTGCGGCCCAGCGAAAATAGAATATTTTGCGAACCGGCTGACGGTTAAAGCTTCAACTTCATTCACGCGACGTCAAGCGATCTATCTCGAGCGAGCGTCAGCACACCATACCATATACAAGCAACTATTAGCGACTTGTCAAAGCGTCGCGATTCGGGCAAAAAAAAATTTCTGCAGACTGGCACCGATCCGGGGGACCACAGGTTGAAGAACACTGAACTAAAGTACTACATTATATAATAAAATTGAGCCCCTTGCTCATAGCTTCCGAGACATACTGTAATATATTCATAAACTTCGATAAAAATATATATGAATATATTCGAAATTTAAATATCTTAGAATATAATCTCTAACTCAAAAAAAAAAGCTTTGAGGTTTGAAAAGATAAGATATTGCATTATGAATTTCGGGTCCAAAAATATTTGGAAAGTTTTGATAAAAATTTTTTAAAATCTTTTGAGAAAAAAGGGTAGAAAAAAAGAAGAAAAAAATACGAGTTTTTCTTATTTGTCAGTTATTTGTTGAGAGAAGGGGGCCTTAAAAATTCGTCATCAAATCGACTAACTGTCAACAAAGAAGGATTTTCGGCGTCTTATATATTATAAAAATGGCTAAGACGAAAAGAATAAGAAAGTAGAAAAGGCAAAGAAAAAAAAAATGATAGAAATCAATTCGTGTAAAATGGAATTGGGTCTGAATATTAAAAAAAAAACGGGGAACAACAACACATTTGTTTAGTTTTGCACAGAATAATAATAAGAAGAAAAGAAAAAAAAACCATCTGAACTATTTGTTGAAAGTTTTGACGTCATAGTGTTATATTTTTTTTTTCTTCTGTCTGCTATTAAAAGGTGTAAAGAAATATGAGGAGGGAGGGGGAACACAGAAACAAAAACCCGCCGACAAAAAAAAATCAATTGACAAACGGTTGAATTGTTTTCTAGGTGTTTTTTATGAGTTTTCTACTAAAAGCAATACATTTTTTTGTGTGTCTTGTTTCTTTTGATATGTTACAGTCAATTTGTAAAGTTAGTTATTTAGTATAATCACTAGACAATGTGAAAGAAAGACTCAAATACGATTTGTAAATCGAAACCGTGCAATTTCCAAAAACGTTGTAGATGCCAAAAATTTAAATTTTTTCAAAGGAGATAAAAAAAATTTTTTTTATACTAAACGAATTTACATTAAAGGCTATAAAATAATGTAATACAATGCAAATAAAAATGTATTAAAAATTATTAATCAGTATTAGAATATTTTTTTTAAAAAAATTTGAACTTCACTTCCGTTTTAAAAACGTTGTAAAGGCCACGTTGGTCTTTACAACGTTTTTGGAACTGAAATTATATGATGACAAGTTGTCAACAGGCGGTTAGAGACAGCATTAACGATTTCTCATCAAACCAATTAGAGATTGCCGTCCCTTATAAAAAGGGTGGGGCTTATGACATCAGACCATTATCAAACCAATTAGAAACGGAGAAAATGAATTGTTTATGCTGTCTTCAATTGCCATAAAGTTGTCACAATAGTGGCATTGTTGGCATTTACAACGTCACTACAGATCACCAAGTGACTATTGGCTGTTACAACGTTATGACTTGTACATCAGTTTTGTTTTATCCAACTAGGAACATCACTTTCATGACAAACAAATTCTCCTGCAAAAAAGCATGGCGTTTACAACCCATTTTCGATTGAAAACATGTTTCACACTTATACCTAGTACACACCTTATAGTTTAAATTTAAAGTAATAAATGTATTCTACAGAGCCCTGTGAAGGACAAACGAACAATAATTCGAATACAATTTATTCAGTTAATAATCTCAAAATATTATGTAATAATTATGTAAACTATTGATAAAATATTTATTTAGTATTTCAATTTAAAATATTAATAATTAAAGTCAATTTTTATTTGGGTTTATGTCCTTAACTGGATTCCGTATAATTCACTTAAACACATTTAATTTGAATTCATTTAACTCATGTGTAATGTGTACAAGGTATTAGGCATTCTTTAAAAAAATGCTTTAAATGCTTATTCATTTTGGAGTTATATTACTGAGAGTTGGTAATTTTACAAATTGACTATTACTTGTGTAAAATGACTGGTTTGCTACTTTGTCTGAGTAACATGTACGGAACAAACAGGAGTATTTTGTTTTTTGGGTTTTTTTTTCTGCTAGCGATAAAATGTCTTTGTTTTTTTTTCTTCTCATCCAATTTTTCTTATTGATTTCAACTCAAACAATATGTTTAATGATCTACTGCCGTTTATTTTTTTCATTTTTTTTTTCGAGTGAATGTACGAAAACGAAGAAGAAGGAGGAGAAAATGGGAGGATAGATTATTATTATAGACATATATATTTTTTTCCAGGTGGTTCCTTTCGTTCTCGAACTCTCAAAAAACATTCTCATCTCTGGAAGAAAAAAAAAAAGAACAAATCTTTTTTTTTGTGTGATATTTTGCCGATGCATGAGTAATGAGATGGCGTGACCAACAAACACTTAAGAGTTCGGGAGAAAGAAAAAAAAAACGATTCCGAAAGAGTTTCGAAAAGAGGAGATTTAACGAAATTAGAAAATGAGGGACTTAAAAGCCAAGAGAGATAAGTGACCTTTTTTATATTAAAATGAAAATAAGTATCACATTTTTGGGCAATGAAACAATACACTGAATACAGTATTTGATGGAAAAGAGAAATTAAATGAAAAAAAGCAGCTCATTTGCTGCTTTATAGCCGCACTAAACGTAGAGCTATAACATTGATGTCTATGGAAGTTTTCTCTAATTTTGATGTTTGAATTCAGTTTACGCAGAATATTACTTTTGTCACTTAATCTCCTTGGCTTCTCAAAGCCTCTCAAAACTTGGTGACCATATTTATTATAGTACAAGGTGTCCACATGAAGCTTGTGGACTAGGGTTGCGCCTGGGCTAGTAATTAACTGTAATTTTATGAAAAATGTCCACGGGGGCTTGCGTGGGTCTCATAGGCTTTGTGGGGTTCTGAGCCTTGTGAGCTCTGTGGGCCTCTGAGCTTGGTGGGCTTCCTGGATCTTACTGAGCTTCAAAGGGCCTCCTAGGCATCGTGGGCTTTATTTTCTTTGTGGGCCTCAAGGACGTTATTTACCTGGTGGGCCTCAAGGGCTTTATTTACCAAGTGGGCCTCAAGGGCTTTGTGAACTGGGCTCGTCTCACTGTAAAATTTTGTGAACTGGCTCGGCTGGACCTCAGTTCTTTTTATTACAAAACGTATTTATCTAATCTAATGTATAAAATGTCATCAATTTGTCAGAATCGTTTTTCTATTGAGCTCGTAGACCCAATGTTAAAGAAAAAACGTTAATTTTTAAAATACACAGTCGGCGCGGCAATATGTTTATTTTTCATATTTAAAGTTGTCCAATTTTAATGGTTCAAAGTACAATATGCACCTTAAATATATGCTAATTTACTGATAGAATGACAAAAAATTGGTAAGTGTTTTTCTATTTTTAAATAAACTATTTCAAAATTGCGAATTTCTAACTCTTTATGTTAATCTCCATTGAGTACGCGCTCATAAGAAAAAACAGCCATTAAAATGCTCATAAAAATACGTAAAAATAATTTAGAAAAACCACAAGTAAATCACAGTGAAGCCAATACATTGGCGCACGTGCTGAATTTTTTCTGGTTTTTTAAAGTTATTTTTAGGTTATTTTTTTTACCAACATTTTAATGGATGTTTTTTGCTTAAGAGTGCGTACTCAATGGAGTTTAACATAAGTTAGAAATTTGCAATTTTCAAATATGTTTTTTTAAAAATAGGAGCACACTACCAATTTTTTGTCATTCTATCACTCGCTCCTCATATATTTAAGGTGCAGATTGCACTTTGAATCATTAAAATTGGACAACTTTAAATATAAAAAATAAACATATTGCCACCACTGTGTAAGAATTGTGTAAAAATTAATGTTTTTTTCTTTTAACATTTGGATCTATGGGCTCAATATAAAAAAACTATGCTGGCGCTCTTTGTGGAGATTTTTCAAAGTAATTTTACTATGTAGCCTCTTAAGTGATTCAGCTACCCTTCTAGTTTCTAAAACACTTTTAAGTTTTTTTTTTCATTTTGTACCTGAAAAGTCAGAGAATTTCGAGGAGAGAGAGAGAGAGAGAGCAATGTGTGCAAAGGGGCATCTTTTGTACTTTCAGGCGGACAACCCTCGTGATGGGAAATATTTTCTACTTTCAGGCGGACAATTCTCGTGATTCGAAATATTTTCTACTTTCAGGGGACAACCCTCGCAATGGGGCATCTTTTCTACTTTCAGGCGGACAACCTTCACACTAGGGGCATCTTTTCTACACCCTCGCGATGGGGCATATTTAGTTAGGTTTCGGCGCCTTTTTCTACTTTCAGGTGCCTTGTTTTGTTTTGTTTTCTGTTTTTAGGTGACTTTCTATGTGTGCGTTTGCGCTAGGCATTTTAGACTCTCTATGTGTGCGTTTGCGCTAGGCATTTTAGACTCTCTAGGTGTGCGGTTGCGCTAGGTGTTTTATATTTTCAGGAGGTTTCCATGGGGGTGGCACAGGCCTAAAGCCTTATGGCAGTTGGGCCTACAACCCTATTACAGTGAGAGAGAGAGAGAAAGAGAGAGAGAGGCGTGTTTACACTTTAATACACTATATAAGTGATTCAAGAAGTTTTTAGCTCAGTTTCGAGTTTCCGAATTTTCTTCTTCTTCATCATCATCTTAGGTGGAGTTACGAATATGAAATATAATATAGACAATTTTTTTTTTACTTTTTCCTTATTTTTTTATATAAAAAAAGTATGTTCATTTTTTTTGGTGTTGATGTTTTTTTTCTTGCATGAATGGATGTTGATTTCCATTTTCACTTGCATTTCACAACACAAAAAAAGAACGAAGAAGAAGCCACCAAATTTAATTCTGCGGAATGTCACATATTTGAACATAAAAAAGAGACAGGTTTTTTTATGATCTCTAGCACACATTGGAGACATTCCATTTTTCTATGCGCGCGAGTCTTCCTTTTTTCTTCTTCTTCTTCTTCTAAAGCCGTAAAACATCTTCCGTAATCCATTAGGAAACATACCGAATATCGTTCGTAATGGTTTACGAAGTTGTTTTTTTGGGGGCAGGATTCTTAAGCTGGTTTGAAAGTGTAAACGCGCGCCTCTCTATTTCTGGTTATTCTAGTTTTCAAAGTGCCAAAATTAAGAAGAAGAAACCAGAAGAAGCTTAGTCACTTAAGGTGGTTTGAAAGTGTAAACTTTGTCCCTCTAACTCTAGTTATTCTAGTCTTTTAGTAAGCAATATCAAGATATTAGAAAGTGTTTTAGAAACTAGAAGGGTAGCATAATCACTTAAGGTTGTTTTAAAGTGTAAACTTTGTCCCTCCAACTCTAGTTATTCTAGTCTTTTAGTAACCAATATCAAGAGATATTAGAAAGTGTTTTAGAAACTAGAACACACATTTTGGAACGAAAAATGACAATCACAAAATGTGCTTGCAGTGATTGCCCGCCTTAAAATTTTAAGGAGGGAGTTCGATTATATTAACTTTTGATTATCGGAACTATTGCATGTCCCTACATTAGTTCCGATAATTGACGTGTTCTTCCTGAAAAGAGATTGAGCTACGTTTTCTAGTATGTAAAAAATACATTGAAGTTTTTTCTTCATTTTGCACCTGAAAGACCTATAAGAGTTGGAGGTGCGTTTACAATTTAAAATTAAATTAAATTTCGAAAAAAATTTAGGTCCCATTATTTTGTAAATTTCTTCAAAAAATACTCTTCAAGCAGTCGGTTGGCCTATGGCAGGGGGACCTTAAGATTCTGAACTAAGTTTTACAGCTTTAAATAAGGCTGTACAGATCACACACATTTTTTTACCGAGCCAGTACCGAACCGATCACACAAAAAAATTGGCATGCTGATTGATTTAACCGAGCCATTCATGCCGATTTTCACTACCGATTTTGGCGGCTTGCGTTCGGCCAAGAGAGAAGCGGTTCGCACACAAGAACGTATGGAAAAAGAGTTAAATTATAATTTTCGAGTTTACAATGCCACAATGGCAAGACAACAATTTCCTTTTAAAGATGAATTAGTGATAAAAGTTGGTAATAAATTGATTGTGACCCTCCCCTCCTGGAAATTTTATATCAGGATTCTGTAGAATTTTATCTACATGTTTCTGCAGAGGCCTTCTGACTAAAATTGGAACACTGTTTCTTCAGGAATTTTTATGTTGATTATATTATGCAGAATCTTTCTGCAGAGTAGTTGTAGAATCTTTCAGCAGAGTTATGCAGACTATCTCTGCAGAGCTATGCAGACTATCTCTGCAGAATTTTGCAGAATATTTCTGCAGCTATGTTTCTGTATATACCCTCATCCTTTTCACAAAACTCTAACCCTGCAAATTAATTTCGCCACAGTGAAAACAATGCCTACACTTAAAAATGAAAAGTTTAAATGAAAAAATAAAAATGTTATTAATATTTACATTAACATTAACAAAAACATTTAATGAAATAATAGGATTAAACCATTTTCATTTTCAAAAATTAAGAAAATTTACCTTTTTTGAAGCAAGACAGACAGACAATAAGCTAAACAATGTAATGAAATAACCGTTACAAACTGAAGTCATACACCCACACTTCCAAAACTAAACAAACTCAAAATAAACACCCACTCAAAAAAATGAAATAACTGAACATAACTGAACTCAAAAGGGGAAATCTCCTAATACATTTGTAAATGTTTTTAACCATGTATTAGGATTTTCAAATGAGATTTTATGCACAGTAAGCAGAGGAATTCTGCAGAATTAAAATATTAAAATCACAAAAATTTCTGCAGGTTTTCTCTGTTGGGTTTTGAGTACACAGCTAATGCTGTGCAATGTTTTCTGCAGAATAGTTCTGCAGAATTTAACTATGTAACAACATTACAATTTCCAAATGACATGTTATGCATGGTGTGCAGATAAATTCTGCAGAATAAACATATTAAAATGGCAATTGTTTCTGCAGCTTTTCTCTGTTGGGTTTTGAGTACACAGCTAATGCTATGCAATATTTCCTGTAGAATTGTTCTGCAGATTTAACTATTGTAATAACATTACAATTTCCAAGTGAAATGTTATACACAGCGTGCAGATAAATTCTACAGAATAAAACTATGAAGAATTTCAAAAGTTCTGCAGAAAGTCAATGCACAGTAAGAAAAGGAATAAAACCTTACAGAATTCTGCATGATTTTTCCAGGAGGGTCCACCGCTGCCGTTTTATCGGGGAGCAGACCTAATTGTTGAGTGCGGAAATCGGTTAACATTTATTTGCCGATTCGATTTTTTCCGATTAGCCATAAATCGGCAAAAATCGGTTTGGCAAAATCGGCTCGATACAGCCTTATACCTTGTACACACAGGAGTTAAATGAATTCGAATTAAATGTGTTTAGGTGAATTATACGGAATCCAGTTAAGGTCATGAACCCAAATAAAAATTGACTTTTATTATTAACTAGTGGGGTAACCCATCATAAATGACTGGAGCAAAATTCACAGGCAATTGTGCGCATGCGCGTCGTTTTTTCCTTTTTTTACTCCTTTCTTTTCAATTTCAGTCACCCCTCACCCTTTTTTCCTCCCTCCACGTTTCTCTCTCTCTCCCCCCACACTTTCCAACCTTTTCCCCTCTCCAATTTAATATCATGGGGTTCTTGGATGGGGAGTGTGCAACATATAGTTGACCTTGAGAAAAAAACCGTTCATTCAAATTTATATAAATTCCGACATGCTTCAATGGTAGTACAGCGTTACTTCAGACAGATATATAGATAGAAAGATACACAGACCTGGGATATTATTTATATAACTAGTGGGGTAACCCGTCATAAATGACGGGAGCAAAATTCACAGGCAATTGTGCGCATGCGCGTCGTTTGTTCCTTTTTTTACTCTTTTCATTTCAATTTCAGCCACCCCCTCTCACTTTCCCCCCTCCATGTTGTCTCCCCTCTACACTTTCCAACCTTTTCCCCTCCACGTTTCTCTCTCTCCCTCTACACTTTCCAACCTTTTCCCCTCCAATTTAATATCATGAGGTTCTTGCATGTGAAGGGTGCAACATATAGTTGACCTTGAGAAAAAAAGCAGTTCATTTATTTAAATTTATATAAATTCCGACACAGCATTAGTCCACACACACACACATACATACACAGACCTGGGATATTATATATATAATATTTCAAAAATTGAAATACTAAATCAATATTTTGGCAATAGTTTATATATTATATTTAAATAAATTAACTCAATATGTTGTGATTATTAACTGAATTAAATTGAATTCGACATATTGTTTGTTTGTCCTTCACAGGGCTCTGTAGAACACGTTTATTATTTAAATGCATTTAAATTCTCAGTTGTGTGTACTAGGTATTAGCTTCAAAATTTACTTGCTAGAAATCCACCTTTTAAAACTTGGATACTAGAAACTTCTTCTATTACGATATTCTATAGGATCTTTCTATAGGATTATTTTTCCATTTGACCAAAAGCATCAATATGCGTTCAAAATAACAAAAAAAAAAGAAGCAAATGTTGTTTTCCTTTAAAGGCTTTTTTTGTAGGCCCTTCCTTATAAGGCCCATTCGTTGAATGTTTGCGAGGTTTTTATTTTTCTGAGGGGTTGGAAGAAAGGAGGAGAATTGTTCAAAATGAAATCTGTTCTTTTTTTTTATTCATTTTGAGAAAAAGAAGGAAAAAAAAGTAACTTTTTCTCTCTTTTTTATATGTTATTATGAGGCCTTTGAAAAAAAAATATATCGAGTACGGAATCTTATTTCGATTGATGATTTGGGAGGAGGAGGAGGAGGAGGAGGAGGCTATATATGTATGTGCTTGCATTGCATTTTTGTTAGTCAATGTTTTGTATTTATTCGATTTGAAGGAATGTTATTTGAGCCCCCAAAAAAAGAAGTGTTCGTGACACTATCTCAACAGTAGCACCTGTCAATCTGAAGAAAAATTCGCAACTTTACAAACATAATAATAATAATAATAGCATATACAGTGTACATACTGTATATATATATAACGTGTAGATTAGATATACAGAGGGGGATGTGTTTCATCTCAAACGATGACGAAAGGGTTTCGAGGTGAAGGCTAACAAAAATCTTCTGTTTAGAGGTGGCACTGATTAAGCGCTACATTGAACAAATGCCAAACTGAATAGCCATCAATTGGAAAAAAAACGCCAATCTCTAAAAAGCGTCAAACTGAATAAACGCCAAACTGAATAAGCGTCAAATTGAACAAACGCCAAACTGAATAAGCGTTAAATTGAACAAACGCCAAACTGAATAAGGGCTACATTCAAGAAACGCCAAACTGAATAGCCATCAATTGGGAAAAAAACGCCAATCTCTAAAAAGCGTCAAACTGAATAAACGCCAAACTGAATAAGCGTCAAATTGAACAAACGCCAAACTGAATAAGCGTTAAATTGAACAAACGCCAAACTGAATAAGGGCTACATTCAAGAAACGCCAAACTGAATAGCCATCAATTGGAAAAAAAACGCCAATCTCTAAAAAGCGTCAAACTGAATAAACGCCAAACTGAATAAGCGTCAAATTGAACAAACGCCAAACTGAATAAGCGTTAAATTGAACAAACGCCAAACTGAATAAGGGCTACATTCAAGAAACGCCAAACTGAATAGCCATCAATTGGAAAAAAAACGCCAATCTCTAAAAAGCGTCAAACTGAATAAACGCCAAACTGAATAAGCGTCAAATTGAACAAACGCCAAACTGAATAGCCATCAATTGGAAAAAAAACGCCAATCTCTAAAAAGCGTCAAACTGAATAAACGCCAAACTGAATAAGCGTCAAATTGAACAAACGCTAAACTGAATAAGCGTCAAGCGCACACCAGAGAAAGTGAAAAACTAATTTTCTCTTTCAAATATAAAAAGGGAAGGGGATAATAGTAGCAAAATTAAACCATAGTTTATCACGGGCAACTGTGCCCAGCATTAGAATTTCTTTTGCTCAGCCCTTTTATGAACGTCATCAATTTCTAATTGTGTTTGTTACTTGGTCTGACGTCATAAAAGGGCGGAGTAAAAGAAATTCTAATGCTGGGCACAACTGCCTGTGAATTTTGCTCCCGTCATTTATGACGGGTTACCCCACTACTATATACAAATAGATCTATACAAACTTTCAGAAATATAGTATAGAGATTCTTTAATAGCTAGCCTCCACCTCCAACCCTCGGTTTTTTTTTATTTTGAGATGGATATAAATATATAACATGAGACAGAAAACTTCATAAAAAAAATATACCTTCTTCGTTATTATACTGATGTAGATGATGATGATGATGGTGTTGATGTTGGTAATGTTGAAACTGTCTTTTTGGTAATGTTTTCTTCAAGTCTAAGGCCTGAAACAACAAAATATATATAAAAAAAACCTCTAAATATATACTTTGGTTTCTTTTTTTTTCTTTTGTGGCTACTTTTATTTTTCATGTATAATGGGGGGAGGAGGGGGTGGGGAAAGAAAAAAAAAGGGTTTTATGGGGGAGAATTTTTCGTTAGTTTTTGTTGAAGAGAAGAAAAAAAAAACACGGGTATGTTTGTTTGTGTGTTGCAAACCTTATACTTAAAACTAGTCTGGAGTCCATAAAAATCGTGATGTTCGGCTTTACTCTATTACTTTTGTATGTTTTCAACTACTTTCATTCTCATTTTTCTTTCTCTTTCTTTCTTTAAATACATTCTCTAAAGTATCAGAGAGAAAAAAATCCCTTCTTATGATTATGGAGAAGAAGAAGAAGGAGAAGAAGAAAAAACCCTTGGAAATGACTCTTTTCTTATGTTTATATTTTGAACTTTTCTAGGATTTGCATTTTTAAAGAAATGGAACCTTAAATACGAAAATTAGCCCATTTACCAGACAGTGCGTTTCATATATATATATATATATATAGACGCACCCCAAAAATTTGGTTATATCTTGAGTTAAACTTGATGGATTCACCTGAAATTTACAACATAAAGAGATCATCTAATATTATAAACTTTCTGCTAGGTAGAAAAATTTTTTTTTTTCTTAAAAAGGTAAAAATTAAAAAAATTTAAAACTAGAAAATGACCGTTTCATAATTATGGACGCACTAATGAACTTTTCACTTTTATTAATTATTGTGACAAAATAACATTCTGAACACAACAGTAACATTAGAATTTATAAGATATATGAGTGTCCTGATGTTTCTGAACTTAAAACATTCTTTTCTACATACTTTAAACTAGATTTATAAACACATTTACAGAAATTCTGTCTCGAAGCAGCTAAAGTGGCACTTTTCAGCTTTGATATTTTGTAGTATAATCATGGCAATCTGCTTAATCATCACGTAAAATGATGTTCCATAAGTTTTCTACAGGATATTATGGATATATATCGAAGGGATATGCTGGCCATTCGAGAGTGGTGATATTTTGGTTGCGTAACCGTTCCTTCGTTACATTTTCTTGCTGGAATAGTAAGCTAATGCTATGGAATCGATGTTTGATGGCAGAGTACATATTCTCGTAACAATGTCTGATAATTGCTGATATTTGTTTAACTCGAGATATAACCAATTATTTATTATTGGGGTCCGTCTATATATATATATGAAATGCACCGTATTAAACGGTTTTCCCGAACTCTTTAGAAACAAAAATCTAAAAATATCATTTTCAAACTCTCCTTAAAAAAACTTTTAAGGAGAGTTTGAAAATGATATTTTTAGATTTTTGTTTCTAAAAAGTTTGTTTTGAAAGATATCTACATGGAAGTACTCTTAAATGATTGAGCTACCTTTCTAGTTTCTAAAATAAGTTCAAGTTCAAATTCAAGATGGAATAATCAAGAGTAGGAGATTCAATTTACACTTAAGAACCACTGTAAGTGGAGCTACTAAATCTGTATATAGAATGCTTGGGATTGCCTAAGACTGCAAGTGAATCTTTGATGTAATGTTAAAGGCGCATTCACACTAGGCTGGTTTACAAGCCGCTGGTCGCTGCTGGCTATTAGCAGCACAAGTCATCCAATCACCGTCGTTCAAAACGAGAAAATCTAACAACAACCAACCCAAGCAGTGGAGTTTCAACTACCCACTAGTGCCACTACTAGCAACATAGGGTTCACACTAGCTGGCAGCACACTGGTAGCAGCAGGAAGGGAGTCACATGACCAGCTGGGTGGGTAGCTGCTAAAGTTGGACATGTTCAACTTCGCCAGCTGCTGTTAAAATCACTAGCCTGCTGGAGAAAGCAGCTGCTGGTAGCAGTTCACACTATGCTGCTAGAGGACTACAACCAGCCAGCAGCAACCAGCCTAGTGTGAATGCGCCATAAGATTATAATATTGTTTTAGGCAATTCTGTTCGTTTACTAAAGTGAAGTGATGTTGGAATCACCAGACAATGTGGTGAGAACAATCGAATCGATAATAGCATTGTAGGCAATGTGTAGAATGCTTAAGAAAACAAAGTTATTCTTTAGAACGGCTGGTTTGGATTGTATGTAGTCTAGTCATTCTGCACATTGTCTGAAAAATGTTAATAAATGCAAAATTACAAGAATGCCTAAGACGATAAGGCACACATTGCTTTAAAATGTAATTATGCAACAACAATAAAAAATTACTAGATCTGTACAAAAAATGTCATTCTAGGCAATGTGCAAAATGATTAGCGCAAGTCAAAGGCACATTGTAATAAAATGCAAATAAATTGTGCTGTTTTACTAGTGATAGTTTTTTAGATTTTGCGTACATTATCTAGTAATTGTGCAAAATGACTGACTTTCTACTTTGACACATCATACAATATCAAAACTCATTGGTTATTTTAAAAATTACTCTCTCATTCAAACAGACAAAAAAAAAGAGCAAACTATTTTGAGTGCAATTTATTTGAATGGCGATGTAGCAAGAAAGTTTCAACCGAGATTTTTTTTACGATCTTTGAATTGGTTAGCAACCGAAACTAACCGACCTAAAGACCGACCTAGCGAGAAATATGTTGTCTTGGTTACAACTTATGAGATATTTCGATCGCGTATTCGTATAAATAAATATATATAAAATATATATATATATATATATATATATATATATATATATATATATATATATATATATATATATATATATACAAATAAAACCTACAACTAATTTAATGTAATGCATCACATATTAACTTTCTTATGACCGCGCTTCACATGGACCACTTTGTGTCGCCACATTAAAGTAGTCGTTTTCTTGTAGTCGGTTACTAGGTTTTTGAATTTTGATGCAAATATCACCAGGAAATTCTTCTCAATAACATTTCCGTTATGTCAACCAACATACTGTGTGATAGTATAACCAGACATCTAGCCTCTAACCAGCGGTTTTGATCTGCAAAAAAAGCATAATTTCAGGTTGTTCTGATGATGATGATGATGATGATTACTTGACAATTGGCACTTGGAACACAAATTGAGAAAAAATATATGCTTAAAATTCTATTGCATAAAAATCCGTTCACTATTGATGCATCACAGTGGCGAAGAGAGTGTTGAAGTTCAACCACAAGTGGCGACCACCGCCCTGTATGTCAATTGGTGATCAAGGTCATACTAGTGGAATGCACTGCATGACAGCTTTCTATTGATTTCAATGGTGGTGCATGCGAAGCAAGTCGCGTCAACCACTACTTTGTGGCGACAAAAAGTGGTCCGTGTAAAGCGGTCCTTTAGGTGTTTCGTGGAAAATAAGCCACATGTTTTAATTTTTAATGCACTTTATGGATCGACAGCTACTTTTTTTTTTAGTTTCTCGTGTTTCATGGTGAATCGATCAAATTTTGTTGAATACTCTTTAATTTGCTCCATTTGATCTTTTATGTTGCGTTTATAGTCGGTATTTCACAAGCGCGCGCGCTTGCGTACATCCATCGTTACGTCAGCGTGAAATACAGACTATAAACGTAGCAATAACATGTTTTTATGAACTGCTGATTTAAGAACTGTTGCAATTGTGTTTTCAGAAAGAGCAACACTAAACAAAAATTGAAAGTGTGTTAGAAACTAGAACGGGTAACTGAATCACATAATAGGATTTTCATGTTGATATCTTTCAAAATAAGCTTTTCTTTTATAAAGACAAAAATTAAAAATTGTCGTCTGCTTAAAGTTGGGGTCATTTCCAAAATGACATAGAAAAAGCTTATTTTAAAAGATATCAACATTAAAATACTCCTAAGTGATTGAGCTGCCCTTCTAGTTTCTAGTCTTTAAACCCGTTAGTCTGGCGTTTTATACTATAAAGCCAGCAGTTTTAAGAAAAGGATGGGTAAAAAAGAGGCTATTTAATTTTGAAATGAATTTATTTTATTGGTGTTTTGAACAACACTTTAAAAGGTTTTAAGTCAAGTTGATCCAAATAACCGGTTAATTTTGTAAATAAAGCCTCTTAAAAGTTTATTTTAAAAGATATCAAACGAGATTAATAAACTCTTAAAAAAAAGCTTAGGACTGGGAAGTGAAAAGGAGAGAGAGAGAGGGAGAGAGAGAAGGACTTTAAAATTGTGGCCAAAAATTGAAAAAAAAAACCCTTAAAAATCTCAGGTGGCAATCACTGCAAGCACATAATTTCATTTTTTTTGTCTTAAAGCCCCGTTTTCACGATGATAGTTGTAACGACAGTTGCTGTCATGACAGTAACTATCGCCAGATCCATCATCATGAAAGTTAATTCATTTTTTAAATTAACTGAATAAATTAAGCGAACGATTCGGAATCACTCGCTTAATTTATTCAATGATTTTTTTAAAAAAATACGTAACTTTCATTTCGTTTTTTGCGCCCCCTCCCCCCGCAGTTGCGGGTCTTGCGGGTGTCTAGCTATGTCACTGCTACTACTACTACTGCTGGCTGTTGTTTTATTTGAAAAATGTAGCAAAGAACAACTAAAAGTAGATTTTCTGATAATATAGAGGCTAAAAAACACAATAGTCTTTTTTTAAATTAACTTACTAGTTGACGTAAGTGTTCGTCCTGCGATGAAACCACTTTTGACGGTTGTTGTTGTTGTTGTTGCCCTTGGGTGCTAGGCAACGCGTCAACTCTTGTTTCCATGGCAACATTGAGAGCATGTTCGTTTCTTTTGGAGGTCCTTGAGGGCGAAATTAAGGCTTTGGCCATTCTAGGAGATCCTAGGACCCTCGAGGTTGCATATGGGCGGATAATATCTCCACCGTCATCATCATCATCTTCTTCTTCTTCCTCTTCTTCTTCTTCGTCTTCTTCATTTTCGTTATCATCTAAGAAATCCAAACACACATACACAAAATGAAATTGATTCTGTTGCTGTTTTAATTGCGTTTTCTGCTTCAAGGCGAGAAATTATCATAAAATTTTTTCTGACTTGTTCTTTATTGTTTTTTTGTTTTTTTCTTCTGAAAATTTTAATCGTCCTCGCGGACTTTTACGACAAAATTTTGTAATAATTTATAAAACAGCCTTTCAGAATATGCAAATGAAGAACAGAAACTAGGTATGGACACATTCGAATCCTCGAATCCCGCGAATCTTGAAAAATATTCGAGATTCGAAAACTCGAATCTTCGCGCTTTTTTTTTCATCTCTTTCGAATCTTTCGAATCCTAACCTTAAAAAAAAAACTTGTTAAAAACTTTGGTAAAATTAGTTTTAACTCCATTGACTTCCAATAGAAGAGTTCACTAACAAACAAAAACCGGCGATTGTTGCAATTTCGGTGGTTCAAATTCACTTCAAACTGACGCAAATTAAGAAACTTTTTTTTTCTTCAAACTGCCATAAAAAGTTTATTTTTTAAAGAAATCCATATAAACAAGTCATTTACTCTTCTAGTTTTTAAAACACTTCCAATTTCTTCTGTATGTTGCTTTTCTGAAACGCAAAATAATATTCAGAATTTCAAACTTGCATTAATTTTTTTTTTTGTAATGTTAAAAAGTATAGTTAATTGCATTTTCTGCTTTGAAGCGAGAAAAGCAATGATTTTTTTTTTGTTGTTGTTTCCATCGTAAGAGGAGCAGCCACTTTTGCGTTCGCATCTGAACCCTTATAATAAGAGTTGCTCTCGAGACCTTTATGACATCAGTTTGTAACATTTTACTCTTTTAACTATGGTTTTGGCATTTCATATATTTAAGATATTTTTTTATTTACAAGGCGAGAAAAATATGAAATTGCTTTTGCATGTTAAAGGCCCTTTACATTTAGAAAGATGGATAGAGAGATAGATTAGGGAGAGGGAGAGGGAGAGAGGGAGAAAGAGAGAGAGGGAGAAAGAGAGGGAGAGAGACTAGGATAGAGAGTGATTGGAGAAAGAAAGAGAGACTGAGAAGAGTGATTGGAGAGAGAGAGAGAGAGAGAGAGAGAGGTGAGAAGAGAAAGATACAGGGTGTCCCAAAAATGTATACACACCTTGGTTGTCCAATACCTGCCATGTTTAGATTCTTAGGTTTCATTTAAAGAGACCAAATTACCGCCAGAAATTTCTTGTCAAAATATTGTCAAGACTTAGCGAACAATGATTTTTAAAATTAAAAATATAGTCATTAATATAATTTTAATAAAAAAAAAATTAAAAATCAACTGATTTCATATAAATGGACTTTATCAGATAGATGCGCCACCAAACAACAGACATTGGACAATAAAAAAACTATTAAAAACTTTAGTAAAATTAGTTTTAAATCCACTGATGTCCAATAGAAACGTTCACTAATGAAAAAAAAAACCCGGCGATTGTTGCAATTTCGATGTTGTACCCGGATCACCTTGTGGCCTGACCCTGAGTGAAGCCACACTTGTTTTTTATTATTAATAATTTAATATTTAATATTATTTCATTTATTTGTATCTTCTTAATGAATAATATAGGATTCTTATATGAAGGATTCGAGATTCGGAAGATTCGAGAAAACCTTTTAGGATTCGGATTCGAGAAAATTTAGGATTCGTCCCACCCTCTACTAAAAACATTTCATGGTGATATCTTTCAAAATAAACATTTTATAACTGTTTGAAAAAATGCGAAAATAGTTTTTCATGAAATGTCAATGGAAAAACATAAAACCAGGTCATTTCCTCAAACTGAACTATAAAATGTTTAATTTTTAAAAATATTTCCATGAAAAAACTTTTAACATTCTAGTTTTGAAAACAATTTGAATTAGTTCATAATGTTGTTTCTGAAAAAAACGTTCCCTTGACGTTTTTGCATCCAAATTTTACAAAAAAAACATCTATTGAGCATAGCATTAGCCACTGCAGTGGCGCCATCCGTGGAGAGGGGAGACAAAAACAAAATAAATATCTATTGAGCCACCTTAAAATTTCTGATTTCCATTTTTCTGAGACACTTCTGTATTTACTATAAAGATAGATAGAATGAGAGGTCAGGGAGACGTTGTCGAGGTTATAAACGTTTTCATTTTTATTGTAGCGATGAAATTAAAGAGGGTTTTATATGAATGGTTCAGTATGTCCGTAATAAAAAGGTTGAAAAGTTTACGGCCAAAACACCCATTCATTTTGTTAGAAAATTTCCCCCTTTTGTTTCATTTTAAGCTTTTTACCTACAACTATGGATGGAGGAGGAGGAGGAGGATGGAGAAGGCTAAGGAGGAGGTTAGAACTCTATGAGGCCGTTTTCATCTTAAGTATGTTAATGTAGGCACTTGGTTAAATTTAATGTTTTGCATCTTTTTCTCTCTCTCACTCTCTCTGAATTTTAATGTCGTGCAAGAATTACAATTACTTACTGTTTAAGTGGGCGCAGTCGTCACTGCTGCGTTTTCCCTTTTCGACTTCGATTGGACGGTGTTGAAGGTGATGTTGATGGTGGTGGTGAAAGTAGCAATTGTTTGGACCTCCACCACCTATTATTCCACCGCCTCCACATCCTAATCCTCCTCCTCCTCCTCCTCCACCAACCCCACCGGATAGCTGTTGGTCAATGTGGAACTTATAGGCTTGATGAGCGTCCAGTGCACGGCCCAGTTGTGGATCTTTGTGTCTGGATTTTTCTAAAATTCCTAAACAAATTATTTAAAGATTTTCAGTCAATGTGGGCTTTAAGGCCCTTTGAGCACACAGACGACTTTTTGACTTTTTAAGGCCTTGTTTCCACTGGGGTGAAAATTTGAACTTTTTTTGAAAATTTCAATTGGTGAAAAATACAAGAAGCGTGGCTGGCCTCCACCCATTCACTATCATAGACAAAGGTCACGTTTGTTCAATTTTTCACCAGTTTGAAATCTTCAAAAAGTTCAAATTTTCACCCCAATGGAAACAAGGCCTAAAATGAAATCCGGTGTTGTCGTCAAAACCGACCACCTTGAGGCTTTCCATAGGAAATACATTGTAAACACATTGCAACCACCACCTAACCACTTTCGACTTCATTTTGCAGTTGAAAAGTGGTCTGTGTAGTAGGCCTACTCCAACCCTTAGGCCTTGTTTCCATTGGGGTGAAATATATGATTTCAACTGGTGAAAAATAGAAGAAACATGCCCCCCCGGCCCATTGCCTATTATGGGCAGGGCCCACGGTTCTTCTATTTTTCAACAGTTCAAATATTCAAAAAGTTCAAATTTTCACCACAGTGGAAACAAGGCCTTAAGATATATAAACATCTCTTGAACTCTTGATTATTTTCTGTCTTTCAGAAACAGAATTGAAGAGAAACTTGAAAGTGGTTTAAAAACTAGAATAGTAACTCAATCACTTAAGTGTATTTTCATGACAGGCAGTTAGAAATAGGAGAGAACTTCAGTTGGCTCCGCCCTTGTTATGGCGACCGGCAACTTCTAATTGATTTGTTGTGTGGTTCGACGTTGAACTACATAACCAACCAATTAGAAGTGTGCTGGTCGTCATAACAAGGCCGGAGCCAATTGAAGTTCTCTCCTATTTCTAACTGCCTGTATTTTCATGTTGTAAAAAGTTTATTTTGAAAGATAATCAACATGAAAACACTTAAGGGGGAATTCAGCTGCTCTTCTCGTTTCTAACACACTTTCAATTTCTCCTTAGTGGCGCAAGTGGTTTTTTATGAATTTTAATTAAGAACTAGTAGGTACAGGAATATTTTATTGATTATTAGAGGCTCGGATTTTTATGCAATATCAAGCAAATATTTCTCAATCTATGGCCCAAGTGCTAACTATGACGTAATAATCCCCGTTTAGATCAACTAACAGTTATTATGTTTTATTTTTAAATCAAAAAACGCTGTTTAGAGGCTAGAACTTTATAGTTGACAACAGATAGTATAATCAGACATCTAGCCTCTAACCAGCCTTTTTGATTAAAGAAAACATAAAATGCAGTTGCTCTAATGATGATGATTACTTTATTATTGGCACTTGTGGCCGCAAATTGAGAAGCATATTTGCTTTGATATATTTGCATTACAAATCCTAGCCTCTAATAAGGTGTATGAGGAAGGTATTTAAATTTGCCTTGTCTTCGTTGACGATGAATGCAAATGCAGATACCGATCATGATGGCGATCGTGGCAATGGTCGAAGAAGTGGCCGGAATGATAATGGAGAGGTCTTTGTAAAAGGGAATGGTCACTGCGACCGGATGAGGAGCTATCATCAGTGTTCCATTCGAACCTTGAAAAGCGATAAAAAGAAATTTGTATAAATAATCACAGTTGGGTGGAGTTAAATGTGCCAAATTGGTTAAATGGCCCAACTGACTCAAATGGGCCAACTAGGTTTTTCTTTTATGTTGCAAGTTATTGTAAATTATCAACAACAAAATATTACTCTTAAGATGGTTTATGAACAGATGATTTTCGAAATTAATTAATTCTGTCTTTCAGAAGAGCATAATAAATCGAAACTTGAAAGTGTTTTTTTGAAACTAGAATGACTAGCTTAAGGGTTTTTCAGATTTATATCTTTCAAAATAAAATTTTTATGGGCAAAAAATTAAAGTTTTGTCATTTTCAAACTCACTTAAAAAGCTTATTTTGAAAAATATCAACATGAAAATAACCCTTAAGTAATTGAGCTACCGTTCTAGTTTCTAAAACGCATTCAAGTTTCTCTTCATTTTGCACCTGAAAGACGAGACTAATTAATCAGTTCGAGAATCGTTTACACTTTAAAAATAGCTGCTTTTCGAACTTTGTACAAAATTAAGATAAACTTGAATGTGTTTTAGAAACTAGAAGGGTATTTCCATCACTTAAAGGTAGATTTTCATGTTTATATATTTCGAAATAAGCCTTGTCTGATTTAAAGTTGGATTATTTTGAAATTCACATCAAAAGTTTATTTTGAAAGATACCAACGTGTAAATACAATTAAGTGATTGAGCTACCCTTCTAGTTTCAAAAACACTTTTCAAGTTTCTCTTAATTTTGCTCTTCTGAAAGACAGAATATAATCCAGAAGTTCTAATGGTGTTTTATACGGTACGGAGCCCTGTAAAGGACATGCGAGATTTTTTTTTTTCAATCTCGACATTTCCACTTTTTCCAGAATCTCGAAATTTTGACTTTTAATCTTTTTTATTCGGCCATGTTAATTATGCCATGTTGCACGCACCATACTCTAATAAGGAAATTATTGCAAGCGCCCTCTTTTAGCAGCAATAATTTAATTATTAGAGTATGGTGCGCACAACATGGCATAATTAACATGGCCGAATAAAAGAGATTAATTTAAAGTCGAAATGTCGAGATTAAAAGTCGAAATTTAGAGATTAAAGTCAAAATGTCGAGATTAAAAAAAAATAATCTCGCATGTCCTTTACAGGGCTCCATAGTTTTACACTTTCAAACATCATTAAAAGTTACTTGTAAAAAAAAAAAGCTAGCTTTAAAGGACCTCAAAAATCTTGATTTAAAAGTCTTAATAAAAATGGTGTTAATAATGTTTCTTCTTTGTTAACATAAGTCTTTTAATAAGTCATTTCTTTAGTACCTGCTGACAACAGCTAAAAAAAAGTTTCTAATCTTACATTTTGAAAGATAATTTCTTTTCTTTTCAAAAAAAGAACTATTTGAAGGGGAGGAGGTAAGGAGGTCCAACAAAAAGTATGTTTTATGAACCCGAGAAATCATTTATGAAGGGTTTTTTTTTTCATTGTTGGAGTTAATGCTCATTATGGATAAAAAAAAACTAGAACTGAGTTTGTTCTCATAAGTCAATTTTTCTCAATGGTTTTTAATATTTCCTGACTTCAGCATTTTTTAACAATAGCTTTTTTGTCCCCCTTTCTTTCAAGAGAATAGTTTTCTTTTTTTCTGCTGAACAATGAGTGAAAATTTCTCCTTAACAGAAAACAGTTTTATCTCGGTTTTCATTATTTTTTTTTTTTTTGCTTTCACTATAGAAAAATATAATCTTGATCTACTTGAAGAAAATCGGGAGTTTTTCTCTCTCGCAATCAAAAATTGAGAAGTTTAGAAGCCAAGAGGAATAAGTGACTAAAATAATGTTTTCTGAATAAAATGAGTTCAAAGTAAGAGAGACATCTTAAGACATCTAATGTTATAGTTCTACGTTTTGAGCTGCAATAAAGCAGTAAATGAGCAGCTATAAAGCAATAAATGAGCAGCTTTTTTTTTTCATTTATTTCTCTTCGTGTCCAGCTACATTTCTTGCCGTCGTACTTAGCGCCATTTTCATTTTTTTTTTTTAATTTCATTTATTCCTCTTGGCTTCTTAGTTCCTCAATTCACTCAATTGTGTGCCGTTGCTGTTCGTTCATTCAATAACTTTTGTTAAAAAGATATCACAATCTGTTTTTTTTTTTTTTTTTTGAAAACAAAAGTTGTCGAAATCAACACTTAAAGCTTAGAACAGACGATCAATTTTGGCTTGTCAATCTAGAAATTGATTGGTGTATGTGATGCATTTTTCGTAATTGAATCATTAAATATTTTTCGGCTTTTGGCTGTTTTTTTTTAAGCCCAGTCTTGAATCCTTGTGCTTTTCCAAGCTTTTTGAGATTCCTGGAGCCAGTTGAGTGCTCCTGAAGCATTTTAGAGCTTTTAAAGTATTTAAATATTTTTTGACTTTCGGCCATTTTTTTTTTAAAAAAAGCCCAATCTATAGACTTGGTTTTGACCCATTTTTTCGAATTTTAAAAATTCTTGAATCCTTGTGCTTTTCCAAGCTTTTTGGGACTTCTCAGGTGATTGAGAGCTCTTGAGGCATTTTTAGAGCTTTTAGAGCATTTAAATATTTTTCTACTTTTGGGGATGTTTTTGAATGATGTTTTTTTATCTATAAAAAGTTTATTTTGAAATTGATACCCTTCTAGTTTCTAAAACACGTTCCAGTTTCTCTTCATTTTGCCACTGAAACTGGCCATCTTAAGGAGGTAACAGAATCAATGAGGCTTTCAAGAGAAAACGACCATTGACTTCGAGTTACGGAGGATTTTGAACGGTTTTCGGCATAATCGCAATTCGACTGTTAATTTCTGCCAAAGATACAAATTCAAGAGAAAACCAAAGAAAAATAGACAGAAATAATGGTTTTGAACGTCTGTCGTGATTTTGAGAGACAATCCTATATTAACAAGCCAGGAATTGACAAACCAGAATGGATCGTCTGTACCCAGCTTTGCACACGATTGAGAGAAACCTCAACTTATCTTGTTCTTTCTAGTCTTAAACGCTAGAACACAATTGTTGTACAAGAAAAAGGGAGGTTATTATTAATTTTAAACTTTCAATTCTTGCTGAAAGAGATGAAAGACTATAACTTCGGCGCAGCTATTTCTTTTTTTCATTCTTTGTTGACCATTTTCGATTATTTCTGCTCTCTTTAATTTTTCAGTTCTCTTGAAACGAAATCTAATTAACAGTTGGAGGGTTTCTTCAACACTTGGAAGAAATATTCTTTTCTTCCGAGAAATTAGGCGCATTCGGAAATTGAAGCCTGTTTTTTTTTCTTTCTATGCTACACCTGTATAAAGAATCTGGAACGATTTCTTCACTTTATAGACAATGTTTTTTTTTTAAAACAGAAAACAATTTCCGGATATGCTTGATTTTGCCATTTTCTTCTCATAAATGAGAGACCATAGAAAGCTCCATATCAGGAGGAGACCTTCATACATGAAGGTGTTACCATATTCAATTTAATGTTCTCGAGAAAGCAAGCACGATGGATTCGATACTTGCTTTCTTAAGAAGCAAGATAATTAGCATTGCATTCTTGGACACACTTTTTCTTTACATAGGCCTATAACTCTCCCGCCCGTATGTTTGTAACTTGTTTCCGGATGCTGTTTTTCTGTTTTCCTTGTAGATAATAGATTTGTTTCCGATTGCGCCTATTGGAACACCTCTAGTTTTTTTCTTTTTTTTTCTCTCTCTCTCTCTCTCTCTCTCTCTCTTTTCTCGAAGTCATAAATAAAGATCTAACTGTCGAATTAAATTGAAAATGTAAAGAAATGAAGAAATTCCTTCTTCTTCTTCTTGGTGAAGAAAAGAGCAAATTAATTTTTGTTCGATTTAGCATGCGAATTATCTAATTTAGCAGAATCAATCAGTTAGTTAACTGAGGTGAGAGAGAAAAAAAAGGTCTACTGATTGTAGCTTAGACACTTTATACTCATTAACTACCTACAAATTACTTAAGATGATTTTAAAGTGTAAACGCTCTCAGACCTTCAGCTTGAGCACGTTTGAAAGGGTTTCATTAAGTTTGAGCGAGTATCGAATTGAGCGACTTTGAGCAAGAAGCAGGTTCGATCGAGTTCTAGTTTTAAAGCGAGTGGCATTTTCTTTCGAACGAGTGGCATTTTCTTTCGAACGAGTGGCATTTTCTTTCGATCGAGTGGCAGTTTCTTTCGAGCGAGTGGCAGTTTCGTTCGAGCGAGTGGCAGTTTCGTTCGAGCGAGTGGCAGTTTCGTTCGAGCGAGTGGCAGTTTCGTTCGAGCGAGTGGCAGTTTCTTTCGAGCGAGTGGCAGTTTCTTTCGAGCGAGTGGCAGTTTCTTTCGAGCGAGTGGCAGTTTCTTTCGAGCGAGTGGCAGTTTCTTTGGAGCGAGTGGAAGTTTTCTTCAACAGAGTGGCAGTTTCTTTCGAGCGAGTGGCAGTTTCATTCGAGCGAGTAGAAGTTTTCTTTGACAGAGTGGCAGATTCTTTCGAGCGAGTGGCAGTTTTGTTCGAGCGAGTGGCAGTTTCGTTCGAGCGAGTGGAAGTTTGCAAGAGAGTGGCAGTTTTTTCCGAGGGACTGGCGGTTCACGAGAGTGCCCGTTTCCTAGCGAGTGCCCGTGTTGCAAGCGCATTCCCGTCTTGCGAGCGAGAGTGCCTGTTTCCAAGCAAGTAACTGTGTTGCAAGCGAGTTCCCGTCTTGCGAGCAAATGCCCCATTTACGAACAGTTGAAAAAGTTGCATTTTTACGAGCGAGTAACAGTTTTTCAATTGCTTCTGATATTAATAAAGTTCCATTTTTTTGGTGCGTATAATTCAACTAGACACATTTAACTTGAATTAATTCAGTTCATCTGAAGACAAGGTATAACTAAATTACTTAAAAGGAAATTTTGATGACGTTATGATGTTTTTGGTAGTGAGAACACAGCCTTTTTTTAAGCTCTGTAGAATTTTTTTTTTTCAGTGAGTGTAAATTCTAATATAGGAGGAGGAGAAAAGGGTGGGAGGGAGGTGTTCTAGTAAATTTAAGCAGAATCATTTATCATGCCTTATGTTGTCGGTTGAACTTGGCACATGTGTGACGTATTGATCGTGGATTTTTCCCCTTCTTCATATTGATAGTATCCTAGATATGGAAAATTGTTTGTGTGGTAAAAATGTAATTTTGTAATGGCAAACATCAAAAAAAGTGTTGTTCGTTTTCTTCACTTAAGTTACAGTTTCTCTCTCTCTCTCTCTCTCTCTCTCTCTCTCTATATATATATATATATATATATATACATATATATATATATATATATATATATATATATATATATATATATATATATATATATATCTCTTTTTCTCTTTCTCTCTCCCTGCCTTTCTCTCTCTCCCTGTCTCTCTTTTTTTCTCTCTCCCTGTCTCTCTTTTTTTCTCTCTCCCTGTCTCTCTTTTTTCTCTCTCTCCCTGCCTTTTTCTTTCTCTCTCCCCCCTTGCCTTTCTCTTTCTCTCTCTCTCTCTCTCTCTCTCCCTGTAGCCACAATGAATTCTATTTGTTATAACTACAAATATTGATTATGGAGCCAGATAAATGTTTAATACAGAAAGAGAAACATTGACAGTATTTGAAGATGAATGAGCGTAAATGCCCTGTTTCCATTAATTCAAAATTGGAGGTAAAAAGTAAATTTTGATCTGGGTCAATTTTTAAAGAATGTCAATTTTTTTTATAGAAAAGTAGTGATTAAAGAAGGGAAGAGCCAAAGAAATTCTGAAGCTGTCTACAGATGCCTGTTAGAAAACATAATAGCCACTACTGCAGTGGTGCCATCCGGATAGACAAAAACCAAATAAATATCTATTCAGCCACCTTAATCCCTCTGTTCGTCGCGTGTCATATTTTGAAGTATAATCGATATGACGCGTCGTTCGTTCAGTCGTACTCATCAGAAGTACGACAACTAGATGAAAATCCGTCACCACCTACCTACCCTACCAACCCCTCTACCTCCTCTCAAAGGGATGGCGGGGAAAGGGGAGACAACATGTTAGCTTGACATGCCGTGCACTCCACTTTAGAAATATTTCTCGAGAGGATATTTGCTTGTCAACGGACATGTTTTCTTGACCTTACATTTCGAAAGGGGTTTTTTTTGGTACATTTTTTGTACCAGACTAAAAATAACTCTTTGAATCAAAAATGTGATGTTCTTAGCTCTTCAGGGGATCTTTTATTTTACGAATCAGGGCTTTTCTAGGCATTCACTTAAGTTTTTACCTGATATGGTGCAGGTAAAATGTCTCTTTGCTTCAAATTGGCAATAAAATATGAAAATTAATTTTGTGAGGGAAAAAAAAATTAAAATTCATGAAAAATTAATAATTAATGAATTTTTGAAATAGTTTTTCATTTTTCTCTCTCCTACAAATTACATTTTTGCATGTAACTCAGTTAACTATCTCAAGGTCACTAATAAACTTCCTGAACACAATTCAGACAACATAAAAGCTGTTTTTTTAGTGTTTAAGGACTAGCGTTTGAGCATTCTAACTTGGTGTGAGTATGCGCATTACCGTCTATTGTTTTGCACAGGAAAGTGATTGCAGATTAACGTTAGCAGTGCCATCTATTGGTCGACTTTTCAGTAAACTGCGTACATTAAACTATAGATGGCGCTGCTAACGTTAATATGCAATCACTTTCCTATGTAAAACGATAGACGGCAATGCGCATGCTCACACCATGTTAGAATGCACAAACGCTAGTCTTTCAGGAGACAGGCAATTAGAAAACGGGATAAACAGATGTTTGCTTCGCCCTTTTTATGACGAATGGCAACTTCTAATTGGTTGGTTATGTAGTCTGACATTGAAACGGGACGCAAGGGGAGCATGGGACGTCAGACCACATAACCAACCAATTAGAAGTTGCGTTCGTCATAAAAAGGGCGGAGCAAACGTCTGTTTATCCCGTTTTCTAATTGCCTGTACAAATGTTAGTTACATTAACCAATGGCCATGGTTAAATTTCTGAACAATGACGCAATTGTTGGTTAATCACCAATATTGAATGGTTAAATACGACACTTCCTGTGTTCAAAAGAAATTTAGCCTACGAAAAAGATGGCGGTTAAGTGAGAGAGCCACTTAATTTTTGACTGAATGAGTGAAAATTTCATAAAATATGCGAAAACAGTTCAATAGGAAGGAAGTAACACAAAATTTTCATTTCTCATATCAAGTTGGACGGGAAATTCTTTGAAAAGTAGCAGCTGCTCAGCCTTGATTTTGCTCTAGGATGATTGCACAGCTTTTTCGCCTTATTTCGCGCGTTCCGCACACGCCTCCCCACAACCTTGGCAATGATCATTGAGAGTCAGCTAGTGCTAATCGAAAAGAATACACGGAAGAAAAAACAAAACAAATAATATCCAAAAACATAAAATTTGGTCAGTTTCAATCAACTATGAAAAGTTTATTTATTTTGAAAGATCAGTGAAGAAAAAAATTGCATTCTCTTCTAGTTTTCTAACAAACATCATTTTTCTTTCTTTCAGAGTTGCATGCTACCTGAGATTTACAGTTGAGGACACCTTAAATTTCGGGTAAGTTCAACATTTTTCTATATTCATGGACGTTTTACTTGTGCCACCTGATATATTTATTTTTGAGACGTGTATGTATGTATGTATGTATGTATATGTGTGTGTGTGTGTAGATTATGGAAAAAAACATTGCCAGAAACCAAACTACAAGAGCAGGTTGTCACAAACTGACGTTCACTTTACTTTGCTTTTACACATTCTACTGAGTGGTCGCAAAGTCAGTATTGTTAGTCTTAAAAGCGATGACGGTCCAAGACCGGTTGAAATGCGGCATCGAATGCCAACAACCCGGGACCAGCAACCTCCGACCTCCCGTGTGTTTTTTTCTCGGTTCAAGGGGATCGATCTTGAGCAAACGTCTTCCGCAGAGACTCGTGGTAAAGTTGACTGTAAGAAGGTTATATACCCTCCGAGAATAAGCTTCGGGAGGATTCATGACTTGCGTGCGATTGTACCGGGCGATAATCGCCTTACAACACTTATCCAGCGACTTGAAGCCATCTTTGTTGGACACACAGCGACAGTGGCGTAGCTGAGTCATGATTACTCCAGAGGTTTCTTCTCCAGGGGAGTCAATCTCTTTACACATATTCAACGTAACCCAAATCGTGCCGCCGCAACCCATAATTGACCACAGGTGGCCCGATTTGTGCTCGGTGCCGTACATCAACCGACCTTGGATCGTCAGAACTTTTTAGATGTCCCTTTTTGCAGCTTAAAACAGTGTACCCCAAAAATGCGCCTTCCAAACCTTCTGCGCCACCCACCCCAACAGTCGCGGAGGGCTATGGGTCCCCAGCTACGCCCCTGCGCAGCAACTTGTATCGGGATACATGTGGACAATGATGTTGCACTACCAAACTGAATTTAGCATCTATTGTTCAGTTCCGCAGTGGATTTTGTTGGTTGCCAGTGGCGTTAGTGCTGCACTTGTATTCACTTCTAGGCACTGACGGAGCAATGTTTTCCATTTGAAGTGGGTAAACAAGGCGACACTGTTTGATGCCAAGCAGCCAGATATACTCGACAGGCATTTAGAAATCGGGACGAACACAAGTTGGCTTTATGATGATCGGCAATATCTTATTGGTTGGTTATGTAGTCTGACGTCACATGCTCTACCCTTTTCAACGTCGAACCACACAACAAACCAATTAGAAGTTGTCGGTCGTCATAAAAAGGGCGGAGCCAACTTGTGTTCGTCCCGATTTCTAAATGCCTGTGATAAACTCGAGCTATTCGAATCTTCTAACTAGCATGCGTTGAAACTACTGACGTTTGTGCTCAGCACAGCACCTTCGTTTGCCCCCCTCCGGGCCTTCATGTGCATCAGCGCCATCTATTGATCCCCAATGGAAACTGCCAATGAGACGTTCATTATAGGAAGTCGCCGATAATTAAATAATTAAAATAATTTAAAATGTTTAAAATTAAATTAAAATTAATGAAATAAAATTAATTTGGCGTTTTTTTGCGTGCCTGCAAAACACGCCACATCGGCACTCGATCCATTCAACGAAAATAACGACATAAATAAATACGATAGAGGGCACGGTTGTTGCCATTTTACGATCAATAGATGGCGCTGATGCACAGAAAAGGGCGGTGTGCAAACGAAGATGCTGTGCTGAGCACAACTGCCTGTATTGGAACTTTGTGACCACCCTGTACAATACAATATACAAACATGTTTTGAGGGGGGTTTTGCATTTTGAAGTAGCCTCCTCCTACTTGGAACTCGAACACGTTTTTCGAACAAATACCCTTCTACTTTTATACAAACAGCACACACACACACATACACAAAAAAATAAAACACATGACATGCACAATAATAAACGAAGAGACATATTTTACAGTGAAAACACACAACGTACACGACATGCATATTGTGTAGTTTTGTTTGACCTCCTCTTTTTTCAGAGTTTTTAAGATTAAAAGGCCTCAAATGTTTGCTCTTTGAGAAGAAAGTAGACGAGAAAAATAAAAAAAAACCCTTAGCAATTGGAATGCAAACAGTTGTCTAAAAAGTTGGATGTGTGTTTGACATATATTTTATATGAAAAGTAGCAAAGGGCCTCGAAATACACTCGCATGCGCACTTTTAACATTATTGATGTATCCTTTTTTTTTAGCTTTCTGCATGGAGGGACAGGGAGGGAAGGCAGGCGCCACATTGCATGATGCAAATGTAGTCGCGCCGACTACTAGGGCGCGCTCTGGTGCTCAAGCACCAATATAGCCTAGTTAGAGCTTATCTACTGGTTGATCGCTCAAAACTGAACGATGCCACCTAACAATACTGAAGGGTTAGCATGTTATAGCCTCTAACAGAGGCAACGCCTTATATCCTGTAATCAAAGCATCATATTACACAGCTATGGCTAGGGTAAGGCGAGTGAGGCACTACCACCACCACCACCACCACCTGCCTTGAGCGATAAAGCTCAGGCGCGCGCGTAGAAATATGACGGCACAAGTTAAGTTTTATTCTTGCCTTAGGCGCGATTGCTCAAATGTGCAGAAATAAAGGTGCAAAATAGCTAGAATGATAACGATAACACTAAGGGCGCGACAGTTTTATTCTTGCATTGGGTGCAAAATTTAGGAGGCTTCTAAATATAGGCGCAAAAAAAATAGACAGGCAAGTGTGCTCAGCTCTAAAAATCTCGTTTGCTCCGCCCTTTTATGAGCGCCATTAATTTTAATTGGTTTCTTACTTGGTTTAATGCCAATAAAAGGGCGGGGCAAACGAAATTTTAGGGCTGGGCACACTTGCCTGTCAAAATAGCTAGAATTGTAATACTAAAAGGGACAGATGAGCTGCTGCTTCTGAGCCCCTCTTTGTTTTTTTTGAAAATTCTGCGCTTAGTGATGCAAAAATGTAAATTAAGGACTCTCGAAAGAGGTTCTCCAAACATCGAATATGATACTGTTAAAGGTTAAAATAATTACGAGAACCACTTTACGGCGCGCGAGAGATTTCCTTTCTTCGATTTTTCGACACACGCTCGAAAAAAAACAAGACACGAGGCTCCATTTTTCATTATTTAAGACTTAATTCATCACTTAATTAAGTTTATTTCTTGTTTGTTTTTTTTTCGTCTCTTTTTTTTTTTTTTCTTTGGAGGATTTTTGTTGTGTGCATTCGACTCGAAAAATTCATTCTTTTTTTTTTGTTGTTGTTGTTCGCATTGCGAGAAAGAGGGAGAGAGAGAGAGGAAGAGGTTAGAGTTTGTTTTATTCTTGATATTATGCACTTTTGTATGAATCCCAAGAGTCCCTTAGAAGAAGAAGAAGGAAAATGCAAAAAAAATTTAAAACTCATTTAGCATTTTGCACTCATTATTGCTGTGAAGTGAAATGACTTTTATGATAAATATTTTTTAAAAAAAAAATTAGCGAAACCCACTTTCTCTTTTAATATTATTAGCAGCTAAGATCTAAGTGCAAACGATTTTTAGGTTGTAAAAACATACGTTTTATGCCACTAAATATATAGGCGGGGACTGATTATGCGCCAAATTGAACAAACGCCAAACTTAATAAGCACCAAATTCAGCAAATGCCAAACTCAATAAGCTCCAAATTCAGCAAATGCCAAACTGGATAAGCGCCAAGTTGAACAAGCCCCAAACTGAATAAACGCCCAAACTAAATAAGCACCAAATTGAAGAAACATAAACCAAAACCAAATAAATGGCAAAAATTTCGTGGTTGTGTTTGGTGTTTGTTCAATTTGGCACTTATTTTCCATTGGCGTTTTGGTCAATTTCGCCAGTGTTAACTGTGGCACTTACCCAATTTGGTGTTGGATCCAGTTGACACTTATATTTCAGTTGGTATTTTGTTCAATTTCGCACTTATTCCAAGCAACTTTTCATTCTGTTGGGTGTTTATTCAATTTTGTATTTATTCAATTTGGCGTTTACTTAGTTGGCGCTTGTTAAGTTTGGTTCTTATTTCAATTGGCGCCTGATTAGCACTACTGCTTATGCTGTAAGCGTTTGTTCAGCTTGTTGACAGATCAGCAGCACAACCAAAAAATTTTTTTATTAAAAATTGCTAATTCTGTTACACAAAAAAAAATACACTTGCGGATTTCCTTATAAATTTCTTTACCTTTAATGTAAAGCATTGTGGCGACGTCGTACTGCGCCTGAGTGGTTCCTGCGTCATTGTAGGCTGTCAATAGCACTTCGTAAGAGGTTCTCGGTTCGAGATGCGTTATGACGACCACCTTTTGCGTAGGTGGAACATTGTCTAAAACTGATATCCAAGTGGTGTGCATTTTGCGCCTGTATTGTAACGAATAACGATGTATCGGACATTCATTCGGAGGCCATCGGAAAAGTGGTAACGAGATGGAAGTCACGTTGGCTTGTATGATGTCCTCTTGTCGTGGCCTCAGTGGCGCTTAATGAACAAACAAAAAATTGATAATAGTAATTAATCATTGTACTTTTATAATTAGTAAATATGTAGCTGCCATTACTTTCTGGATAGGGATACTCTTTGCAGAAATTGAAAAAAGGGTTTTAGAAGCTAGAAGAGTAACTCAAGATGGTATATAATAGCTGATTTTCAAACACTTGATTAATTTGTCTTTCAGGTGGAAAATGAAGAGGAACTAGAAAAATGTTTTAGAAACTAGACGAGTAACTCAATCGCTAAAGGAGTGTTTTCATGTTGATATTAGGGATGGGACAATCGAATTCCGCGAATCTTGAAAAATATTCGAGATTCGAAAACTCAAATCTTCGCGCTTTTTTTGTCTTTCGAATCTTTCAAATCCTAACCTTTAAAAAACTGTTAAAAACTTTGGTTAAAATTAGTTTTAACTTCATTGACATCCAATAGAAGCGGTTCACTAACACAAAAACCGGCGATTGTTGCATTTTCGGTTGTATCCGAATCAATAATAGATCACCTTGTGGCGACCCTGAGTGAAGCCACACTTGTTTTTTTGTTGTTAATAATTTAATATTTAATATTATTTCATTTATTTGTATCTTCTTAATGAATAATATAGGATTCTTATAGGAAGAATTCCAGATTCGGGAAATTCGAGAGATTCGAGAACCTTTTAGGATTCGATATCGGATTTGAGAAAATTTAGGATTCGTCCCACCTCTAAATAAAATTATTTGAAAGATATCAACATGAAAATCCCCTTTAAAGTGAGTCATTTACTCTTCTAGTTGCTAAAACCACATTCAAGTTTCTCTTCATTTTGCATCGGAATCTGAAAAGACAAGAACAATCTAGTGTTCTAGATGCGTTTACACATTATAAACCCACCTTAAGGTTGGTTTCACGTCAATATCTTTTAAAATAAATATGTTATACACATATGTTATGACTAGGGTTCGGATTTTGATGCAAAATATCAACCGGGATGTTTCTCAGTTTGTGGCCCCAAGTGCCAATTTGAAGTAATCATCATTAGTGCGACTGCAATTATGCTTTTTCTAATCAGAAAAGGCTGGTTGGCGAGGCTAAATGGCTGGTTACTATCAGTTGTCAACTAGATCGAGTTCTAGCCTCTAACCATTTTTTTTTTAAATTAGAAAGAACAATTTTATATCTAAACGAGATTGTTACTTCACAATTAGCAATTGGGCCACATATTGAGAAACATTCCGGTTGATATTGCATCAAAATCCGAGCCCTAGTTATGACAGTTTGAAAATGAACTGTTACTTGCTTTTAGCACACAATATTTCTTTTAATTTTTGTCTAAAATAATTAATTTTGAAAAGATATCAACATGAAAATACTATTAAGTGATTCAGCTATCCCTTCTAGTTTCTAACACACTTTCAATTTCTCCTTAATATTGCTCACTAAAAGGCAAGAATAACCATAGGTTTTTTTTTAAAAAAAAACATTAGTTATTGATGACAAATCTCGAAGAAGGAATTTTTACGTTCAGATTTAAATGTGGCGGCCCTTTGTGGCCCTTTACGAACATAAATTCATATTATAGCTTAAGAAAATTAAGTAAGAGGAAAAAGGACAATTTTGTTTTATTTGAATGTGAGTGGAATTGTTTTTGGCATATTCTCGAGAGAGAGAGAGAGAGAGAGAGAGAGAGAGAGAGAGAGAGAGAGAGAGAGAAAGAAAGAGAGAGAGAGAGAGAAAGAAAGAGAGAAAGAAAGAGAGAGAGAAAGAGAGAGAGAGAGAGAGAGAGAGTTTTTAGTATGATTGAAAACGACAACGGAAAAAAAAGGATCTGGGTGCTTAATTTAGAGACCGCATCGTTCTTTATGTGAGAGACATTCTTCTACTCTTTATGTATAGTAAAGTCACAATTGGATTTAAGAGAGATTCTTGGCACAAATTCCTCTTTTATTTAAAAAAAAAAGGGCCAACAACAGTTTTTTTTTTGTCTATACATTATTTTCAGTCAGAATTCTTAGATGATCACATTGACAAGTGACAAGAAGATATAGAGTGCTAATATGTAAATTGGGTCTTATTTTATTTCGAAAGAAAAGAGAGAGAGAGATAGAAAACGGTCACAACTTCTCTTGAGAGTTAGTTTCACTCTTCTACTTCAAAATCTAATCCATTCTCTCTCTCTCTTGTTCTTGTTCTTTTTTCTTTTTTTTTGCTTTTATTTTCTGACCACTTCAAGTTCTTATATGTCTGTCTGTGTCTTTTTAAAACCACTAGAGATTGAAACAATCAAATAAAAGGAATATTTTGGCTTTTTTAGTTGAGAGAGAAAAAAAGGTCTTAGAGCTGGATCACACAAGCAGATAATGGAAATAGAAATGAAAAATCAGATAGTGATAGCGATAGGAATACCGATAGTATTATCGATAGTTTGTAAAAGTATCGATAACTTTGTAACGATTCCTGGTGTAGTACCAGAAACTCTCTGAGCTACTTTGCCTCGCAAGGCTTAATATTCGGGCCGATCTTCAAGCACTCTTCAAGAGTAGGAACTATCGATAGTATCGTAGGTACTATCGATTGGTTGAGCAACCAATAGTACTACCCGTGCCTTAAGATGGCACTGAGCAGAAATACATTTTCTTATTTTCTGCTTGTTTTTTTTTTTGCATCTATGATCCACGCCTTAAACAATGTTACAGGCTAGAATGTCCATTTGATTTACTAGATCCGAATACTGTGATATATTTTTTTTGCATTGTTTCATTCTTGAGTGTTTTTTTTTTTGTTCTTGGTTGTTTTTCAAACAGAAATTCTTTACGATTTCTGATCTTGTAACCGAATACTATAATGCATTGTTTGCTAGCTTTTTTTTTTAGAAATTCATCGCTTTTACGTCAGTAACCAAATAGTTTTATTTTATTTTTGTATGTTTTTGGAAGTTCTTTTCTTTTATAGCTATTTTTGGTCAATACTTTTTTTTAAGAGGCGGATGGTTCTAGCAAATATTAAAATGCATCCTAGGCTTAGTAGGCTAGGCTAGGCTAGGCTAGGCTAGACTAGACTTACATACAGCCTCGTCGGACTTTGAAGACTTCGCTGGGTTTGATGGGACTATTATGGGTCTAGATTGGCAAGTGTATGAGGAGTTCAGATACTTAGTTTTTAATTTACTATTACAAACTAGTGGGGTAACCCGTCATGAATGACGGGAGCGAAATTCACAGGCAATTAATTGTGCCCAGCATTGGAATTTCTTTTCCTCCGCCCTTTTATCACGTCAGATAAAGTAACAAACCCAATTAGAAATTGATGACGTTCATAAAAGGGCGGAGGAAAAGAAATTTTAATGCTGGGCACAATTGCCTGTGATAAATTGTAGTTTAATTTTGCTATTATTATCCCCTCCCCTTTTTATATTTGAAAGAGAAAATGAGTTTTTCATTTTTTTCTGGTCTGCGCATGCGCGTTGTTTGTTCCTTATTTTGCTTCTTTCATTTCAATTTCCGTCACCCCCTCCCACTTTTTCCCCCTCCACGTTTCTCTCCCCCTCCCCCTCTACACTTTCCAACCTTCCCCCCCCCTCCTCTCCAATTTAATATCATGGGGTTCTTGGATGGGGAGTGTGCAACATATAGTTGACCTTGAGAAAAAAAAGCGGTTCATTTATTCATTTAAATTTATATACATTTCATTCATTTAAAAAAAAAGCTGTTTAGATTTTTTTTAAATATTTCATAGTTTTGATTTTTTTTCATATTAAGTTTATGGATTGTCTATCTATTTTTTTTAATTTTTCTATTTAAAAACTAGAAGGTACACGATGATTTCCTTTTCATTGTGTTATGCCTGTGTAGAAATGTTTTCTAATTTATTTAAAATGTCCATTCATTTCTACACAGTTGTTTAGTACGGAGCCCTGTTGAGGATAAGAAATATTTTTTTTTATCTCGTTTGGAGGGAGCTATTAAGTTGGGTCTGGATGAAGGGATGACCATTGTAGGGTATCTCTAAACCTCTAAACAGAATGCATATAGAATAGGAGGAACACTATACTTTTTCTTATATCGGTGATTAGATGGTGTTATGTTAAATTTAAGCTTGTTGCAGGGGGTCTGGGGGGCGATTCTCCCCTCCCCCCAGAATGTAAAAAAATCACTTGAAAATCATTTAAAAAATCGTTATGTTGTTCCGCACCCATATTAGTACATTGTTCAGCCAATTCTATATGCATTTTGTTGCAGGCTTTAAGAGTTACTCCACAATATTCATCCTTTCATCCTGAGATACTAAGTCGTCCGAACGAGATAGTAAGTTGTACTATCTCGTCCGGACGACTTTGTATCTCATCTATACAACGTAGTATCTCGTCTGGATTACTTAGTATCTCGTCCGGATGAGATACAAAAAAAAAATATTACATGTCCTCAACAGGGCTCTGTAGGTTAGTTTTTTTTTTTTTTTAAAAAAATTTCCTATTTTGGTTTTTTCATATCATGTATTGGAGAAATTGAGGTGTTTGGTTTTTAATTTTGTTTTTAAAAACTAGAAAGTTTGCAAGAATTTCTCATTTAAGATTGTTTTGTAGACCTAAACTTCGTCATTTTCATTCAGCCAATTATTCCGCAATTTTCTAGCATTTTCAGCCAAATTTGTATAATAAAAAAACAAAAGTTTTGTTTGAATGTTTTCTATTGGTTAATGTTTTCTCTCAGCATTTATTTCAATTTAAATTGTCCTTCTGTCATTACCATTAGCTTAATTGTCTAATGTTTAGTAGCTTCCTGTAATTAGAACGAAGACAATTAGATTTTGAGCTCTTTTAATTTTTCTCTCTCTCTCTCTCTCGTTCATTCTATTTTCATTTTGTCAATTTTCCAAATTGTAAGTCTATATAAATGAGTTAAGATTTCTTTTTACGTATAAAAAGTACATTTGATGAAGAATTTTTTTGTTGTTATATATTTACTATGAGAGAAGTAACTTTTACGACAATTTTCTCCTCACAACTTTTTTGTTGTGTTTTTTTGTTCAGAATGAATGTTAGAAAAAGAAATACTTGACATGATTTAAACGCAAGTGCTTTTAAGAGTGTGGCTTCGAATGAATCTCCTCGGAGAGTTTATCTTCTTCAATATTTTTTTTTTTTGGGGGGGGGGGGGGGGGGGGGGGGGTTCTATTGTAATGTACTCGGGGGCCAATTCTAGTTTTTTTTCTTCTTCCTGCTAACACATGGATTTCAATAGAAACTGAATAAAAGGACTCAGATCCTCCTCCTTCTTCTTCTTCTCTCTCTTCAATCCACAGAATGATTAAATATGCTCGAAATGGATTTGCAACAGAAAAAAAAAAAGACGAGCAACAAATACAAAAAAAAAACTTACTTCGAAAATTCGCATTTTTCATGATTTTCAGTCCAATTCTGTCCAGACTTAATTTAACTATCATTGTTAATGTTTAAAGATATGAACATGAAAATCCTTTCAAGTGATTCATTTATTTTTACTCTTCTAGTTTTTGAGAGATGGGTTCACAATTCAACACATGCTGAAGAAAACAAATTTAGACTGAAAAAGAAATTTCTCTCTCTAAAAAAAAAAGCCTTGAGCACATATGCGGAATTCCGCTCAGAAAATGATGACAATATTAAAATGAGAAAAAGTGGACGGAATTTTGTTGAAAAATGAGTTAAACAAATCTCATTTTTTCTATTGTAAAATATTATGTGTGTTTCTGCATGTGTGGCCCTGCCTTAACAGAATAAAAAAATTCTGTTAAGTCAGGGACACACGTGCAGAAACATACAACAGAAAACACACAAGAAAACCACTGCAACAAAAGAAATTCTGTTCGATTTCTTTTTCCATTTGCATGTGAGTCACATTTTATTCAAATGTTCGCCGAATTTTTGGCGAATGTTCGCCACATTCTTGACGAATGTTCGCCGAATTTTTGGCGAATGTTCGCCACATTTTTGACGAATGTTTGCCAAATTTTCGACGAATGTTCGCCAAATTTTCGACGAATGTTCGCCAATTTTTTTTGACGAATGTTCGCCAATTTTTTTTGGCAAATGTTCGCCGATTTTTTTGACGAATGTTCGCCAAATTTTTGGCGAATGTTCGCCGAATTTTTGACGAATGTTTGCCATATTTTTGACAAATGTTCGCCGAATTTTTGACGAATGTTCGCCATATTTTTGACGAATGTTCGCCAAATTTTTTACACATGTTCGCCATATTTTTGACGAATGTTCGCCGATTTTTTTTGACGAATGTTCGCCAAATTTTTGGCGAATGTTCGCCGAATTTTTGACGAATGTTCGCCGAATTTTTGACGAATGTTCGCCATATTTTTGACGAATGTTCGCCATATTTTTGACGAATGTTCGCCGAATTTTTGACGAATGTTCGCCATATTTTTTTTGACGAATGTTCGCCACATGTTTGACGAATGTTCGCCATATGTTTGACGAGTGTTCGTCGAAGACACAAAACTGCAAAAGATGACAAAATACCGATGATTCGGCACACGATACAGAAACGATGACAAAACACAGGAAATCATTGGGTAAATCTTGACGATTTTACCGTCCTAGGACGGGCTACCCCACTATATGACTTAAGGGTATTATGATGTTATCTTTCAACATAAGTTTTTTTTATGTGAGTTAGAGTTGTTTATTTTGAAAGATATATCAAACATGAAAATATCCATGTTTATTGAGCTACTCTTCTAGTTTCTAAAAACTCTTTCATTTTATTCTGAATGTTGCTTTTTCTGAAATATCCAAACAGCTCTTATTTCAATTGTTCTCTTTCATTTGCATATTTTACAAATGGCTTATTTAGCTAGAAATTACTAAATGGACAAACAATGAGATTTTTTTGATAACTTGTTTTGCAATCTGTTAATTATAAATATTGAGTTTCTCTCGTTGAGTTTGATGAAATGAAAATGATTCAAGTGAGGAGGAGGAGGAGGACTTGAATAAGAGAGTATATCTTTCACTGATTGTTATTTAAGTGGAGTGGATTCAGTTGCCTTTTATCTTTTGCTATTTTTTTTTGGGGGGGGGGGTTCTGTCTACAATTGAATGAGTAAATGGGGTGGCTGTAATTTCAAATGTTTATTTGAATTCGCAGAAAAGAGGTTTTGCATAATTACTATGACTAAATAGGAAATTAAAGAGCAAAGTGCGTTTTTTTTTATTTTAGAATATGATCTACTTTCATACAGGGTGGTCATTTCTGTTGTGTACCCCCTTTTTTAGCAGAAATTTATAAAATTTAATAAACATTTAAAGATTTATTTAAATTGCGTGCTCATAAAATTATCAAAATCGCACGTGCAAATAAAAGCTAACAGAAAATAATTTCTCTTAAGCCTCGGACACACACGCGGGATTCTGCTCAGAAAATCACAACAGAATATTTAAATGAGAAAATTTCCATAAAAAGTGAAAGGAAAATTCATTAAAAATGAGTTGAACAAAGCTCTATTTTTTCAATTCTCAAAATATTCCATTCAAATTCCCACCAGCATGTGACATCACAAAAAGGCAAATTGAAGTCCTTTTTGTCAATAAATGTTTCTTTTCTTGCTCAGTAGAGGGTGCACATAACTTTACTCATTACTTTTCTGTTTGTGTGTGTGAACAACTGAGATAAAGAAAAAGAAAATGACTTTTTTTTCTTTTGCTATTTTCTTTTTTTTTTTTGGGCGGAATTCCGCGTGTTGTGTGTTCCAGGCTTTATGCCAGGGACACACATGCAGAAAACGTAAAAGAAAACATGTAAGAAAACAGACAATTGTTCTGTTTTCAAGTGCAATATAAATGAACCAATAGGAGCCATAGGACCATAGCTTGGAATGACATCATCAAAACATTTTTGTAGACTCAAAGCAAACAACATGGCTGACAACTACAGTCAAACATCTGTTGTCTATGTTTCACAATAGATGGCGTGTCGCATTTCTGTTCTGCATGTGTGTTCATCACATGCAAACAGAAAAAAGAAAACGAACAGAATTTCTTTTGTTGCAGTGGTTTTCTTGTGTGTTTTCTGCATGTGTGTTTCTGCATGTGTGTCCCTGACTTTAATTTAAATACAGTGAAAGCTGTTAAACACGAAAAATTTCGGATAACAAGGAATATATTTTCAGTCCAGTTGCTTAGAATGGCAGACAACTTCTTTCTTTAACAAGAAATTCGTTCTTGTTAAATGGTTTCTACTGGTAATTTTATTCTAGTTGTTTAGCAGAAAGTTGGCAGAAAAATTGTGCTCTTCAGATAAAGCTAGTCTTAAACAAAGCTAAACTAAAAAGATTTTTTACAGAAATTTAGTGTAGAGAAATTGTTTATGTTGGACCATGCCAAGATTTATTTCATAAGCAGAAAACGAAAATTGAAAATGCTACTAAAAACAGACTGTCTCTTTAAGTTATATAATTTGATTCTATTTATTTTTATTTTTTTCTGCCTACTTTCTGCCAAATAAATAGAATTGTTAGTCAAACGAGACAAATTTCTTTTTTCAGTCAGTTTTTTTCTGCATGTAGGATCTTGGTCTGAAGCAGAAAAGCGCCAACTGAAATTGCTACTGAAAATAGAATTTCTCTTAAGTTATATAATTCTATTCTATTTATTTAGATTTTTTCTGCCGACTTTCGGCCAAATAAATAAGACTAGTTAATCAAACGAGAAAAATCTTTTTCAGTCAAGCATTTTCGGCACGTAGGATCTTGGCCTAAGGCAGAAAAGTGCCAACTGAAATTGCTACTGAAAACAGAATTGCTCTTGAGTTATATAATTCTATTCTATTTATTTGGATTTTTTTCTGCCCAGCTTTCTGCTAAACAAATAGAATAGTTAATCAAACGAGACAAATTTTTTTTTATCAATCAAACATTTTCTGCATGTGGGATCTTGGCCTAAGGCAGAAAAACGCCAACAAGAAATGCAAATGAAAACAGAATTTGTCTAATTTATATAAATTCTATAATTCCAACGAAAATTGAATTTGTTACAACTTCTTTTAAAGTACAGAAAAATTCTACTTTGTCTCATTTTTAGTTTGGCGTTTTTCAGCAATGTTTCGACGTTAGCTTTAAAAAGTTTAAGACAACTTTTCTGTAATAAAAAAAGTTATTAATTTTTGTAGTATTACGTAACTGAAACCAACCACCCACCCTGTATAATTTTAATGAACACCTCAAAATAACCATCAACACACACACACACAGACGAAAAATAATGAACAAAACGTCCATATATACTGTATCTCTCATTAGAATCCCAATTAACTAATGAGATTTTTTTTTTAAATTTTCATTAAAATAAAAATTGTTAGTTGTTTAGTTAATTGGTGAGAAATTAAGTGGCTCAAAAAAAAAAGCAACAACAACACACGTGTTTTATTCAGTTTTACTTTTTGGTTTTTACCTGTTCCTCTTGTGCTTGTCATTATGGTGGTACTCGGTTCTCCGATTCCAACTTCGTTCTGAGCCGTTACGTAGATCTGATATTTAGTTCCGCAACGAAGATTACGGAGTGTGATTTTTTCTTCCGTTGCTTCCAGTCGGTCCTCCTTCCATTTCCCATCAACCTCCTTGTAACTCACAATGTAACCTTTAACATTGAAAATAATAATTATTTTAGATATGAGAAAGAAAAAAAGGTCGTTCACAAAGTAGAAAGATCTACGTTTTTTAAGAAAATGTGACCCAACCTACCAAGTCCGTCAAACTTAGACTAATAAATTCCACTTAGGCACAAAGCTGATGGGCTAAACTTTTTCAAAAACCCCAAAACCCACAATTTCTGTCAGTTTGAAATTAATTTTACACGAAGAGCCTTGGCGCACAACCACTTTTCGTGGTTGCAGGTGGTTGAGCTGTGGTTGCAATGTATTTTTTATGGAAAGATTTGAAGTGGTCCGTTTAGGCGACAACCCGGCTCTATTTTGCAGTTGAAATCGACCACCAAAAGTGGTCTGTGTATTCTAACCTCTTGGAAAAGGAAGTTAAAAGTGTTTTAGAAACTAGAAGGGTACATCAATCACTTGATGGTGTATTTTCATGTTGATATGTTTTAAAATAAGCTTTTTGTCAGTTTCAAAATAAACCAATTTTAATTAGAGGAAATTTTTATTTTTTGTCTGAAAAAAAGTTTATTTTGAAAAATAACAAAATGAAAATACTATTAAGCGATGATCTAACCCTTCTAGTTTCTAAAACACTTTCAAGTTTCTCTTAGTTTTACTCCTGAAAGACAGAATCATTCAAGTTCGAGAGAGGCGTTTACACTTTGAATCCACTTTAAATGTGGTTTAGAAACTAGATGGGTAGCTCATCCACTTTAAGGATATTTTAATGTTGAATATCTTTCAAAATAAGCTTTTGATTTAGCGTTTAGAGCTTTAAAAAACCACTTTAGGGCTTTGGCCATACTAAAATGGTATCATAATCCCTAAATAATATTTTTAGATCTTTTAAAATAAACTTTTTTATAGACAACAATTAAAAATATCGTTGTTTTATAGTTGAGTCATTTTAAAATTATAACAACATGAAAATACCCTTTTAAATAGTTGATGTACCCTTCTAGTTTTTAAAACACTTTCTAGTTTCTCTTAATTTTGTTCTCGGAAGACAATGATCAGTTAGAAAATCAACTGTTCGTAAACCATTTTTAAGTGGTTTTAAAATAGAGGTGGGACGAATCCTAAATTTTCTCGAATCCAAATACGAATCCCTCGAATCTAGAATCTCTCGAATCCTTCATATAAGAATCCTATATTATCCATTAAGAAGATACAAATAAATAAAATAATATTAAATTATTAATAAAAAAAACAAGTGTGACACTCAAGAGTCGCCACAAGGTGATGATATTGGTGATCCAGGTCGCCACCGAAATTGCAACAATCGCCACTTTTTTGTTAGTGAACCGCTTCTATTGGACGTCAATGGAGTTAAAACTAATTTTATCAAAGTTTTTAACAGTTTCTTTTTTCTTTTTAAGGTTAGGATTCGAAAGATTCTCGAAAGACGAAAACATTCGGCTGAAGATTCGAGTTTTCGAATCTCGAATCTTTTTAAAACTTCGCCGGATTCGAATGTCCCCCAACCCCTATTTTAAACTAGAGTGTAAACGCCCACTCGAAACTGGTTATTCTGTGTGTCAGTAACAAAATTAAAAAGACACACACTTCAAAGATTTTTTAGAAACTAGATGGGTAACTTGAGGTGATTCTGATTCATCTGTCATTTATAGTTTTTTTTTTTTTTAAAAACACTTTCAATTTTTAATTAGTGTCGTTCTGAACGACGTTTACCACTTTAAAACCTGGTTTCCATTCACTTTTATCTCTACACCTAGAAATTATTGTGTTTGAAGCCCACATTAATCATGTTTTTGTTTTTTTAAAGTTAGACTTTATAAATCTTTCTCTACTGATTTGAAAATATATAGATTTTCATGAAGTTTTAATTTATGTGAGTAGGGATAATAAAAGGCAACTAAATGCTAGAAGTGCCGTTATTTACAAACACAAACACACGGAGGTTGTTGCTGATTTTTTAAGGGTGTTTTTCTTTATGGTTGTCGTTTATTTTTTTTATTTTTTTGATGATAAATATAAATTTTCTTTTATGAGGAGAGAGATTTTTCTATTGGGAAGCGAAGTCTTTTATTTTGGCATCAGTTATTTTCTCTCTCTCCCCGTTTGTTGACAGCTTATTTAAAGGAAGAGAGTGTAGTATATAGCTGCGGGAAGTAATAATCTAGGTCTACTACTAGTGGAGTGTAGGGTTCTCCTGTAAGTTTCGACCCAAAATTGTTTGTCGACGGTATTTTTTTTTTCCTATTTGTTTGTTTGTTTGTTCATAAGACACACTTTAAGCCCATTGATCAAGTTAGAAATGGAGAGAAAGGTAAAGAGAGAGGAACTTAAGATGATGATGATGATGATGATGATTGGGGTAGTTTACATTGGCTCTGTACTCATTTCAAACGATTCCATCTCAAACGACAGACGAGGGTTGGAGTTAGAGGCTAACTTATTAGGCTCTTGGTACACACAGACCACACTATTTTGAACTCTCTTACATAGGATTTTAAGTAGGGATATGGGACATTCGAATTCTCGCGAATCTTTAAAAATATTCGAGATTCGAAAACTCGAATCTTTGCCCTTTTTTTTTTTTTTGGTCTTTTTCGAATCTTTCGATTTGGTAAAATTAGTTTTAACTCCATTGACGTCCAATAGAAGCGGTTCACTAACAAAAAACAACCGGCGATTGTTGCAATTTCGGTGGTCGGATCCGGATAACCATTATCATCACCTTGTGGCCTGACCTTGAGTGCCGCCACACTTGGTTTTTTATTATTAATAATTTAATATTTAATAATATTTCATTTATTTGTATCGACTTATTGAATAATATAGGATTCGAGAACCTTTTAGGATTCGTCCCACCTCTAATTTTAAGCATAAAATTGTTATTGGGGTTTATAACTTCTGAGTTTTGACAATGCGTGTTTTGTATGCTGCAATTGGGCTTTTGTCTCTCTGCCACAGGCCTTTTTTGGCTGCATGCAGAGTATTTTTTTTGGAGTTTTTCAAATTCCAATTGAACACTTTTCGAGTACAAAATGAAGTCGGGTTGACGTCAAAACCGACCATCCGTCCACCAAAGTCCGACCACCGTCTTTATATAGAAAAACATTGCAACCACAGAAACCAAAGACCTTCGACTTCATTTTTGCAATCGAAAAGTGGTATTCCAACCATTACTGGATTACATTCGAGTACCGAGTGCGTCCGTACTTTGCGTCGGAGACCACAAAAAAGCGTGTTTCACACAGATCACTTTGTGGCGACACATAAAGTGATAGTTTTTAGGTCAAACGAGCCACTGCCACCATTGTATTGTTTTATTTTGCACTACAGTGATGATTAGTGGTTGTGTAACTTGTATTCTACCGCAAGTGGCGACCATGCACCGCCGTTTGTCAGTGATAATTAAGGTCAAACCAGTGGCCAGCACTGACAGCAGGCCATTGTCGGTGGTAGAGGCTAGCTATTACTGAATTACGAGTACAAAATGTGCCGGAAACCACATAATATCCGGCTTCACACGGAGCACTTTGTGGCACCACATGAAGTAGTAATTTTTAGCTTATGTGAGCTACTGCCACCAGTTTTTTTTTTTGCACCACGATGTGTGTTCGAGTTCAGCCACGAGTCACGACATACAAAATACTTTGTGGCACCACATAGTGGCATGTGTGAAGCAAACCATTTACAACTATGATGGCCTACTGTCAATACAGGTCACTTGTATGATCTGGGTCACCACCTGTGGCATGTTTCGGCCACTGTGGCGCACAAGAAAATGGTGGATGTGACACAATGCGAGCACCTATGTGAAGACGACCACTTTTTGTCTCTCCACGAAGTGTGGCCTATGTGTAGCCAGCTTTTTAACATCTTCCACCGCCAAGAATACTCCAGAGGCAAGTGTTGTGGCCAGCACTATATAGCTTTTCGTTTACTCCGCCCCTTTCATGAGCGTCATCAATTTCTAATTGGTTGATATTTGGTCTGACGCTCATAAAAGTGCGGAGCAAACGAAAAGCTTGTGCTGGCCACAACACTTGCCTTTGAAATAATACTCCAACCATATTAACTTAGAAGTAATACTATAGCCTCCACGTCCAACTCTCGTCAATGTTTTTTTCACGTGGAAATCGTTTGAAATGGAATCGTTTGAAATGGAAACGCAACGTTTATACTTCTGGCTACAATCAACCATGAAATGAACAAGTATCTTTTTGCTTGTAAACATATATTACAAAAGAACTTGTCTCAATCGATGATGAGTGCCAATGTTAAACATTTGCTGTAACTCGGGAAACCGTTCTCGAGTAAATTTCGACTATGACATTATATTGAGGATTTTTTTCTCTTCTTTCTTTCTTTCTTTCTATCTTCTGGTAGTCTCGAAGCAATTCGCAATTTGTTGATTGGAATTGCTATTAAATATAAGTTGAGTCGAAACTTTCTCTCTCTCTCTTTGAGAGTTCTATTGTTTTAACATTGTAACCATGGAGTTTATTTTACTTTGAACATGGAAGGGGCGTTTCAGAAGCAATATTTAATTGAAGAAATCAAATATGTTTTTTTTAAAGAAACTAGAATAAGTAATTAATCTCTTAAAGGTCAAAATTCGGGTTGAATATGTTTATTTAAAAATAAACTTTTTCTAGAAGTTAATCAAGTAAGACAAAAAGAATTAATGCTTTTTGCAATCAAAAAGACTGGTTAGAGGCTAGAGAGTTCTTTTAGAATTAACATATAACTGGGTTAGATATGTTGGTTAAATCTAACCTCTAACCAGTCTTTTCGATTACAAAAAAAACAACTTAATTTTGGCTCAAATTGATGTGAAAAATGAAAGTTAATAAATTTGAAAGTGAAAATCCCTTTAGACTCTAAACATTTACTCTTCCAGTTTCTAAATTAATTTTCATTTTTTGTTTTAATGCAGAATAGCCGGAGTTCTGATTCTATTCTTCTCTGTAATTTGCATATTTTTTTTGGAAATGGCTGGCTTAAGTTGGAAAAAATCTTCGACTGAAAAATAAAATTTCTCATATTTCAAACTACACCATAAAAAGTTAATTTTGAAAGATATCAACACGAAAATACTATGGTTGTATTTCTTTATACCTTGTACGCACACGAGTTAAATGAATTCAAATTAAATGTGTTTAGGTGAATTATACGGAATCCAGTTAAGGACATAAGAACCAAATAAAAATTGACTTTAATTATTAATATTTTAAATTGAAATACTAAATCAATATTTTGTCAATAGTTTATATATTTAAGTATTAACTCAATATTTTCAGATTGTAACGAATTGCGGTATTCGTATCTTAGATCACCCTGTAGTTTTAAGGTATTTTAATAGACGGGTTTCACCTCATGCTTGGGGAGGCTGGGAGGTCATCAAGACGATACCTTCCTGTCCACCAGGATAAGAAAAGAAAGGCAAGAGGCCTGTATAGTCAACTCTAATAGGATAGATCCTAGAAGAATTAACTATGCAGAACTCTTGGCCAGTGAAACTCCTGTCAAGTGTGACGAAAAGGAAGAAGTCCTTTTCATTTTCTATTTTAGTCAAACATTGATTACATGTTATTGTTATATGCTTTTATTATTTATTACTAGGTCCTAGTTGTGTCCAAGAGACTTGGACACACCTGGAGCCTTTGTTTTGTAAATCACATGTTCTATTGTTATTTTCTGTATATAAGCAGGACCGTGTGGATTGAGGAGACTAGATCAGAGATTGATACACAGAATTGTCTACCTAGAACTCTCTTCTCAATCCACAGCAAGTCGCTGTCTTTATTTGCGGGACGTGGGACTTTGAATTACAGCCGCCACTTGACCAAATGATTCAACCGATGGAAAGATTCACCAGCAGCGACTTGTAAGCCGATTCGACAGTACTATTTTCTACCTCTGGACTCCTGAGGTACACCGATCCTTGTGTTCCCAGTGTTCAAGTATACAACACAGGTGCCAATAGACCGAAAGACTTGAGCATCAATGTTCAACTGACACTATCAAATGGCTACCAGAGATCTCTCTGTGGGCTGTGAGATTATTAACTGAATAAATTGAATTCGACATATTGTTTATGTCCTTCACAGGGCTCTGTAGAACACATTTATTATTTAAACTACCAGGTGTGTAATATGTATTAGCTCAAGTATAGATACTTTTTTACTCTTCTAGTTTTAAATAAACTTTAAATTTCTTTTTTAAGAAAGCTGCTTCTAAAATAATTTTAAAAGCTAAGGGCTTCAATTTCTCCACCTATTCTTTTTATACATATATATATATATATATATATATATATATATATATATATATATATATATATATATATATATATATATATATATTGAAAAACGTCTACAAGTAATTTTGATCTGATGTATCATCGATCGGATAAGATTCAGAAAAAAAAGAAGAAATTTAATCAGTTCTATTTTTTTCTCTTCTTCAAGGAATTCTTAAATGACATATTAAACGAGAAATAGAATTCGAGTTGCGAGAGAGAGAGAGAGAAGAATATAGATATAGTCCTATATAGAGAGAAAGATAGATAGATAGAGAGAGAGAGAGAGACAAACTGTTTTCTCTTGTCTTTTTTTTTTCTTTCAAATGTGATCTTTTGGACCAGTAAAAACCCAAAATACAAAAAAGAATAGAAAATGGAATTTGAAGATATGTAATTTTGTCGTGTGGCTTTATTCTTTACTTTCCATTTCTCTTGAGAGAGATCAGGATAGAAAGAGAGAGAGATGGAGAAAGAGGGAGAGATGGAGAAAGATAGATAGATAGAGAGAGAGAGAGAGAGAGGGAGAGAAAGAACAAATCAATAAGATATGTCGAGATTTGATGTACAAGAGACGGACAAAAGTTATTGGAAATTTTTCTTGTTGTTTTGTACAGTTCACGACTTATTCTTTTTACTGCATTTGTTTCTTTTCTACTTTTTATATATTTTTTTCTCCAAGCTTTTCACATTCCCTTTATTAAGGTGGCTGGCTTTATAGATATTTATTTTGCTTTTGTCCACTTGGATGGCGCCACTGCAAATAGCTAATGCTATGCTTCATAGATTTTTTTTTCGAAAAATGTTGACGCAAACACGTCAAGCGAACGTTTTTTTTTTTAGAAACAACATTATTAAAAAAATTCAAATTATTTTCAAAAGATTATGCTAAAAAAATTTCGTGGCAATATCTTAAAAAATAAAACATTTTATAGTTCAGTTTGAAAGATGACTCCCGTTTTTAGAGTTTTCCATTGACATTTCATGAAAAACTAACTATTTTCGCCTTTTTCAAACTGTCAAAAAAGTTTATTTTGAAAGATATCATGAAGAAACCTTTAGCATTATCACCAACTATTCTAGTTTCTAAAACACTTTTGAATTTTTTTTTTTCGTACTCTTTTTTCCTGTAAAACATTCTCTTGAAAAATATAAATTTTCTCAAAACCCCGGAGTTGGGAGGGAAGAGACCTCCTAGACAAAACATAATAGCCACTGCAGTGGCGCCATCTGGGTAGACAAAAACGAAATACATATCTATTCAGCCAAATTAAACAGATTATATTTATTTAATTTTTGTCTATAAAGAGTTTATTTTGAAATATATCAATATATAAATACTATTAAGTGATATTCAGTCGCTACTCTTTCTAGTTTCTAATATACTTTCAATTTCTCCTTAGTGTTTTTCTTTAATAACTTTAAATACTCTACGAATTTCTTTCATTTTTTTTTGTAGAACTATGTTTTACGGAGCCCTGTAAAGGACATGCGAGATAATTTTTTTTAAATCTCGAAATTTCGACTTTTAATCTCGAAATTTTGACTTTTTTCAGAATCTTGAAATTTCGATTTTAATCTCGACTTTTCGACTTTTCATCTCGAAATTTCGACTTCTTCCAGAATCTCGAAATTTCGATTTTAATCTCGAAATTTTGACTTTTTTCAGAATCTCGAAATTTCGATTTTAATCTCGACATTTTGGCTTTTAATCTCTTATTCGGCCATGTTAATTATGCCATGTTGCGCGCACCATACTCTAATAATGCAGTTATTGCAAGCGCCCTCTTGTGGCAGCAATAATTTAATTATTATAGTATGGTGTGCACAACATGGCATAATTAACATGGCCGAATAAAAAAGATAAAAGTCGACATGTCGAGATTTAAAAAAAAAAATCTCGCCTGTCCTTTACAGGGCTCCGTATATGTTGTTAACAACTATTTAAAAGTTTCAAATGTGTAACTTTTATAGTTTCTGAGATATTTAATTTTAAACAATAGACTTGTGGCCATTCTCAAGTAGACTTTGCTAATAGACTAGGATCGTTGATTTTGAGACATTCTGTATAAAAAAAAAGATAAAAATGTTTTTCGTCGATGGGCCATTTCTATTTTTTTTATTCCCGAAAAAGTAAGAATAAGAAAGGAGGGTCAGAAAAAAAGGTTAAGCTCAAATTTGTTCCCCCGCGAACTTCCGAGAATGAAACTCGGTGACTTGAGTCGAAAGGAAAAAGAAATTGAGGGACAAAGTTTTTCGGTTGTAAAATAAACGATCACTGAAAATGTATTTTTTTTTTGGCATTGAACTGAAAGATAGTTTTAAAAGTTATCTTAAGAGTAAGATAGGAAGAAAAAAAAATTGTGAAAGTTCCCGATCGAAAAGCTCGATCGGTTGCCGAATTTTCCATTAGTGAGTGTGTGGTAATATGTCCGTGAAATGGGCAGTTATCTCGGTTGATGTAAGGTCATATTCGGGTACAATGTTCTTTTTTTTTATACATATATTACCTTTGATGGGAATTCCACCATCCGCATTTTGATGTATCGTTATTTCGATTGAGTTAGTTGTCACTTTGGTCATCGTTAAAGATGGAGCCTGTGGTGGTGCTATACAACGAAAAAGACAAAATACATTTTTTTGAAAAGAAAAAAATGACTAAATATTTGGTAGAAGAGACACGTTTGTTAGACACTTTTTGACAGTTTTAGAAGTTAATTTTAGTAAGGAGGAATGGCAAAGACCAATATTTTGTAAGAAAACTCAACTAAGATGCCTGAATGGTGAACCCAACCAACCAAACTCAAGAAGAGCAAGAGGTGTAGCAGTTCCAAGTGGCCAACCAGGTCTAAGAAACCTGCCACATCAGAGACCCACCAAGAACAAAAGACACACCAAGTCCAAAAGACCCACCAAGTCCAAGAGACCCACCAAGTCCAAGAGACCCACCAAGTCCAAGAGACCCACCAAGTCCAAGAGACCCACCAAGTCCAAGAGACCCACCAAGTCCAAGAGACCCACCAAGTCCAAGGGACCCACCAAGTCCAAGGGACCCACCAAGTCCAAGCGACCCACCAAGTCCAAGCGACCCACCAAGTCCAAGCGACCCACCAAGTCCAAGAGACACACCAAGTCCAAGAGACACACCAAGTCCAAGAGACACACCAAGTCCAAGAGACACACCAAGTCCAAGAGACCCACCAAGTCCAAGAGACCCACCAAGTCCAAGAGACACACCAAGTCCAAGAGACACACCAAGTCCAAGAGACCCACCAAGTCCAAGAGACCCACCAAGTCCAAGAGACACACCAAGTCCAAGAGACACACCAAGTCCAAGAGACACACCAAGTCCAAGAGACACACCAAGTCCAAGAGACACACCAAGTCCAAGAGACACACCAAGTCTAAGACAATCACCAAGTCTAGGAAGCCCTACAGGTCCAAGAGACCCGACCAAGTCCAAGAGATCCACCAGGTCTACAAGACTCACTAGATCCAAAAGACCCGCCAGCCTAAAGAGGGCCACGAGGCCCGTCAGACACATGAAACCCACGTGCGCGTTTTGTCAACCAGGACCACAAAATCCACATAGCTTTGATTGTTGCATAAGCCCAACAGGCTCATCAGGGCCAAGTTCCTATCTACCAGTTCCCACAGACCCACCTGGCCCAAAAGAAATTTTAAAAGATATGAAAATATCCTTAAGTGATAGAGCTCTACCCTTCTAGTTTCGAATACGTTTTCAGGGTTGTGTTCTTGGAAGGCCGTTCAAGAAGTGTTTACACTTTAAGAAACCACCTTAAGAAATTTTACTTATTGTGGTTAGTCGTGGGTCCTTTTTTTTGTTGTTGAAAATTTTACGATTCGTTAAAGGTTTCGAGCTATTTTTTTTTCATTTGTAAGATTTTCAGTTTACTGTTTATAACGAAAGAAAACAACAACAATAACCAAATTGTTGTCAAAAGACAGCAGAAGAAAAGAAAAATTGCTCAAAGGAGAATTAATTAACTCAAGACTTTTGAATATCGTTTTAAGGAGAAAAAAAAAAAACATTTGCCACAGAATTAATTAATTTTTGCCTTTAATGCAAACTTAAAACTCGAGATTAAAATTCAGCTCAAGAGTAATTGTGTTTTTTTTTTTTGCTTTTTGAGGTTTTTTTTTGCACTAAAAAAAATTGTACATGTAAACGAAAATTGCATTTTTAGGCCCTGTTTCCACTTGACGAAAATTATTAAACTGTGACAATTTCAACTAGATAAATAGGACCGTTTACTATAGTCACAGAATAAGTAGCAGTTGCGCAGAATGGAAACAAGAGCCATTAACTTGTGACAGATTTTTTTTTCTGCGCATGTGCACAAGTTTTCATAGACTACTATGCTAAAATTTCTTTTCTAATCCTTTTAAAAATAGCGATCTAATCCTTTATCAAAATGGCGACCTGATCCTTTTCAAAATGGCGGCTCCATAGAAGTGTCTTGAGTAACCGATTCCAAGGTCATCGATTTCTGTCACAGCAACATGAAAGGTAAAAAAAAATTTCACATCTGTTCCTTCGCCTTATTCTGTCATACTATAGTGTCACAATGACCTAATGCATTTTTATTAGTTGGACAATATAATGTCACTATTAGGAAAAAAAAATGAATTCTATGACAGTACAAACGTGGCCGGCCTATACAACTATAATGGTGTGGTTGATTATGTTAGGCTAATTGCAGTGAGAAAACCCCTGTCGCCCTACCACTTTAACAATACCCTAAATTACCATTTCTCTTGAATATTTATATTAAAATGGTGTTATGTATATTAATTCAAACCCCCCCCACCAATCTAATTAAAATGTATTATATTACCTAAAATGATGAATAATTAAACAAAAAAAACTAAAATAATACCCTTGGGCTCAGATTTTTATGCAAATTAGAGGTTAGAGGCTAAAAGTAATTGACATTTGATAGTAACCAGATATTTAGCAACAAAGCTTTATATGGAATTACGAAAAAAAGGCACATTTCGGATGGATGGGTGGATTTTGTCACCAATAGGTCAAAATCGGAGCTGAAAATATTAGAATGGATCGATCTGATCATTCGAATTTTTTTAAAGACTGCCTTGGGTTAATAATTGGGTTAGAAATTGACCTACTCAAAATTGATTTTCAGCTTCTTTTTTTGACCTAATGGTGGAGACAAGGGAATTTTCTGATTTTTTGTTTCTTTCTGTCTCTCACCTAAGACAATGAGTTCGTAGGTTATCTGGTCGCTTCCGTAGGTGTTTTTTGCCGAACACGAATAATTTCCTTGGTCTTGTCGTTGTACTCGGCTGACGAATAAGGTTCCGTCTTCACGTATTACCATCCTTTCGCTAGATTTGTTACCGTTCCTATTGTTAATCCGTAAGAAGAATAAAGTACGAGGTTAGATTTTACTTCATTTTCAGTTTGTAAAATGAAAATGAAATTTTATATTTTCCAAACATCTCTCGAACTTTGGTTATTAATTCTGTCTTTCAAGAGCCAGTATAGCAAGAAAAACTTTGAAAGTGTTTTAGAAACTAGAAGGGTAGCCTCAAATCATTTCAAGATATTTTCATGTTGATATTTTTTAAAAATGAACTTTTTTATGTCAGTTTGTAAATAACACAATTTTAAGCAGGTGATATTTTTTTAAAAAATGTTTGTCAATAAAAAGTTTATTTTGAAAGATATCAAGATGAAATTACCAGCTACCGTTCTAGTTTCTAACACACTTTTCAGTTTCTTTGTAGAATGTTGCTCTTCTGAAACAGAATGACCACATTTCAAAGGGTGTTTGAAACATGAACCACGAACCACTTTGAGTGACAGGCAATTAGAAAACGGGATGAACAGAAGTTGGCTCCGCCCTTTTTATGACGAACACAACTTCTAATTGGTTGGTTATGTAGTCTGACGTCACATGCTCCGCCCTTTTCAACGTCGAACCACACAACAAACCAATTAGAAGTTGCCGTTCGTCATAAAAAAGGCGGAGCCAACTTCTGTTCATCCCGTTTTCTAATTGCCTGTCTTTGAGTGTGGTTGCGAGTTCGACTGCTCAGGTGACTGAGATTTTGTTGACAATGTATTGCTATGAAAGGGGGGGGGGGCAAACCATTGCACACGTGCGACACTCCGACTACATTTTACAGTCGAACTCGACGACTAAAATGTCGTTCGTGTGAAAAGGCCCTTAGAGTTGAACATTTGAATTGCAAAATAAAAATTGGATTGTCGTCGAAACCAACCACTTTGAATCTTTCCATAAAGATTGCATTGCAACCACCTGCAACTTCATTTTGCAGTCGAAATAGACCACCAAAAGTGGTCTCAAGGCCTTTGAATCGTAATTTAAATCAAATGAAACAATTAATATCGGATTTAATTTTTATACCTTAAAACCCATGTTCTTTTCGGATACGGCATTCCTATTATGGGACACTTAAGGGTGACATTTTGTTGCCAATAAGTTAAAACACGGCTCGAAAAAGACGCAATTCCAGCCGCAGCTAAAACAAGACAAAAAAAATTAATTAGTTGAAAATTAAGACATTTTTTTTAACAAACAAACAAACTTAAAAAAAAAGTGAAATTTCTCTAAAGGGATTAAGGTTGTTTTTTTTTACATAAAAAAAGTGTTTCTGTGGCTGAGTTAGTAATTAATCAACATCTTAAGTTAGGCTCCTAATTAATCTTTCTTATTTAAATTGATTCTTTTTTTTGTTGGCGAGGATTTCAAACTTAAGTATGAAGAATCACTTAGCTGAATGAAAAAAAAAATTGGTTCATTTTTTTTTTTCTGAAAAAGTTCATTCTACTCGTTTTAAGTAGTGATTTTTGGACGAAATTTCAAAGTTTGTTAGAAAGTAGACGAGTAAAAAGAATCGCACGAAAGTCATTTTGTGGACGTTTTGTGACAGCTTCGAAAAATGACTAATTTTTTTTTCTCGTTCTTCATTTACTTTGAAGTAAAAAAAGAAAGAAACAAGTGTAGAATTATTGCAGTAAGTCGTTTTCTGAATCAGAAAATCTTTTATTTTGAAAGATATCGTAATTAACTGATTTGAATTTTGTAAAATCTTTTTTTTTTTAAATTAATACATATAGGTCACTTGTTAAAAATAGTCTCAAAACGTTAATTTTGAAAGATATCGTCATAAAATAATTTTTTTAGTATTCTTTTAACAATTAATACACAATTATGTCGTTTTTTTTTCTCTCGGAACTGTCACAAAACGTTTATTTTAAAAAATATCGTCATATAACGACTTTCACTATAAACGTTATTATAATCTTTACATTTTTTTGCAGTAGTTCATTTTTTTCAAACTGTTACAAACGTTTATTTTGAAGGAAATCGTCATCAAATGATTTTTCCTATAATTTCTTTGCAATTAATGTAGAAATTCATTTTTTAAAAACAGTCTTAGAATGCTTATTTTGAACGATATCGTCGTGAAATTATACTTAAATTACATATGATTCTTTTACTTTTCTAGTTTCTAATTTTGATTTTCAATTCCAAGCTTTATTTTCAAAATAAAGGAGAATCTTTCATTATCCGGATCTCGGTAATTGGGACTTCTGTGTAATTTTGACCTGCTTTTTATCCCAATATAAATGCTTTTTTTTGGTTTATATGTGTTATCGGCTTAACTTCCGGATAGTGAAGTGGAGAATTCAGATAAAAATCCGGCGATTTTTTAATATCCGGATAATCGAGATTCTACTGTACATTTACCTCTTTTGAAAAAAAAAGCTACAAAAAAATGAATATCTATGGGGGTAAATAAAAAAGAGAGAAGAAAAAAAAATTGTAGATGGGCCACAATTAGGTTTGTACTATATATTCTTATTTTCTTGCAAGAACATTAATCACGATTCTGATGTAAGAAGAAAAAGGAGTCTATTTTCAGTAGAAAAAAGAATAAATTATGGCATTTTTTTTTCTTCTGTAGACTACTATTTGTTTTCTTCTTCTAGTATTTTAGATTCTGGAACACTTGAAGTTATTCTCCGAGTGAAAATGCATCCTTGTTCAGATGTAGTCATTCCCAATGGGACTATAAATCATGCCTCTTTACTACAGGATTGGGGAAGGAGGAGAACCACCACCAACCTTAGAAAGCTTGGTAACAATTCTTGAACACAATTTTTCTTTTGTTTCCTTTCGGCTTTGAATTTAACACCATTTCGAATAGAGACCTACATATAATTCAGGGGTTGCTGGGCTTTTGCCATAAGCTCAGCACCTAGGCTGTGTTGGCGCAGAGCTGACAATTTTATGAAAAAGCCCCATGGCGTTTGTGGGCCTTATGGGACTGGTGGGCTTTATGAGACTCATGTGTGCAAAAAAAAAGTAGCCTATGAGCTTTGTGGGTCTCATGGGCCAAGTGGGTATTATGGGTTTGGTAGGCCTCATGTGTGTTTGGTGAGCTTTTGGTTTAGTGTGCTTTCTGGACCTTTATAAGCTTGATGAGCTTTTTTATATGGCTTCATTGGTCTGGCTGGATTGTAGACCTCATTTGTGCTTGGTGGGCCTTTTATAAAACCTCATACCATGCGCTTTGTGGGCCTCTTACACCTGGTGGGATTTTTGGGCCTCTTGCACAAGTTTGGGCTGTGTGAGCTTTTTGGGCTTGTTGTGCTTTGTTAGCTTCATAAGATAATTTGTGGGCATTTCATGGGATTTGTGAGTTTCATGGGCTTGGCGAGCTGAGTTCACTATAGTTCTACGTCATTAGTTCAACTGGACCTCAATTTTTTTTTTCTTACAAAATTCCGAGGATTCAAAACTTTTAAAAAATCACTTTTTCATCAAGTTTATTTCTTGAAATAGTCACACACCTCGAATCTGTGCAGATTGCGAGACAACTCTTGTACTACTGCCTTCTCCTACACGAGTAGAGGCCGTGACCCAAAATTCATAACGACCCCCTTCCTTTAAGCCCTTTGCCTCGTACTGTAACTCATTCGTTGGTGGTAGAGAATGTTTTGACGCCTACAAAAATAGGAGAGAAAAAATGCGCGAGGTTAAGACACATTGTGCCATCTATTTGTCACTCTTGGATATATATATATACATACGAGAAATGTTGTATTGATTTAAGCTGGGTTTAAAGTGTCGAACTCCAACTCTTGATTATTCTGTATTTTAGATGCAAAATGTAGAGAAATACTTGAATGTGTTTTAAAAAAAAACTAGGAGGGTAGCCGAACCATTTAAAGTTATTTTCATGTTGATATATTTTAAAATAAGCTTTTTGATAGGGATGGGACATTCGAATCCCGCGAATCTTGTAAAATATTCGAGATTCGAAAACTCGAATCTTCGCGCTTTTTTCGTCTTTCGAATCTTCGCGCTTTTTTCGTCTTTCGAATCTTTTGAATCCAAACCAAAAAAAACTGTTAAAAACTTTGGTAAAATTAGTTTTAAAAGCGTTCACTAACACAAAAAAAAACCGGCGATTGCTGCAAATTTTGGTGGTCGGACATGGATCACCTTGTGGCGACCCCCTGAGTGAAGCCGCACTGTGTTTTGTATTATTAATAATTAAATTTTTAATATTATTTCATTTATTTGTATCTTCTTAATGAATAATATTGGATTTTTATATGAAGGATTCGAGATTCGGGAGATTCGAGGGATTCGAGAACCGATTCGGATTCAAGAAATTTTACGATTCGTCCCACCTCTACTTTTTGAGTTTTAACTTTGAGCAGACGATATATATTTTTAAATGTCTTTTATATCGAGAAAAAGTTTAATTTGAAAGATATTGGGTTTTGACAATGCCATTTCTCAGGCTGTAATTGGACTTTTGTCCCTTTGCCATAAGCCTTTTCTTGACTGCTAGCAATTCAAATAGAAATATTAACATTAAAATACTATTAAGTGATTCAGCTATCCATTCTAGTTTCTAACACACTTTTAATTTCTCTTTCGTGTGCTGCTTCTGAAATGCGTAATGCAAAATGAAGAGAAACTTGAAAGTGTTTTAGAAACTAGAAGGGTAGCTCCGTCACTTAAGGGTATTTTTCATGTTGATATCTTTCAAAATAATCTTTTTATGTCAATTTGAAAATGACCCAACTTTAAGCACACGACATTTTTTTAAGTTTTTGTTTATAAAAAGTTTATTTTGAAAGATAACAAATATGAAACTACCCTTAAGTGATTGAGCTACCCTTCTAGTTTCTAAAACACATTCAAGTTTCTCTTAATTTTGATCTTCTGAAAGACAGAATAATCAAGAGTTCGAAAATGAGCTGTTCATAAAAAAAAACCCCATCTTAAACTAAACAAATGACGAAATGTTGCAAAATCGACTATAACGACAAAATAGAAAATTCGTCTTATAAAATGTTATTACCGTTGTTTCGGCATTTCCGTCTGCAAGTCGAATATACAAGTTATAAGTTGTAATTTGACCATTCGGAAATAACGGTGGTTTCCATGCGACTAGAATTACGTTCGACGACATCGTCACGGCTTTGATGTCGGCCGGTGGACCGGGAACTTGGTGTTTTTAAAAAACAAAACATGAAAATTTAATCGCTCATTAACACCGAATTTCGTTATTATTTTTTTTTTCGTTACCATCTTCGTGAGTTCTGCAATAAATCGGTTCACTGATGGTGCCTTCTCCGATTCGTGTCGATGCCGTAACTTGAATGCTGTAGTTTGTGTATTTCTGAAGGTTATGAATTATTGTCGATAGTTTAGTTGATGGAAGAACTCTTTCCTTTCCTTTACCGAGTTCGGCATAAGAACCACTTAAATGGCCACCATTTCCTGTTGTTGACAAACAATTTTTCACTTGGTTAAGGTGGTTTTCAGGTGGCTGAATAGATATTTATTTTGTTTTTGTCCTTTTGGATGGCGCCACTGCGGTGGCTATTATTCCCTCCATCTGCGGTTTTGAGAAAATTTATATTTTTCAAGCGAACGTTTTTCTAGAGAAACATTACGAAAAAATTTAAAGTTTTTTAGAAACTAGAATAGGTGGTGATAATGCTAAAAGTTTTTTCAATGATGATATCTTTCAAAATAAACTTTTTATGACAGTTTGAAAAATGGCGAAAATAGTTCTTAAAACGGGTCATTTTCAAACTGAGCTATAAAATTGTTTATTTTTTAAGATATTGCCAGGAAAATACTTTTAACATACTCTTTTGCCATTCTAGTTTTGAAAACAATTTGAATTTTTTTTTTTCGTAATGTTGTCTCTAAAAAAAACGTTTGCTTGACGTTTTCGCGTCCAAATTTTCCAAAAAACGTCTATTATAGCCACTGCAATGGCGCGCCATCCAAGGATAGACAAAAGTCACAAAAACAAAATAAATATCTATTCAGTCACCTTAAGTTTCAAATGTGTAACTTTTATAGTTTTTGAGAAATTTCATTTAAAAAAAAAATAAGACTTGGCAAGTCTCGAACCTTTAAGTCGAACCACCGTTCGATATCTAATGTTGTAATTTTGTATGATTCCGTTTTGTGAATTTTTTGACGGTGGATCCCACGTTACTTCCATCGATTCCGATGATAAACTAGCACAACGGATGTTGCTCGGAGGTTCACTTGGAACTAATTAAAATAAAACATTCTCAAGTTTTCAGTTCTGAAAGGGCGGGGAGGGCCCTTGATATTGTATTTTGTACCATCTTCAGCTGTTGTGACAATAATTTCTTTGGACGGTGGTCCAGGTCCAATACGATTAAATGCTTTAACTATAACCGAATATTGAGTGTATTTCGAGAGGCCTTTAATAATTGTAGCCTCGTATTTGGATGCGTTCACGTCGATATTCTTGAACGTGTAATCATCTTCCGATTGATAGATTTTGTAGCCGACACTGTAACCAACGATCTCACCGTTTCGATCTTCTTTCAATGGAGGCTTTAGATGAAAATGAAAAAAAACGAAACTTATTTATAAGCCGGCTTCACAGGGACCACTTCGTGATGCCACAAAGTGGTTGACGCGGCCCTAATTGTCTTTGTTTTTCTACCTTCCACTTGATCTTGAAAGACTGCGAACCTTCGGTATGTCCTTCGATTGCAATCGGTGAACCAGTTGGAGCTGAAAATTTAAAATGTTACAAATTGAATCATTCGTTGAAATCAACATTTAAGCTAGCTTCACACGGACCACTTTGTGCCGCTACATAATAGTCGTCGTGTTTAGCAGATCATCTATTACATACTGGGTGTTTTGCAAGAGCCACCGTTTTTTCCACCATAGTGGCGATGAGTGGTTAAGTCAGACTACAAGTGGCGACTACCACATTGCCACTTTGTGGCGCCACTATTAGGCTGGTTGATTAGATTGAGAACGATCATTCGCATTACCACCACTACCACTGTTTTTTTTTGCACCAGAGGGGCGATGAGTGGTTAAGTCCTGCCACAAGTGGCGACTACCGCCTGGTTGTGATGATCAAGGGTCATACTAGCGGCCCACACTGACAGCTGGCCATTATTTTCAGTGGTTGTCCGTGTGAAGCAATCCGTGTCAACCACGTTGCGGTACCATAAAGTAGCGCCACAAAGACAAATACAACTTAAAGAGTGATTCACCTTCCTCGGTTGTCCGGATGCCAACGCCACTGCTCGGTTTTCCAGTTCCGACTCCGTTAGTGGCAATCACTCGAAAGCTATAAGCCGTTCCCGGACGTAGATTCTTGATGACTGCCGTTGTTTCTGGATGTTGAACGCTTACGTTCCGATGATCGTGTGTCCAGTCCTCTGTAAACCAACTGATATGAAGTCGATTTGGGCATTGAAAAACGTTAACAGATTCTCAACCCCAAAATGACATGCTTGGACCCCAGTTAATGCTTTTTTTTTTAAAAAAAATGTATCAACATTCTCAACATTAATGTTTTTTTTGGGAGGTGGTTCCTCAGTCATACCTGATCCATTCTTGTATTGAATAATGTAATAGTCAATTGGACTTCCACCATCAAATGGTGGCATCCATGTTAATCGTACATAACGACTGAGGTGTTCGGTAATTTTGACGTTTTCTGGAGGATCCGGAATGTCTGTACGAATCAATAATATAAATTATGAGTCTTTGGTGGGGCACCTTTCTAGTATTTAAGTATAATATGGGGGTTTCATTATCTGGTCAAGTATATGTGGCTTACAACGACTTATTAGTGACTTCCTACGAATGATGTCAAATGGCCGAAATTTCGAATAAAATCGTCTGAAATTTGTTCATTTTAAAATTTTCGACAAGAAAAGTTTATTTTAAAAGATATCAGCGTTGAAAATCTGTCTCAAGTGAGTTAAGTCCCTAAAGTGCTTTAAATTTATATTTAATCATGCTTTTCTAAAACGTAGAATAATCCGTGGCAAAGATGAATTGATGAAACGCCAAACTGAAAAGTGTAGAAACTTGAAGAGTAACTGAGTCACTTAAGTTTTATTTTCACGTTGATATCTTTCAAAATAAACTTTCCGCTGTTTCCAGTGCAGTTTGAATTTGACCAAATTGACCTTTTTGAGTTGTAAAAAAAAACAATAATTGATTTTGAAGTTACCATAAAAAGTTCATTTTGAAAGATATTACGAAAATCCCCCTTTGTGGTGTTTTTACTCTTCTAGTTTCTAAGAACACTGCCGGATTTCTTTTTTAAGATGTTTTATGAACAGCTAATATTGGAAATCTTGTTATTGTGCGCGTCAGGAGCAAAAACACTAAGAAGAAATTGAAAGTGTTTAAAAAACTAGAAAGGTAGCTCAGTCATTTAAGAAAATAAACTTTCAACACAAATTCAAAAAAAAAATACCCTTCTGCTTTTACATGATCATTTTCAAACCTACATAAATAGTTCTTTTGAAAGATAACAACATGAAAATACCCTTAAAAGGTTGAGTTACCCTTCTAGTTTCTAAAACACTTTCTAGGTTCCCTGTAATTTTATTCGTGAAAAACGGAATAACCGGAGTTCGAAGGGGAGTTTACACTTTAGAACCAGCTTTAGGGCATTGGCAACACGGACCACTTTAAGTGGTCGATTTTGTGACTGCAAAATGAAGTTGCAAAATGGTTGCGACAGTGGTCGATTTTTAGCGACAACCCGACTTGATTTTGCAGTCGAAATCAACCACCAAAAGTGGTTCCCGTATGTATTTCAACCCGTAAAGATGAACCTCTAACGTTGAGGTGGATGACCATTTCGTCCTTTCCGAACGAGTTGAAAGCGACACAAGTGTAGGATCCGGAGTCTCGAACATCCACACTGTAAATCTCTAACACTGACGTTATATCATTGCTACCTGGATGATCCTTTATGACATACCTGAAGTGTGATAATCAAGTATATAATTAATATATTAATTATGAATAGGTGCTCGGATTTTTATGCAAATATCGACCAATATGTTTCTCAATCTGTGGTCCCCAAGTGCTAGTGAAGTAAAAATTTCCGTTTCGATCAACCAACAATTGTATTTTTTTTAATCAAAAACACTGGTTAGAGGCTAGAATAGTATAACCAGACATATCTAGCCTCTCTAACCAGCTTTTTTATGAGAAAAATAGCATAATTGCAGTTACTCTAATAGTAATGATGATGATGATGCATAATTACTTCACAATAGGCACTTGGGCCACATATTGAGAAACATTTGCTTTAGTATTTGCATAAAAATCTGGGGGGGGGGCCACTTGTAAAAAAAACACTTTGCCTGTAGTCGACATTTGCGTCAATTGAAAGACCGTTTAGATTCCAAATGGTTTTGATGGGTGGATCACCTTTTGCAACACACATTAGAGCCACTGTGTCGCCTTTCTTTGATGTCACATTTTGAATTTTGACGTCAAAATGGACGGCAGCTTGTTAAAATTAAAACAAAACAATATATAAGTCGTCATTTGCATAATATTCAAATGAAATTGAAAAATGAAATTAGAACATTTAACGCGTTTTTGTCATTCGTTAAAAATTTGGCGAACATTCGTCAAAAATTTGGCGAACATTCGTCAAAAATTTGGCGAACATTCGTCAAAAATTTGGCGAACATTCGTCAAAATTTGGCGAACATTCGTCAAAATTTGGCGAACGTTCGTCAAAAATTTGGCGAACGTTCGTCAAAATTTGGCGAACGTTCGTCAAAATATGGCGAACATTCGTCAAAAATATGGCGAACATTCGTCAAAAATTTGGCGAACATTCGTCAGAAATTTGGCGAACATTCGTCAGAAATTTGGCGAACATTCGTCAAAAATTTGGCGAACATTCGTCAAAAATTTGGCGAACATTCGTCAAAAATTTGGCGAACATTCGTCAAAAATTTGACAAACATTCGTCAAAAATTTGGCGAACGTTCGTCAAAATTTGGCGAACGTTCGTCAAAATATGGCGAACATTCGTCAAAAATATGGCGAACATTCGTCAAAAATTTGGCGAACATTCGTCAAAAATTTGGCGAACATTCGTCAAAAATTTGACGAACATTCGTCAAAAATTTGGCGAACATTCGTCAAAATTTGGCGAACGTTCGTCAAAATTTGGCGAACGTTCGTCAAAATATGGCGAACGTTCGTCAAAAATATGGCGAACATTCGTCAAAATATGGCGAACGTTCGTCAAAAATATGGCGAACGTTCGTCAAAAATTTGGCGAACGTTCGTCAGAAATATGGCGAACGTTCGTCAAAATATGGCGAACATTCGTCAAAAATATGGCGAACATTCGTCAAAAATATGGCGAACATTCGTCAAAAATATGGCGAACATTCGTCAAAAATTTGGCGAACATTCGTCAAAAATATGGCGAACATTCGTCAAAAATTTGGCGAACATTCGTCAAAAATATGGCGAACATTCGTCAAAAATCATGTAAATTCTATTAAGTGATTGAGTTACCCTTCTAGTTTTTACACACATTTGCACCATTATCAACCAGCTTAAGAAGAAATAGAAAGTGTTCAAGAAACTAGAAAAGTAATTGAATATCACTCAAGAAACCAAGAGTTCTAGAACCCTTTTAAGGAAGCATGAAAAAAATACCACAAAGCTTATTAGAAACTAGAATAATAAATGCATAAAACAATTCTTCAGACGAAATCTTTCAAAATAAACTTTTATCGATCTTTTAAAAATCATTTTCCTTCTATAAACATTTAATGCAAAACAAAGTGAAATTCCGTTATTTCATTAAAAAAAAAAGTTTATTTGTAAAAAATATCATTAAAAAAATTGTTGTTAGCATAATAACCTACTATTCTAGTTTCTAACGAACTTTGAATATATTTTGTAAACTTTTACGTTCACCTCCAAATTTTAAGTTTTTCAGCCACCAAAAAGGGTGTTTCTTGGGGTGTTGTTAATTACCTTCGACAATAACCTGAACAACTTTGTTAAGTCCTGGTCCAATTCCATTTGTGGCGTGGCACAAATAGAAACCTTCGTCTTGTTCGTCGGCCGCGTTGATCAGAAGCGAACCGTTCTCTAAGATCTCGTACTTTCTACTCATGTATGAAAGTTCTTCAAAGTTGTCTTGGCTCGTCTCTAAGAAAACACAGAAAAAAACAACGTTATATTTTGGATGTTTCTCTTTCTCGTTTTCTCGAAAAATCGATAATTTCTTCTTACTCAAAGCTTTTTTCCAGACAAGTTTCGGCTTTGGATAACCATCTGCCGTACAAGTCAAAACAACGCTCTGACTGAGAGACACTGACATGTCTTTCGGTTGCGTTTTCCAATAAGGCGGAACTGTCAACATGAAAACGAGTTAAATAATTAATATTTGGTTAGAAAATTAGAAATGCAGAAAACGCCAACTAAAATGGAATTCATATACGTATTTTAAATAATTTTAATTTAATTATTTGACAGAAAGTTGGCAGAAAAAAAAGCCGAAATTTGTTTTAACTTTGTTTAGACTTATTTTCTGTCGTATTTTCAGTTGACGTTTTCTGCATGTGGTGATCTAAGCCTAACAATTCCAATCGTTTATAATTCTGGTGGACTTTGTGGACCGCGTGGGTCTCGTGGACATCGTGGTGTCAATGAGCCTGGTGGGCTTTGTTAGCTTCATAGTTCTGGTGAGCTTTATGGGTTTGGTGGGCTTTGTGAGTTTCGTGGGTCTGGTGGACTTTGTGGTTTTTATGGGTCTGGTGGGCTTGGTTGTCTTCTTTGGTCTGGTGGGATTGGTTGTCTTTTTGTGTCTGGTGGGCTTTGTGGTCTTCATGGATCTGGTATGCTTTGTGGTTTTCATGGGTCTGGTGGACTTTGTTGTCTTCTTGGATCTGGTGGCCTTGATTGTCTTCTTGGGTCTGGTGGGCTTTGTGGTCTCCATAAATCTGGTGGGTTTTGTGGTTTTCATGGGTCTTGTGGACTTTGTTGTCTTCTTGGGTCTGGTGGACTTTGTTGTCTTCTTGGGTCTGGTGGAGTTTGTTGTCTTCTTGGGTCTGGTGGACTTTGTGGTCTTCATGGATCTGGTGGGTTTTGTGGTCTCCATAAATCTGGTGGGTTTTGTGGTCTTCATGGGTCTGTTTAGCTTTTTGGGCCTTATGGGCCTTTGGTCCTGGGTTCATTAACGTTTTGTAAGCTGTACTGGACAGAGCCTCAATATCTTTTACAAAATGTACAGTAGGTCTTTACTTTTTATTGCAAGAAATTCCTGTTGAGTCACATTTAAACACACAAAAATGTCTTTTTTAAATATAATTCTTGCGGAACTTCTGTTCAAAATTGAAGATAACTCAGTAAAGAAATAAGAGAGAAAGTGAAACTTGAGGAGAAAAAAAAGTATTAAAGCTTGTTGAATTTTTTTTTTTTTTTTGGTTGGTGAGAGAGAGGCATGAAAAAAGCCATTGTGGCGCCATGTAATTTCGCCTTCGAGAATATATCTAGTCTGTATTTTTAAATGGTCTTCGGAGAGATATTAGTGTTTGGGAGACAAAAAAAAAAGATAGCGAGAAAAAGGTGTGTGTATGTGGTTATTGTTTGTGTTATACGGAGATGTGAGTTTATTTTACAGACTACTCTCGTAAAAAAGCGAATTTTACGACATTTTTGTCTGTTGTATATGTGTGCCCTCTGAACAAAAAAAAAGAGTACAAAAGAATCAACCTTTTTTATGTTTCTGTAGGGTGATGTTAGTTTCAGAATTGGTGAACAAGAACAAATATACTACAGTATATATACGTGTATATATATGTACTTCAAGCAAATGTTCGCGGTGTTTTTTTTTAAGTCTTCACTTGATTTAGTTTTTGGGGGGAGGATATACGTATAGAGTCGAGGTGGGTCTCTCTTTAAGATTGCAGAAATTGAAAAAAATCTGAAGGAATTTACAATAAATATGCAGGAAATTACCTGAAAATGACGAAAACTACTTTGGAATCTGTAAGAAAACTAAGAGGAAAATTGAAGAATGCTGCAAGTAGCAAGAAACTTGGCAGTTTTCTGCATATTTGTTTATTAACGTTTTCTGTTTGTTTTTCTTCTTGTTTTAGGAAATTTCCAGCATTATTATTGTGCATTTTCTTGAATTTTGTTTGTTGCATTTGTAAGAACATAAAGAAAACTATAATTAACCTGCAAGAAACACCCTTGAGGGAAAATGAAGAACACTACAAGTAACGTGAAAGTTGCAAGAGTCTGCATTGTTTTCTTGTTTTATGAAATTTCTGGCATTTTTCTGTATTTTATTACGTTTTGGAGGATTTTTTTTTTAATTTTCTTGTATTCATCTAGTTTTTCTGTATTTTCATTGAAGTTTTCTGCATTTTTCTTATAGTTTTCTGCATTTTTCTTATAGTTGTCTGCATTTTTCTTATAGTTTTCTGCATTTTCTTATAGTTTCCTGAATTTTTCTTATAGTTTTCTGAATTTTTCTTATAGTTTTCTGAATTTTTCTTATAGTTTTCTGAATTTTTCTTATAGTTTTCTGAATTTTTCTTATAGTTTTCTGAGTTTTTCTTATAGTTTTCTGAAATATCTTGCACATTTCTGCATTTTATATCTTTTTCTTGATTTTTTTTTGCATGCTCTTGCATTCTTCTAGATGTTTGTATTTTCTTCTATGTTGTTTGTATTTTCTAGAATTTCTTTTGCATCATTTTCTATTTTATTTTTCACATTTCTGCATTTTTTTTAGCTTTCTGAATTTTCACGCGCGTTTTTGCATTTACTCTTCTCTTTTTCTACATTTTCTTGCATTTTCTCGTAATTTTCTGCCTTTTCTTTGCAGTTTTCCGAAGATTATTACAATTTCTGCATCTTATAGATATCCCGTTTTAATTTGAAATTAAAAGTGAGAGGAATTATAAAATTAAGTTTTATACCATCAACAATGAGAGTTGCCGAATAATTAGCCGTCGCAGCAGCGTTCCGAGCAACACATTGATAATTTCCATTGTGCCTGGTGTTGACGGTGGTGAAGGTGAGCGAACTTGAGAACTCGTCATCTTGCTTGACCAGTAGTTCCAAGTCATCGGTCAGTGGATATCCATCCTTGAGCCATAGAAATGTGATAGGTGTATCTCCCTCGGTTATGACACACTGGAGCCTAGCCCTGGTTCCGACGTGAAGTTTGGGTGGGAAGGAAAATGGCGCGATCTGCGGAGGAACTGATGTAAGACGTTGACTATCTCAAAACCACGACACCATTAACAAGTTTCGAATGAAGTTTTTTTTTGACAAATGATTAGGACAAATGGGACTTGGATAATGTAAATGGCAACACGTTTTTTTTTGTGTTCCTAAATGACAAATGAGATTTAGAATTATCGCGTCACAACTTTTTCATTTATGTAAATTTAATAAGATATTTGAAAGGGTGTTATGGACTAGAAGAGTAAAAAAAAATATTTAAGAGGCTACATCGCAAAATTCCTTTTAAAAATCTCCACAAAGAGCGCTAGCATCGTTTTTTAAATAATTTTTAAAAATATAACCGCACTTAACAATTTTTTTATCATTCTATCACTAGATCAGCATATATTTAAGGTGCACATTGAACTTTGAACCATCAAAATTGGACAACTTTAAATATGAAAAATAAACATATTACCGAGACTGTGTGTATTTTAAAAATTAACGTTTTTTCTTTAACATGGGATCTATGGGCTCAATAGAAAAACGATGCTAGCGCGCTTTGCGGAGATTTTTGAAAGTAATTTTGCGATATAGCCTCTTAAGTTGAAATCTTTTAAAATAAACTTTTTATCGCAGTTTGAAAAATGCAAAATTTGACATTTTAGTGAATTTGATGTGATAAAGCTACAATTGTCATTTTCAAACTTTTCTAAAAAAAAAGTTTAATTTGAAAAATATTTTTAGCAAGCTCTATTTACTCTTCTACTTTATAACTGTCAATTTCTCCTTAAGATTGTTATAAAAAAAAAGTGTGTTAGAGACTAGAAGGATAAATGTATCATCTAGTAGTTAGTTTCACTTTGATATCTTTCAAAATAAACTTTTTATATTATAAAAAAAATATTTTCTGCTTAAAAATGGGTTCATCTTCATCCTAAAAATAAAAAAAGCTTATTTTAAAAGATATCAACATGAAAAGTTTTATCTTTCTCTGCAATTCATTACGAATCATGGATACTTTTTAGAAGATATTTTATTTTCTTGAAAAGTTTTCTAAAGAAAAGAAGAAAATGGAAAGAAAAAAAATAAAATAAAACTGAAAATTGACCCTAAGTTAGCTTGAAAGTGTAAATCGAAACTTCGAGAAACGTGACAGAAATATTGATAGGCCTATATTTATACAGGATGTCCATAAAGTTATTGTGCAATTTCAACTTGTAATCCTTTTTACAGAGTGTCCTCCAAAAAAGTACACAACTTTGATTGTTAATCAACTGCCATGTTTATTTTCTTAATTATAAAATTATTAAATTTAAATTTAAGCGTAAATGTTACATGCAACTTGATAAAACTTTCTTTTCAACTAGTGTGAGATTCGATCAAGTCTCATTGAGTTGCACATGTTAACTTCTGATAAGACTTTTTTTTATGAAATTTTCTGACAAATCACAAATCCGGCTGTCTGTATGCCAGAAATGCCATCAAAACTTTGAATGAATTTCCGTGTTTCATGACTTCCGGTTTATGAACTTCCTGTTAGCTGATCATAATGGCATCCACAATGTGTGGACACAAAAGAAGTTTTGAGTTGAAAATTTGAAAAGAAAATTTTATCAAGTTGCATATCAAAACAAAGAAGTTGCAACGTCACATTGCAAGTTTTATTGCATCAAAGTTTCATTAAAAAGTTGCTAGTGTGATATAGAAAATAACAACCAACGTGTGTGTACATGTTACTGTCAATCTGCGGAATCAATCAATCTGCAGATTGCATAGCAAATCTGCAAAACCACCAACCTGCTTGTGATTCTGCAAAACTCAATACATTTTAGGTGTTGAATTTTGCGGAATTCACTAGCAAGGTTGGTTGTTTTACAGATTTCCTAGTCAATCTGCAGATAGAATGATATAGCAGATTGACAGTAATATATATACATTTTTGGGGACATAATTCTGCAGAAAAATGATTACAAATTTGAAACTTCAACAAGTACTTTATGGAGACACCCTGTATATACATGTATATTACAAAATTAAACGGGTTGCTTGATTTATATTTTATATTGGTATTTTTCTTTTTTCTAAGAAGAATAAGATGGATTTCTAAGAGTTTTAACGTTGTTTTTTTTTTAGAAAGAAATTGTATTTTTCTTACTATAGGGATTCGAACTTTTTTGTATGCAAAAAAAAAAAAGGACCTAAAGTTGGTTTATTTTTCGTATTTTTTGTGTGTGTTGTATCTAAGCATATATTTCTTTAGTAAGAAAAAAAAGGGCTTTTAAGATTGTTGCATTTAATACAGGTAGGGAGGGGGAGGAGGGGTGTCTTCTTCTTATATTCTGAAGATAGGGTTGTCTTTCGGAAATACAGAAACAACGATCTTAAGAAAAAAAATTCTTCTCACGTCTCTATTTATCTATTGGCATGTAATGTAATACATGATCTCTAAAATGATGGTGTGTTTTTTGTGTGTTGTCTGCGTGGAATATTCTGACGGGATCGAGTCAATGCTTAAGCCTGAATTGAAACCGTAGGTCGGAAACAAGAAGGGAAGGGAATCTTTTCCTTTTATGTTTTTTACGTGGACTGATTGTTCAAGTGTGGTTTTTTTTTTGGTTCTTTCTCTCTAAGATAGAAAGAACAATTGAGAAAGAAAAATTTGTCATTCTACTTTTTAGTGTTGCTTTTTTTTCTTCTTCTACATATTTAATTGATAGATTTTTTTTTATTTGGCTTAATACCTAGTACACACACCTGATAATTTAAATGCATTTAAATAATAAATGTGTTCTACAGAGCCCTGTGAAGGACAAACAAACAATATGTCGAATTCAATTTATTCAGTTAATTAATCTGAAAATATTGAGTTAAATACTTAAATGTAATATAAAAACTATTGACAAACTATTGACAAACAATTGATTTAGTATTTCTAATTTAAAATATTTAGAATAAAGTCAATTTTTATTTGGGTTCATGTCCTTAACTGGATTCCGTATAATTCACCTAAACACATTTAATTTGAAATCATTTAACTCATGTGTGTACAAAGGTATAAGAGATCTGATTTTCATATTCATCATTTAAGTTGATTTTCTGTAATTTGCATTCTTGATTTTGTGTGATGGATTTTTGAGGTGTTCTTAACTTAAGATTACTGGTTGAATTATTTAAATGAGGAATCCTGGGGGGGGGTTGAATTTTTAATTTGGAGGTAGTTTAAAAGTGTAAATTCGCGCATTGAGAGGCTCTAAGTTATTTTCTGTATTTCAAAATGATAATTAAGAGTCATTTGAAATTGTTTTAGAAACTCAGATGAGTAGTTCCAGTCACTTGAGATGGTCATTTCACGTTCACATAAAAATGTTATGGCAATTTGAACTTCGAAAAAGACCATAATTGACTTTTATCACTATTTTTGGGCAACTTGATATGAAAAAACAAAACAAAATTTCTGATTTGTATGTGCCATAAAGAGGTTTATTTTAAAATATATTCGACATAAAAATATTTGCCTAATTTATTTATTCTAATTTCTAAAACTTATCAATTTTTAAAGTGTCCACTTTCTTGAAACTTTGGTTATTTTTTGTCATTCAAAAGCAAGATTTAAGAGAGACATGAAAGTGATTTAGATACTAGAAGAGTAGCTCAGTCACTTAAGGGCATTTCACGCATGAAATAAATCTATTAAAATAAGCTTTTTATGACATTTTCAAATTCGTTAGTTTTGTTTTTTTTACTTCATCTTGAGCCGAAATTTGCCAGATAAAAAAATCACGAAAATCACATTAAGTGATTCAGTTACTGTTTTAGTTTGAAGTTCAGTTACTCTTCTAGTCAGTAGTTTTCAAAATACAGAATATCAAGAGTACTACTATAATGTTTTGACATGTAGGAAGCTTAAATTGAAGTTCATCCTTTTAATCCGTTCCTTTCAAGTTGAAATTCAAATCTTGAAAGGGACGGATTAAAAGGATGAACCTTTGGGGTAACTCTAAAACTCGAAACAGAATGCTTAAAAAAATTGGATGAACACTATACTTCTTTATATATCAGTTATTAGGTGGGGTTACGTTAAGTTCATTTTTTTGCCGTTGTGTGTTCTGCACCCATGTTAATAGTGTTCATCCCGTTCATCAGTTCATCCTTTTAACCTGACCAACTTGAAACATAGAGAAAAAAAGACAGTTTTTATTGATTGAATTTGAAAAGTTTGACTAAGTTGTTGGAATCCTGTGTAGCGAGGGTTTAAGTTGAAGTTCAAGTGACAAGTTTTCTTTGAGGATATTTCAGCCCAAGTCAGCTGAAATAGATCATTAACGCCATCAACAGCAATCAAATCGGAAAATTTAATAAATAAAAAAAATGGTAGTGGCGCAGCTCATTAACATAATTCAACCAGTGTTATTAAGTTGATATGTATTTTTTTTCTCGGTTGGAATGGGGAGGAGAAAGAGAGAGAGATAGAAAGGAGTAAATTCAATGAATGGTTGATCGAATATTTGTGATAACAAGCCTGATTACCTGTGACATGGACGACAACTTGTCCACTGGCACTGTCTCCACGGTCATTTTTTGCAAGGCAGACATAGATTCCTTCATCGAACGATTTGTCGACCGAATGGATGTATAGTGTGCCGTTCTTTTGTATGTGTTGCCTCGGATCTAAGGGCAATTGTAGGCCACCTATTTTTTTATTAACACAAAAAAAAATAAGCAAAAATGTCATCTTAAGGTTCTTGTCGAAAAAAATCTGATTTGATTTCTCAAAAGTTTTTTTTCTTCTTCACTTTTCTGGCCCTTTTACGAAACGGGGTCAAAGTTCATTTCCTTATTTTTTTTTATCATTTTGAGTTCAATTTTATGCTGTCAAATACAATTTCTTTTATACATTTATCTGGTCACTTTTTTTTTTCGGGTGGACCGGGGGTGGGGAGAGTACTAGATGATTCTCGATATCTTTTTGAACCGAGTTGACAACTTTGATGGATCTAATATATTGTATCTAAAGCAAGAAAAGTCCCTCTAGGATTTAAGTGAGACTCCGAGTATAAAAAGGAGGCTACTTTTTCCAATTGTAAATTTTTCTCGTTTTTTTTTTTTGAAAAAAAAAAAAGGAAACATTTGAAAACTGCGAATGAAAAAAAAAAACGAAACAGAAACTTTCAATACACCTGACAGATGATAAGACATTTATATTTCTTATATATTATTATAGATCTTTGTAAAACTAAGGGATGGATCACACATACATAAAAATACAAATCGGGGAAAAAAGTTTCAGCAATGTCTCATTTCTGCTTTCTGCCGCGTTCAAAAGGTTTTCACATATTACAACAAGAAAGCACATGATTCAGTTTATAAAGAGTAGGGAAAAGAATAGGATTATTAGGATCCATAAAGAATAATGTTACTGGTACTGAAAAACACGTTCCTATTGGCTGATAAAATGGTAAATCTGCATGAGAGAGAGAGAATTAATTTAATCTTGTTTCCGCATACTGAAAATTTCAGTCAGATAAATAGAATGGAAGTATTCAAGTTAAATTAAAAACAATTTCTAGTTTATTTTTTTTTTGTTCTGCATGTGTGATCCAGCCCTAAGAGATAATTCACACATGCTGAAAAACAAGCAGAAAACAGAAATAGAAATAAAAATGTAGAATAAAGTTTCAGCTACATTGTATTGCTCTGTTTATTTGCATTCATAGGTTCTCGCACATTACAACAGAAAATATTTCAAGAACGCCTTCCTAATGATTGATAACATGTGATTCTGCCGTGGCAGAAAGGAACAGATTCACCTTTTTGTTCTGCATACTTTCAGCCAAATAAATAGAATTAGTAAAGCAACCAGAAAATTAATTTTTAAGTCAAAGAACTTGATTAGAGGCTAGACTTTTAGTCTGATCAAGATTATTTTTAGATGTCATTTAGACGTCTAGGTTGCGAATTCTAACCTCTGACCAGGTTCTTTGACTGAAAAAACGCATTTTCCTAGTTTGCCTTACTACAGATTAGAATAAATTGCTTTTTTTTTAGTGGAACGATTTTTTTTTCTAGATGTGTGATCCAGCTCGAGTTTTAGTTTGGACAAGATTAGTTTTAGATGCAAGTTTGACCTAACTAGCCTCTGAATGACACACCTCTAAACAGGTTCTTTGATTGAAAAACGCATTTTCGTTGTTTGTCTTACAAAATCAATTCAAAGCAATCCAAGTGCACCTGCAATCAGCTCGAGAGCCATGTGGCAGGGGGGGGGGGAACAATTCCCGATCACAAATGGTTGTCACTGAGACGAACAGGCAATTAGAAATCGGGACAAACAGAAGTTGGCTCTGCCCTTTTTATGACGAACGGCAACTTCTTATTGGTTTGTTGTGTAGTTCGACGTTGAAAAGGGCGGAGCATGTGGCGTCAGACTACATAACCAACCAATTAGAAGTTGCCGGTCTTCATAAAAAGGGCGGAGCCAACTTCTGTTTGTCCCGATTTGTAATTACCTGTCTGAGAGAGGCATAGACATCATTGTCAAATTGAACTCGTCCTAAAACAGAACTATGTGCTGGAAGGGTATTCCATAGTCTTAAATGCATTTCGAAAGAAAGACCACAAATATGGCATCAGTTCTAGCTTATATTTCTCTAATAGCCTTTGGATGGCAATTTCTAGATATACTCGGGGGTTTCTAGTAAGAATTCCATTTAACAACGATGTGTTGCCTGGAACTAGCAAGCGTTCAAGAAGGGCAAGGCTTCGTTCAGCTCTATGGTTTGCTAGTGATTCCAACTGAAGTTCATCTAGCGTGAGGGTCACACTGTCAAGAGTACATGTCATGTACACCTTTAACGAATCTTGCTGCCCTATGCTGCTGTACCTTTTTCTAAATGATGGGCTTTAGAAGCCCAGTAAGATTATATATTTTTTTCTGTATGTGTGATCCATCCTTAAGACATTTATATTTCTTATATATAGATCTTTTGTATAAAAAAAAGTAAGAAAAAAAAAAGGGAAGGATAACGAAAAAAAACCCTTATTCTAATAATAAAATGTATGAAAACTCTCTTTTGTGAGTTGTATATTATTCAATATTTCAAAATAGATGGATACAAGAAAGGGTAAAAAAGAAGGATATAAAGGGATTTAAGATTGAATTGATGCATTACGATGAATAACTTTCTCAATTGTTGGACCCCTTTTTTATTTTTCGGTTGCCATTGGCAGTTTGAGTTATTATTGGTAGTCAAAAATGTAAGAAGAGATAATTTTGCATTTTGGATGGATTTTCTCTCATTTCTCTCTCACCTTTTTTCCATGTGATGGAATGGATTGGATATCCCGTAACACGACAGTGAACTGCAACTGTCTGACCGGCCACGACCGACACATTTTTTAACTGTCGAACATAAGGTGGTCCTAAGAATTTAACGTGAAAAAAAGAAAATAAGAGGAAATTTATTCAATTTTATAATTTATTGAAAATACATCACTTTGTTTGACAGAGATTGGAATAAAAATCACGATTTAATAATTAGGTTTTTAGAAAACAACTTTAAGAAGAAATTGAAAGTGTTTTAGAAACTAGATGGCTAGCTGAATAACTTAAAAGTATTTTCATGTTTTGATATCTTTCATAATAAACTTTTTCTAGAGAAAAATCTAAAAAAATATATATTATCTGCTTAAAGTTATGTAATTTTCAAACTATGACATAAAAAGCTTATTTTGAAAGATATATCATACATGAAAATACCCTTTAATGATCGAGCTACCCTTCTAGTTTCTAAAACACATTCAAATTTCTTTTCATTTTGCATCTAAAATACAGAAATAATCAGATTTGGAAATTAAATTTACACTTTAAAACCACCTTAAGGTTGTTTTCATGTTGATATCGTTCAAAATAAACTTTTTCTAGACAAAAATCTAAAAAAAAATGTATTGCCTGCTTAAAGTTACGTAATTTTCAAACTCTGTCATAAAAAGCTTATTTTGAAATACTGTATATCAAACATGAAAATATCCTTAAATGATCGAACTACCCTTCTAGTTTCAAAAACACTATCAAGTTTCTTTTGATTTTGCATCTGAAAGACAAAAATAATCAGATTTCGAGATTAAATTTACACTTTAAAACCACCTTAAGGTTGTTTTCATGTTGACATCGTTCAAAATAAACTTTTTTCTAGACAAAAATCTATAAAATATATTGTCTGCTTAAAGTTGTCATTTTCAAACTGATATAAAAAGTTTATTTTGAAAGATATCAGACATGAAAATACCCTTAAATGATTGAGCTACCCTTCTAGTTTCTAAAACACAAAATCATGTTTCCTTTTCTTTTTATTTTGTATGTGAAAGACAAAAATAATCAAGAGTTCGAGAGGCCCCGTTTAACACTTGAAAAACTACCGCAAGAAACAAAATCGTGTTTGCAGTGATTGCCCTCTAGAGTAATTTTAAGGGGACGGAAGAGGTGAATAATTTTCTTGCTGTAATTTTTTTTACATTTAAAAGTAAAGAACGAGGCTAGGAATTTGTTTTCATTTAACACAAAATGGAAGGTACTTGAATATTTTTTTTTTTCGTTTTACGAGTTGTAAGGTGGTTTTAAAGTATAAACGGTTCCTCTCAAATTTTCTGATTAATTCTGTCGTTTCAGGTGCAAAATGACGAGAAACTGGATTGTGTTTTAGAAACTACAAAGGGTAACTCAATCACTTAAGGTTATTTTTCATGCTGATATCTTTCAAAATAAACTTTATATGATAGTTTTAGACTTTTGGCCCAGTATTTCAAATTGTTATGAAAAAGTTTATTTTAAAAAAAATTCTTTTATGTATTTGATTTACTCTCCTAGTTTTTTTTTTTTTATTAAATGTTGCTTCTAAATTTTAGAATAACCAGAGTCTTGAACGCAATGTTCTCTTTCATAATAACCTACAAGTGTTTTTAGAAACTAGAAGGGTAGCTGAATTACTTAATAGTATTATACTATTTTCATGTTAATATTTTTTTCAAAATAAACTTTTTTTACAGACCAAAAAAAAAAACGCTTAAAATTGGGTCATTTTCAATCTGCCATTTATTAAAAAAAAGCTTATTTTGAAAGATATCAACATGAAATTACTCTTTTAAGTGATTGAACCGACCCTTTTCATTTCTAAAAACACTTTAATGTTTCTTTTAAAAGTGTGTTAGAAACTAGAAAGGGAGGGGTAGCTGAATCACTTAATAATATTTTCATGTTGAAAATCTTTCAAAATAAACTTTTTATAGACAAAAAAACGCTTAAAATTGGTTCATTTTCAATCTGCAGTAATAAAAAAAGCTTGTTTTGAAAGATATCATTATGAAATTACTCTTTTTAAGTGATTAAGCGACCCTTTTAATTTCTAAAAAAAAAACACTTTAATATTTTATTTAAAAGTTTGTTAGAAACTAGAAAGGGGTAGCTGAATCACTTAATAATATTTTCATGTTGAAATTTTTTAAAATAAACTATTTATAGACAAAAACGCTTAAAGTTGGGTGATTGTCAAACTGCAATTAAAAACTTTCATTTTAAAGAATATCCATATAAAATTACTCTTTAAGAGGTTGAACGAACCTTCTAGTTTCTAAAAAAAACACTTTGAAGTTTTTCTTAATGTTGCATCTGAAAGAATAGCTAGAGTTTAAGGATGGTTTACACTAAGTTAAAAATAAAATTTGCAAAATAAACGCAATCTCGTGATTTAAATCAACTCTGATTTTAGTGATGTATTTGTTTTCTCAAGAAAAGAAGAAGAAGAAGAAGAAAAAAGGGGTATTCTTGGAAGAAAGTGTTTAGAATTTTTTTCTTTCTTTCTCGAGGATAAATTTAAATGAATGTGTGGATGTGGACTACGTGACTGACATATGGCTAACCAATTACGTTCATTCTGGCGGCGTGTGTTGCCGTTCCGATTCCATTGTCTGCGGTACACTTGTATTCACCACCGTCTTCCATTCTTACGTTGGTGATGTTTAAGTAGCTAATAACATCACCACCGGAAGTGGCTTGATAAGATTCGGATGATGTAGCCGTTGTCGGCATATCGTCCAGACTCCATCTCATGGTCGGTGTCGGATTACCACTTGCCACACATTTCAAAGCAATGTTCGTACCGGGTAAAACTGCCTGTTGAGTGAAATGTTCCGTAATTGATGGAAGAACACCTGAAAATTATTATAAAATATCGAGAAAATTTGAAATTGGATGTCAAAACATTTTTATTTTAAAATTTATATCAAACATGAAAATCCTCTTTTAATCCTCTTTTACTCTTCTAGTTTCTAAAACACTTTCAATGTCTTATTTCTTCTGAAGAAAAAGACCAAAACAAAAATCTAAAATTTAAGATTAACTATGATTATTCATTTTTTCAGGAGCAAATTTAAAAAAAAACTAGAAAGTGTTTTAGAAGCTAGAAGGGTAGCTCAATCAATTAAGAGGTATTTTCATGTTGCTGTCTTTCAATACTCTTAAGTGATTGATCTACCCTTCTAGTTTCTAAAACACTTTAAAGTTTTTTTCTTAATTTTGCACCTGAAAGACATAATAATAGGGATGAGACATTCGAATCCCGGCGAATCTTGAAAAATATTCGAGATTCGAAAACTGGAATCTTTGCGCTTTTTTCTTTTTTTCGAATCTTTCGAATCCTAACCTAAAAAAAAACCGTTAAAAACTTTGGTGAAATTAGTTTTGACTCCATTGACGTCAAATAGAAGCGTTCACTAATAAAAAAAAACCCGGCGATTGTGGCAATTTCGGTGGTATCCGGATCACCAATATCACCTTGTGGCGCGACCATGACTGCCACACTGTGTTTTTTATTATTAATAATTTAATATTTAATATTATTTCATTTATTTGTATCTTCTTAATGAATAATATAGGATTCTTATATGAAGGATTCGAGGGATTCGAGAAATTTTAGGTTTCGTCCCACCTCTACATAATAATAACTTAATAAGAGTTCGAGAGGAGGCTTTTTTTCCAGGCTTACAGCTTAAAGAAAGCAAGAAGAGCGCAGAAAAGCTGATTTTTCTTTGTTCGATTAAGTTGTTTTGATAACGGATTTTGGTGTGTCCGTCACTGTCAATGGACAATGACCATCTTCTTTTTAGTGGTTTTTGTTGAAATGAGAAACGTAAATCTGTTTGTGTGTTAAGAAGAAATTGATAGGTTTTTTTCTCAAGATTTCTTCTTTTGAGTTGAAAGTGAGTCTTAAGAAAAGAAGAAGATTCAAAAGATCGAAAGAGAGAGAGAGAGAGAGTGAAATAATAAAAAGGGTAAAGAGCCATAACAGTTAATACAAAAATATACTGTTATATCCTTTCTAGTATTTATGTTTTGTTATATAAATGTATAAAAGAAAAACACTTTTCATCTACAACTTTTAAGGCCGGATCCAGACGATCAATTCTGGCTTGTCAATTCTATAAATTAATGATCTATGTTGGTGGATTGTTCTTAGTTCAATCTAACTTTTATTTCTCTTCAATCTTTGCTCGAATAATCTGTTCGGCTAAAAATCCAATTCAATTTTTAAATTGAACTGAAGGAAACTTAATAATGTGTGTCCTGGATTGACGTGCTTTATAGAATGTGGCGTACAAACTATTTTTGTCTTATTTTTTTAACTTAGAAATGCTCATTTTTGCATAATTGCAAGTATTACAATTTGAACTTCCTTATGTTGTCATCTTGCAAAGTTTGTCACAATGCAAGCCAAACACTATCAAGTTGGCCTCCTTGTTCAAGCCAAAATTGAAAACAACAATAAAAGCTTGATTGAATTAATATAATCCACAGCATGCATTAAATATTTGCATTAAAAAAACAGGATTGACAAACCCAAAAATTGATCGTTTGTAGCCATCTTTTTAGGCACATGTGAACATGAATTAAGACACACAAAAGGGTGGCATTTGAAAGCCAGGATTGACATCTAGTGCTGGCTGTGCACACTTGCCTGTTCTGTAGCCAGCTTTTTTTTAGAAACATGGTAGCATAAATTACGTAGAACATAATACCTAGTACACACACCTGATAATTTAAATGTATTTAAATAATAAACGTGTTCTACAGAGCCCTGTGAAGGACAAACAAACAATATGTCGAATTCAATTTATTCAGTTAATAATCTGAAAATATTGAGTTAATACTTAAATAAAATATATAAACTATTGACATTAAAATATTGATTTAGTATTTCAATTTAAAATATTAATAATTAAAGTCAATTTTTATTTGGTTCATGTCCTTAACTGGATTCCGTATAATTCACCTAAACACATTTAATTTGAATCCATTTAACTCATGTGTGTGTACAAGGTACATGTATAAAGCCCATTATACACCAACAATTTTTACTTGCATTTTTGTGTCAATTAAATGATAAATGTTTTCGTGAATGATTTGGTACGTAAAATATAAATCGGTGGTTATGTACTTGTAAAAGTATTCGAACATTTTTACATATAAAGTGCGTAGTGTGACAGTTTATCATATATCTAACCTTGTGACCTTCTAGACAAGAGAATTGGGGGGAGAGGTGTGCTGAGTATGTTGCAGAGCGCATCGTATATATAGCTTTGTAAATTACATAAGAATGATGCTGATCCTGAAAAAGCGCTCCAGTAGATGTGATCATTTAAGAAAAATAGAACATCTTCTAAATTAATGTAACTTTGAACAAATAATTTAACATTCACGTCGTTCTACACATGCAATGTGACATTTATACATTAATTTATACATTTATTGAAGACACAATTGATGGTGTGTAATGGAATTAAGACAGAATTGCGTTTTTGATTGTGACGATTTTTGAAAGACAATCCAAGATTGACAAGCTAGACTAGATCGTTTGCATCCAGCTTTTAAGCAATACACTATTAAAGCAATTGCAATCTTTCAAAGTTTGCTTTTCTTCTTCTATTTCTCGATCTCTCTCTGTACCCAATGCAATTTCCGTATTTGTTTTTTTTTTTCTGGAGAAATAACAACATTTCCAATAATAAAAAGTATAACATATTATGAAAGATTATGAATGTGCTTTTTCATTGTTTACTACGTGACTCTCTCTCTCTTTTTCTCTCTCTCTCTCTCTCTCTGTCTTTCTCTCTCTCTCTCTGTCTCTCTTTCTCTCTCTCTCTCTCTCTCTCTCTCTCTCTCTCTCTCTGTCTGTCTCTCCTCTCTGTCTCTCTCTCTCTCTCTCTCTGTCTGTCTCTCTTTCTCTCTCTCTCTCTCTCTGTCTGTCTGTCTCTCTCTCTCTCTCTCTCTCTCTCTCTCTCTCTCTCTCTCTCTCTGTCTCTCTCTCTCTCTCTCTCTCTCTCTCTCTCTCTCTCGCTCTCTTTCTTTCTGGGTATATTTTTTTATATATATTTCTCGAGGTAAAATGAGTACAAACAGAAAATTGCAATTACTAAAAACTGAAATTGTCTTTTATACTCGTAACATTGTAACCTATGTGACAATGATAGTTATAAACGATGACAGAAATAATATAAAAACGTTTTTTTCGGACTTGTGAAGAAAAAAAGAAACTCTCTAACGGGGAGAGTTTTTCGTTTGTCAGTTGTTTATGGTTATTGTTATTTTACAGAGGGGATTTTTTGTTTGCTTCTTATATATATATTTTCAATTTTCTTGTTAAGATTTTTAAAGCAAGATGTTTTAAAATGCGTTTTCTTTTTTCCGTCTGTTTGTTTTATTTGGATTTTTTCGGAAATCTAATTTATTCTGTCTAATTTTAGAAGCAGCGAAATTAAGAGAAACAACTTTGAACGTGTTTTAGAAACTCATACCTTGTATACACATGAGTTAAATGAATTCAAATTAAATGTGTTTAGGTGAATTATACGGAATCCAGTTAAGGACATGAACCCAAATAAAAATTTACTTTATTATTAATATTTATAAAATTGAAATACTAAATCAATATTTTGTCAATAGTTTATATAATTATTACTTAAGTATTAACTCAATATTTTGAGACTATTAACTGAATAAATTGAATTCGACATATTTGTTTGTTTGTCCTTCACAGGGCTCTGTAGAACACGTTTATTGCATTTAAATACATTTAAATTATCAAGTGCGTACTCGTTATAATAAAACCTTGTACACACATGAGTTAAATGAATTCAAATTAAATGTGTTTAGGTGAATTATACGGAATCCAGTTAAGGACATGAACAAATAAAAATTGACTTTATTATTAATATTTATAAAATTGAAATACTAAATCAATATCTTGTCAATAGTTTCTATATTTATATTTAAGTATTAACTCAATATTTTGAGATTATTAACTGAATAAATTGAATTCGACATATTTGTTTGTTTGTCCTTCACAGGGCTCTGTAGAACGTGTGTTTATTATTTAAATGCATTTAAATTATCAGGTGTGTAATAGGTATAAGAAGTGTGACTCAATCACTTAAGAGTAGTTTCATGTTGATTTAATTTCTATGGAGGTATTTAGTTTTTATATAAAACTATTTAGTGCTTCGATTTTCTCTTCAGTGTATTGGAGGGTTTTGAGGTGTTTGGTTTTAAATTTTCTGTTTAAAAACTAGAAGGTACACAGAGAGTTTTTTTACCGTTATGTTTGTAGATAGGTTTACTAGTTTGGTTTAAAATTTCATTAAAATCTACAGAGCTGTTTTTAGCTTTTATATAAAAAATATTTCGTGTTTCGATCTTCTCTTGTTATATTTATCGGAAGATTTTGAGGTGTTTGGTTTTTAATATTCTACTTAAAAACTAGAAGGTACATAGTAGTTTTCCTTTTATGGTTATGTTTGTAGATGTGTATTCGAGGTGTGTTTTCTAGTTTCTTTTGAACACTCATTCATTTCTACACAACTGTTTAGTTTTTTTTTTTAATAAAAAAATATTTCGTGTTTTGATATTTCCATTGTTAAGTGTAGAAGGGAGGAGTTGAGGTGCTCGGTTTTTAATTTTCCATTTAAAAACTAGAAGGTACATAGTAGTTTTCCTTTTATGAATATGTTTGTAGATAATTTTTCTAGTTTGGTTTAAAATTTCATTCATTTCTACAGAGCTGTTTAGTTTTTTATATAAAAATAGAATATATAAGAAAAGCTGAGATACTCGAAAGATTGTTAGAAGCTAGAATAAATATATTTGAATGAGATTATCTATAATGTATCTTGAATGTATTTTAGAAACTAGAAGGGTAGCTCCATCACTGAAGGGTATTTTCACGTTTGATATCTTTTAAATTAAGCTTGTTATGTCAATTTGAAAATGGGATGACTGTAAAAAGTTTATTTTGAAAGATAGCAACGTGATTGAGTAACCCTTCTAGTTTCTAAAACAGTTTCCAAGTTTCTCTTAATTTTCGTTCTGAAAGACAGAAAATAATTGAAGTTTGAGTGACGTTTACAAATTTTTAAAAATAACTTTAAACTTAAAGTAAGACTTACGTCCGAGTCTTAGTTCTGCGACTCCGTATGCGGAGATCTCGTCATTTCGTACAAAACACTGGTAGATGCCTTGATCTTCTTTCTGAGTTCCAGCAATGGTTAAGATTTTACCAGCTGTAAAACTCAGTCTGTCATTGGTTACCACTGGTTTGCCGTGTTTATACCAGACAAACGAAGTTGTCGGTGGATAACCATTTGCAATACATGTCATTGCAGCGGCTTTTCCAACATCCACAGTTTGAATTTTAGGCGTCACTTGAATAGTAATTGGAGCTGCAAAGAAAAGAAAATTAGTCGAATCGGCGGCACACAAGACCACTTTTTGGACCACTTTTCTACTGCAAAATGAAGTCGGGTTGTCGCCAAAAACCGACCGCCTTAACTTTTTCCATAGAAAATACATTGTAACCACAGCTTGGCCACTTTTGACTTCATTTTGCAGTCAAAAAGTGGTCTAAAAAGTGGTCAGTGTATTCCAACCTTTAGGCACTTGGCACACAGACCACGTTTCGACTGCAAAATGACGTCGAATGTGGTTCTGTTGTAGTTAGAATGTATTTTCTATGTAAACACTCAAGGTGGTCGGTTTTAGCGACCGCCCGACTTCATTTAGCAGTCGAAAAGTGGCCTGTGTGCCAAGTGCCTAATAGTCGGAATATACTGACCACTTTTCCACTGCTAAATGAAATGGGGTTGTCGACAAAACCGATCACCTCAAGTCTTTCCACAGAAAATACATTTCAACCAACATTGTAAACACAGCTTGACCACCTTCGACTTTATTTTGCATTCAAAAAGTTATCACAAAGTGGTCTGTGTGCCCAGGGTCTTAGGCGATTTCATGATGTATTCGTAATGGACATTTCAGGGCCGGTTTTAGGCCTTGTGGTGCCATCATTGCCCTTTATTTAGCAGAAATTGCGTCTGTAGGCCTACTCTTGAGTCTTGACTCAATTATTAACTCGGGGTCCCGGATTTTCTAAACCGGCCCTGATCGTGTTTTGAGCTCATTTTTTTTTTTTGGTTTGTTTGTTACCGTTAACGTGTAACGTTGTCTCGGCGTTATCTTCACCGACGCTGTTAATGGCCACACATTTGTAGATTCCAGAGTCGGATATTTGAGCATGTGTCAATAATAATAGACTTTTCCACTGTCGGACTCTTCCTTCGGTCATCATCGGTGTCACTTCGTGATCGTTTACTTTGAACCATCTGCAATGCAAATTTGACAAAACATTTTTTAAAAACGTTTTATTTGAATTTTAACAATTATACCGAGAGAAGTTCATAGAGGGCTTTATGGTAGAAAGACAATTTAGTCTAAAAGATAAATTTCAAATTGAAAAATTACTCAGCAAGCAACCAAGAAGGCCTGTGACAGAGGGAGAAAAGGCTCATTACAGCATGCAAAATGCATTTTCATAAAATTAAAGAGCCATATATATGCGAATGAAATCGTATGGTTTTAAAGTGTAAACGCCTCCTCTCTTTAACACTTGGTTAATTCTATCCTTCAGGTGCAAAATGGCAGAGAAACTTGAATGCGTTTTAGAAACTAGAAGGGTAGCTCAACAACTTTGAGTATTTTTCATGTTGATATCTTTCAAAATAAGCTTTTAATGTGAGTTTGAAAATGACCAAACTTTAAAGTATACATTATTTTTTTTTTAATTTTGTGTCTCTAAAAAGTTTATTTTGAAAGATACATAAGCAACATGAAAATACCCATAAGTGATTGAACTACCCTTCTAGTATCTAAAACACTTTCAAGTCTTCTCTTCATTTTTGCACTTAAAAGGTAGATTAGATTAATCATAGTTTGACAGGCGTTTTACACTTGAAAACCATCTTAGAAACTAGAAGGGTATCTCAATCACATAAGGCGTATTTCACGTTGATATCTTTCAAAATAAACTTTTAGTCTGAGTTTGAAAACAACCCAACTTTATAAGCAGACGACATTTATTTAAACGTTTGTCTATAAAATGTTTATTTTGAAAGATAGCAACATGAAAATACCCTGAAGTGATTGAACTACTACCCTTCTAGTTTCTAAAACAATTTCAAGTTTTCTCTTCATTTTTGCACCTGAAAGGTAGATTAGATTAATCATAGTTTGACAGGCGTTTTACACTTGAAAACCATCTTAAATGTTTTAGAAACTAGAAAGGTAGCTCAATCATAATCACTTAAGTGATTTAGCTACCTTTCTAGTTTCTAAAATACTTTCTAGTTTCTCGTATTTTTACTCTTGAAAGACAGTATAATGAGAGTTCGAAAAGCAGCTGTTAAAACACTTTTTTTTAAAAAAGAAAGTTGCAAATTTATTGCCAAACTATTTGTAATAAAAACACCAAACAAAAAAGTTTACTCGAAAAAAACTAGAATGTCACAATAAACTTCAAGCAATTTATATAAAATCAAACAATAGGAAATTGATTCTTGATTTACTTCAGACAACAACAACAACAACAAAAAAAAGAAATCGATTTTACAACAACAACAAAAACCTCATTCTTTTTTAAGGGTTGATTAGGGTCAGAAAAAAATCGTTTATTTTTCAAAACCAAGAAGTTACCTATGTGATGGTATCGGTAATCCTTGTGAGGCACATATGAGTTCGACCCTGTCTCCCTGTTGAACAGAAACGGTGGCTTTCGTGTGGGTCACTCGAGGTGGCATACTGCTTTGCGTATCTTAATTAACAAAAAGATTAATTAGCCAATTTTTTTTAAAAAAATTTTGTTCCATCTTGTAAAACGGGATACGGTTGGATAGAGGTGGAGGCTAGCAAACAGGCAATTAGAAAACGGGATAAACAGACGTTTGCTCCGCCCTTTTTATGACGAACGGCAACTTCTAATTGGTTGGTTTGGTTGAAAAAGAGCGGAGCATGTGACGTCAGACGTACATAACCAACCAAATAGAAGTTGCATTCGTCATAAAAATGGCGGAGCAAGCGTCTGTTTATCCCGCTTTCTAATTGCCTGTGGCTAGCAATGGTTTTTTTTATACCTTTGTTGCTCTTTAGAGTTCGAGGAGTCCGTTTATGCTTTAAAATCTCAATGAAATGGTAGTTCAATCACTTGATATCTTTCAAAATAAACTTTTTATAGACTAAAAATTAAAAAATGTAGTCTGCTTAAAGTTGGGTTGTTTTCAAACTTAACATTAAAAAGTTTATTTTGAAAGATATCAAATATGAACATACTCTTTAAATAATTGTGAAACAACCTTTCTAGTTTCTAAAACACATTTCAAGGTTGTTTTCAAGTGTAAACTACGCCTCTCGAACTCTTGATTATTCTGTTTTTCAGAAGCAAATTTAATAGAAACTAGAAAGTGTTTTAGAAACTAGAAGAGATCGCTCGATCACTTAAGCATATTTTAATGTTGGTATCTTTCAAAATGAACTTTTTGTAGACAAAAATTAAAGAAAAAAATATCGTCTGCTTAAAGTTGAGTCATTTTCAGACTCACATAAGAAAGCTTATTTTGAAAGATATCAACATTTAAATAACCTTAAGTGATTGAGCTACCCTTCTAGTTTCTAAAACACATTCAAATTTTTCTTCATTTTGCACCCGAAAGACAAAATAATCAGTGTTTAGACTTTAAAACCACCTTATAAATACATAACTCTATTGGCGCCACTAAATAGTTGTGTTCGGTTTCAACGAAACACTAAAGGCCCTTGACACACAGGCGACTTTTGAAAGACTTTTTGGCGACAAAATGAAATCGAAGGTCGCTGGACTGTTGTCGTAGCCATGAATTTTTTTTTATGGATTGACACCAACCTTAGTACACAGCCGACTTTTAAAACACTTTTCGAACTTCTGTTCTTGCGACCGGCGACAGTTTTTTCTTTCTATGCAAACAGCTAGTGTTTGCTTTTGGTGACAACTCGACTTCAGTAAAAGTCATCTGTGTCGCTAAGATTGGCGTCTTTTCAGCAAAAAATACATTGCGACGACAGACCCAGACATGCAACTGTGCCCAGCAGTAAAATTTTGTTGGCCCCGCCTTTTTATGAACGTCATCAATTTCTAATTGGTTTGTTATTTGGTCTGATGTAACATGCCCCGCCCTTTTCAATTTCTTATTGGTTGATATTTGGTCTGACGCTCATAAAAGGGCGGAGCCAACAAAATTTTACTGCTGGGCACAACTGCCTGTTAAACCCAACGACCTTCGACTTAATTTTGTCGCCAAAAAGTTTTTTTCAAAAGTCGCTTGTGTGCCAAGGCTCTAAAAATAAAATGTTGAAAATTGCGTTTTTCAAATTGGAAGTTTTCATTACTAATATATACGGAAGGGTTTTTCAAGACGTCAAAATTGAAGAAAATTAAATTAGTTTCAATAAAATATCTTCAGTTCTAACAGAGTATGTTTTTCTAAGAAGAAGAACAATAAGAAGAAAAATACTATAAAAAAAAATTGTTAATATTATTATTATACAATAGATTTCATCTTTTGTTTTATTTTCTAGCTTTTTTTTTATTTTCGTATTGCAATAATTTTTTTTGTCTATCTTTTTTTTTTTTTTTTAAGTCTTGCTTAAAAATTATGAGAGTCCTTTTGTTATTTTATGTTCTAGAAATCTATAACTGAGCTGTTAGAATTTATTATTTTCACTTAAATTCAGTTTCAATAAAAAAAAGACATACAGTAAAGGCGGGTTCACACGCAGTCGTGAATTGGGCGAGAACACGCCCAGTCACACTACTTGCTTATTCAACACCCGGAGTTTACTAAACCATTTCCAGTTCACACGTAGTTCTCCAGCGACCATCTATTGCCGTCGCCAAACGTTGTCTCACATTTGTACAACTATTAAATTTTGTACACCGACATTTTCACTTGCGCCGAATTCACGATTGAAGAGGCCGTTGTCACTCCGGCAGGTTAGAGTGAGGACGACTCCACTTTTCAATGGTCGTGTACGACCGCCCACTTACACGACCACTTGTTCACATGAGGTAGTGATTACTATACTGCTAGCCTATCGGTAATGCTCTCTCGCCCAATTCACGACTCCGTGTAAACCCGACTTTAGAATGTATTTTTCGTATATACTGTTACTGTCAATCTGTGTGGAATCAGCCAGTCTGCAGATTGCCTAGACAATCTGCAAAACCACCAACCTGCTAGTGAATCTGCGCAATTCAATACATTTTAGATGTTGAATGTTGCAGATCCGCTAGCAGGTTGGTATTAATTTTGCCAAAAAAAAAAAACGCTTAAGTTTTTACTTTAGATTTTGACAATTGGTCACTTGCTTACCAATGATCATGATACGTCCAACTTGGCTCAGTTTTGATTCACTTGTTAACCTATTGATAGTTTTGCACTGAAATTTCTTCGTCCCATCGGATGAAAGAACATTGGACACGTACAGATCACCGTGCGTGGTCACGAGAAAACGGTCCACTGTATAAATTATATAATTAGAAAACGAAAATTAACACAAAAATCACCGAATTTACTATATTAGGCCCTAATAAACGAAGGGTGGGGGGTGTATATTCTATATACAAGTAAACGTGGACACAAAATACAAAGTTGGATCAGAACGGTTCTCGACTGGCACTGTAAAAAAGTAACTATATAGCTTATCTATGAGGCACTTTACACGGCACCACTTTTCCCGCTACAAGTGTCGATATTATGTTTTCCTACGGAGGTCCTGTAGGGTCCGCGACTCTTTATTTTTAATTGCTCCTCGCTCCAGACGATTCGTTTTACTGTTTTTAAAGTTGAAAATTGCCATCAAAGAAATTCGCTTTGACAATGTAAGTAAAATTTAAAGCAAAGCAAACGAACGTTCTCAACAGTGTTCCTGCACAAAAGAACTTCCAGGAGTGCTTTTGGAAGTGGGAACGTCGCTGGCAAACGTGTATTAATGAGAAGGTTTACTTTGAATAGGATCATACATAAGCAAGTTACTTAAGGGTAGGTTTATACTCCAAACTTTGCTAAGATTTGCAAGCTTTTGAAGTTCTGTAAAATTAACTCCCCAAAGCTTAGCTTGTTCACACATACATGTGGTCTTGCAAAGGTTACCCTATTTTCTAACCTTTATACCCTATAAAACAGATACACAAAACAATAGAACCCTTCCCTTCTGGAAGAAAAAAGGTGTGATTTGTTCACCCCTTTTGTGTATCCATTTCTTGATTGGTGCTTTGAGTTGCTAAGCTTTGAAAATTTGAATAATTTCAAAGCTAGCTTCATGCTCTGGCAAAGACAAAAATCTGAAGCTCTGACGTCATTTTTGAAGCTTTGCAGGCTGCTTTTCCGCTTAGCAAGGGAGTATAAACCAACCCGAACTCACTTTTTACAGCACCAGTCCGAGAACTTTTTGTTCTAACCTCGCACACACATATCAAATTAATGGTTTTGACATGAAAAACATGAAGAAAGAAAAAAATTAGCGATAAATTCTGAATGTCATGAAAATCGAAAATATATAACCCAGCATACAACAACCTTCTTGCATAAGTTATAGTCATTCTCGTTTGGTGCAAATTACACGACGGCTTTTTTTTTTACTAGTTATAATTCGTAATAAATATAGTAATTTTGGCGGTAATCTTACTATCCTTATGTTATATAAATGAGACATAAGGATAAATTTGCAGTGATTTTCTAGTCTTAAAGGAGCAATTTCTTTTTATTCTATAAATTTGAAAAGGTTTTTTCTAGTTTTTTTTATGTTATTTTTTTCTTCTTTTCCTCGATTTGATTAATGGCGGTAATATTCTGATCATAACCCTGAAAAGATCGATAAAAAAAATTTAGCGCTGATAAAAAAGTAAAAGATGAAGAGTGTCTAGAGAGACTTTTGTTGAGTAATGAGGGCCCTCCCCCCCTCTGTAACCTCCTTCCTTATTCATGCAAATTAGACAAGTGTATTTAGGGAGTTGGCCCTATCTTAGGCGGTCCCATTAACACAGCTTGAAATGGCTTTTGCACCTTTTTTTTTTCTCTCTCTTTCGTTTTTTATACTATGAAGCGAGTTATTCGACTGTAATAAATTAAGCTCTTAAATAGAAAAGAAGAATGGGATTATTTTTTCTTTCTCTTCTCTACTGATGTTAGTTTTCGTTAAAAAAACAAGGCTCCCGAGTATTTTCGAAAAAAAGCTTCCCCCCCCCCGAAAAAAATCCGTTTGTTGACTCAAAAAAAATGCCTTTTTCTACATCTTAATATAGTGGAAATCGTTTAAGGGTGCGTGCACACTAGGCCAACGAACGACAGCCAACGAATTCGTTGGCCTTTTCTGACGTTTGATTAGGGCCAGCGTTAGGGCAAGGCGAGAGAGGCAACCACCTTGGGCCCCCGCACTTTTAGAAGCCCCGCGCATTTTTTCTCGGCCCTGCTCATCGCTTGATGCCTGGAGCCGCGCATACTCTATGGCCGCGGCCCTGAGTTTGGTCACTAGTCAGTACATTAAGGGGTGTTCGTTGGAAGGCCTTCCGTAGACAGACAATTAGAAATCGCGACGAACAGAAGTTTTTATGACGAACGCAACTTCTAGTTAGTTGGTTATGTAGTCTGACGTCACCTGCTCCGACCTTTTCAACGTCGAACCACACAACAAACCAATTAAAAGTTGCCGGTCGTCATAAAAAGGGCGGAGCCAACTTCTGTTCGTCCCGATTTCTAACTGCCTGTCTTCCGTAGTGTGTACTGGTTTCAATCGCAACAAGCGGTTCGGTGAATGTGGACTGGCAATCCGAACGCCAAGCACTCTCGACCAACATTCGACCAAATATGTTGACTGCCGTTCGTTGGCACAGGCATCTGTAGACAGCTTCAGAATTTCTTTGGCTCCGCCCTTATATGAGCGTCATCAATTTCTAATTGGTTGATATTTGGTCTGAAGCTCATAAAAGGGCGGAGCCAAAGAAATTCTGAAGCTGTCTACAGATGCCTGTTTCGTTGGCCTTGTGTATACGCACCCTAACACGATAGATAAAAGGGGACCAGCATATATTTTTTTTTAATTTTAAGGTGGCTGAATAGATACTTATTTTGATTTTGTCTTTCTGGCTTGTGTCACTGTCGTGACTAATGCAATGAGATCCATAGACTTTTTTTTTGTAAAATTTGTACGCAAAAACTTCAAGCGAACGTTGTTTTCTGGAGAAACACTAAAAAAAATACGGAAGTGTTTTAGAAACTAGAATAGTCGGTGATAATAGGGACTTAGCGAAATTTCGTGCGAAATTAAGTTTCACGAAATTTATATATTTAAATTAAGTGATTTCGTTTCGTTTAAATTTCGTAATTTTAGTTAGCGAAGCAACCCGAAAACGAAATCATTCACCTTATACGGCGATTTGTGTGGTCGTTTTTAACTAATTAATCGAGTCGTTTTCCATCGAAGCGGTGGAAAAATGGCGTCGTTTCCAAGTTTCTCAAACCGTATTAAACCGCTTCTGCGCTTGCGCGTTTATTTCGTTTCTACGAAATCCAACTACGAAATAATTTTATAATTTCGTAAAGAAATGCCTCATTTCGTACGAAATCTTTGTGTTATAACGAAATCAGCCGGAAATGACGTCAAAATAATAGATTTCGTAAATTTATTTCGTACGAAATTTCGCTAAGTCCCTAATGTTGTTTTTTTGTTTTTTTCATAAATTCAAATAAACTTTTTATTGACATGCAGTTTGAAAAAGGCGAAAATAGTTTTTCATGAAATGTCAATTGGAAAAAAAATGGATCATTTTTCAAACTGAACTATAAAATAGTTTACTTTTTAATATATTCGTCATGAAAAAAAAACATAATCTTTTACCATTTTTGTTTTCAATACAATTTGAATTTGTTCAGAAATGTTATTTCTACAAAAAAAAACGTTCGCTTGACGTTTTTTTGTGTCTTAAGTTTTAAAAAAATCGTCTATGGAGCATAGCATTAACCCCAATTTAAAGGTGTAATTTTCGAAAATCGACAACTAAAGAATCGATAAAGAAATCGATCTTTTTTTTAAAAAAAAAAACCGTTACTTTTATCGATATTTCAAAAGATCGATATCGATATTCTTGCGTCATTGTCGTCATGTGTTTTTCCTGTGTGAATGTGCGTGTGAAAAGTGACTTAATTTTTGCGCGTTTAAGTTCACGTAATTCTGGTGTTTTGTTGTAATCGAACTGTTTTTACATATGGCAAACAATTACCTTTTGTTTTATTGTGCAAGTTTAGTTAAAAATTAGTGGAAAAGTCGGTTTTTTCGTTGTTAAATTTATGTCTAATGAGTAGAGTTACCGGCAAAAGAAAAGGTAAGCGAATTTCGTCAATTTCCGGTTTCTTTTTTGCCGTTTAATCGAGTTTAATCATGTTTAATCATTAATACGTTTGTGTTTTATACAACGTAAAATTAGTTGTATTTCAATCTGAAATTGGTTTTATGATGGTTAAAATACGATTTTTCTGTCTTTTTTATCTCTTACTGTATCCGTCTGGTAAGAATTGGCGCTAAAACTTACTAGTATCGCCCCCTTTTAGTTGCGTCACTTCCGGCTTGTCTACAATTTTGGCGGGAAATTTTGTTTGTAACATAAGTTAATGTATATAGTAAGAAGGCTATGTTTTACCAGTTGAACACATTTTTTCTGGTTATTCTTATGGTTTGAAATTCAACTTTCAACTTTTTTATTCAACTTAATTTGATACAAAGAAATTTAAAGCGTTTTAAAAACTAGAAAAGTAAAAAGGTATCATTTAAGAGAAATTTTCATTTATAAATCTTTCAAAATAAACTTTTTATTGCAATCTAAAATTGTGATCGATAACGGAATGTTGTTATAAAACGATTTTATTTTAATAGAAAGCATAAAAATCCCCTCACGTGATTAATTTACTCTTCTAGTTTCTAAAACACTTTCAATTTGTTCTTTATAAAATGATTTATTTTTGCAAATTTTGTTCCAACTTTTAAGGGAAAGATAAAAATGGATAATTTAAAAAAAAATTGCTATAAAAGTCAAATTTTTAACGCTATATCTGCTCGAAAATCCTTTTAAATGATGCGTTTACTATTCTAGTTTCTAAAGCTTTGTATCTACTTGTTGCGGTTTAGCGTATTGTATCACCGTTGCGTATCGTACCCGTATCATTCACTGATACGGATACGGTGTAGACGCTACTCAATGTTTCTCGAGCGAGCAAGCGCGACCATTTGCTCGTGCTTGCTGATGTTTGTTCGTGTTCCCGTGAAATGCTCACCTTGCGACCATAAATGAGCGAATGTTTTCATTCACTGTTGATTCTTCAATTAGAGCGAGCACTTGAACCGCGCTGCACCACAGACACTTCACCAATACAATAATTCCAGTCCATACTAAACGAGCACGAGCACGACTTTTCTTTGATGTACCGCCATCCACTTGATCATTGTTGAAGGCTAACCGGTACTCATCAGACGATCATTGAATGAGAATGCTCGCTCAGTAACCGGTGTTCACCAGGTGATTATTGAATGAGAATGCTCACTCACTAACCAGTGCTCACCATGTGGTTATTGAATGAGAATGCTCACTCACTAACCAGTGCTCACCATGTGGTTATTGAGTGAGAATGCTCGCTTGCTAGATTGTTGAGTGAGAATGCTTGCTTACTAACCGGTGCTCACCAGGTGATTATTGAGTGAGAACGCTCGCTCGCTGGATTATTTTAGGGTAAGAATGCTCGCTCGCTAGATTAAAATGTAAGAATGCTCGCTCGCTAGATTAAAATGTAAGAATGCTCGCTCGCTAGATTAAAATGTAAGAATGCTCGCTCGCTAGATTAAAATGTAAGAATGCTCGCTCGCTAGATTAAAATGTAAGAATGCTCGCTCGCTAGATTAAAATGTAAGAATGCTCGCTCGCTAGATTAAAATGTAAGAATGCTCGCTCGCTAGATTAAAATGTAAGAATGCTCGCTCGCTAGATTAAAATGTAAGAATGCTCGCTCGCTAGATTAAAATGTAAGAATGCTCGCTCGCTAGATTAAAATGTAAGAATGCTCGCTCGCTAGATTAAAATGTAAGAATGCTCGCTCGCTAACTGGTGCTCATCAGGCGATTTTGAGTGAGACCGCTTGCTAGATTATTTCAAAGTAAGAATGCTCACGTGCTAACTGGTACTCACCAGACGATTATTGAATGCGAATGCTCGCTCGCTGGCATCCTTAAAATTCTTAATAATGTTATCTTTTTATGGTTGACATTTCTTTTGTTTTCTTCTATCTTCATGCATGATAATAATAATAATAATAATAATAATAATAATCATAATGATGAATACAAAAAAATAAGGTTGACATATGGATATAAATATTTTACAATTATCGATTACGAATACTAACAAAGGTTTATTAGTTTGTAGATAAAAAAAAACCAATACTTTATTCAAGTAAACAAATGAATTATGAATAATTATCTATTACCGCTTTCGTGTTTGGAAATGACGGTGACTCCGTCGATCACCCAAGCGACCACATTGAGATATTCTTCAACGAAACTTGGACTGTAACATTTGAGCACTCCGGTGTTACCCTTAATCACAAATTCGTCATAAACTTGAACCTCGTAATGTTGTTTCACCACTAAATCATTAAAAAAATACAACAAAAAAAAAGACTGAAAATGAGGATTACTTTAGAAAAAGCAGTTTTTGAATGTGATGATGGAAATGAGGCAATTATTAATGCAATATTCAGCTTAACTAAAACTACAGAAGCTTAATTTGAATGTCAAAGTTAGAAAAACAGTCATTTTACACGCATTCTAGTCAGTGTACGCGAACCACATTCATTAGTTTTTGTCCTAAAAACTACAATACTCTAAAGCTTTGCTTGAAATAAAGCTTAGCTTGAATTTTTCTAAGTTTAGCTTTGTCTTAACGTAAGCTTAGCTTAACGTAACCATCATAGTGTGGGAGAATCATTTCTCAGGGATATTAGGATAGGTTCAGATAGGCTATTTAAGGCTCAGCAAAGTTCTGGGAGGGTCAGAAAGGCTTTGGGAGGCTCGGACAAGCTTTGAGAGACTAACACAGGTTTTGAGAAGTTCAGAATGGCTCTGGGAGGCTCAGAAAGGGTTTGCAAAGCTCAGAGAACAATTAGAATTATTGATACAAAGTATGTCGCCTATCAGGTTATTGTTGACATGAAAGGTGTCTCAAACTTGCTAGCTCTTCGAGCTGCTTCAAAAGCGCTTCGAAACTGAACGCAGTGTTCTGTTTTTTTTTTAAAAAAGCTCAGCATTTTTCTTTATACATTCTTCCACATTACCTTTATTTACACTATGAATGGTGGTATAGATTCATGTGGTTAAGCTTTTAAGTTTAGTACGCCTTGAGGTGTGACACACATTGACTATTGATTCTATACAATGACTGATTTTCGACTTTTGCTGATTATGCTTAAGTGTATTTACATTGCGTGATTAAAAGCGTTTTCGTAATCCTTAATTTGTGTAGGGATATTATAGATTTTATATAAATATATATTTGAAGGGTTTGGTCAAATAAAAAAGGACTGGGGGGGGGGGGCTGGGGCAAAGGCAGGGCCAAAAGGGTGGACACAAATGTCGTGACATCAACTGCACAGTCCATGTATTCTTAATAAGCACACATAACACACAAATACATCACTTGAAACGATTTCCTTCTTAGAGAACTTTATGGTTTTAACAGACTTTTTGCCTTGAGGACCATCGACTTTTATCTTGTTTCTTCTATAAGGTTGCATGTTTCAAACTCTGGGTTTAAACTCTTGTCTATAAAAGGTCACGTGGGGTAGCTCCTTTTATATTTAGATTAGAGTATATTGTGTTTAATCGTCTGAAAGTGTTGGGTTTTTGCTTAACCTGACCTTTTAATGTTAACCTTATAGAAGCATATAACATATTCATCTACAATATTGAAATATTGATTGATTTTTTTTTTGAGAGAGAGAGAGAGAGGGGGGGGGGGGGGGGGGTTTGCTCACTTGATGATGCACTCTTTTAATATTTATTGAAAGTATTAAAAGATTCATATTTCTGGGTTGAATAGAGACAAATTTCAGAGTTATTACAGTTGACCTAATGACCTTTATAAGTCAGAACGAAATGTCAATAACGAAATGTTGTTGGAGGAGCAAAATGGTCGAAACTTAAGTAGAAAACGGTTTATATTTTATAGATATCTTCTGTAAAGTAGAAGAAGGTGATGCGGGTAACGGATATCCGGATATCCGTTCGGATAATACACTTAAAAATGAAGCTCTGCGATATTATGATCTCATTGCATGCTGGTGCGAAAGAGCTACAATGGAATTGTTGAGTGAGAAATACATTCTCAGTCAAGTGTGCCAGACAAGAATGTCTTCATTTCCTGTGTGTGTGTGTGTGTGTGTGTGTGTGCAATGGGGCTTTTATCCTTAAAAGTAAGGCGAATTCAGAGTGGGCGTGGTTTACTTGTTTCTATAAAGACTCGTGAATCGTGACAATGCCACTTAGAAAATTAATTGCACGAGAACGCGAAGAACGGGATTGAAACCTGTTGGATTTCATACATTTCAAGTGAAATGTTCAAGACAAGAATGTCTTCATTTCTTGTGTGCAATGAATGCCCACCTAAAATATTAGGCCAATTCATAGGTGTTTTCTTTAGGACAATTCAGAGTGGATTTTGGTGGAGGCGGGTTCACACGGAGTTGTGAATTGGGCGAGAACACGCCTAGTAATGCGCATGTCACACTGCTTGCTTATTCAGCACCGGAGTTCACGACCATTTTCAGTTCACACGGAGTTATTCAGGAATCCTTGTATAACTCTTTATTTATTTCCCACAAATACTCTGCATCGCGGTACAATTCAACATTTTTTCACTATTAATTTTTTACACCGACATTCTCACTTGTCGAATTCACGACTGATGCGATCGTTGTAACTCCGGCAGGTTGGAGTGAGCGCACGACCCCACTTTTCCAAGGTCGTGTACGACCGCCCCCGTCCACGACCACTTGTTCACGTGAGGTAGTGATTACTACTGCTACCCTACCGGTAGTGCTTTCTCGCCCAATTCACGACTCAGTGTAAACCCGGCTTTAGTTTTGCTCCTGAATTTGTGTTAGGCCTTGTTTCCACCGGGGTGAAAATTTGAACTTTTTGAAAATGTCAACTGGTGAAAAATAGACGACACGTGCCCCCCCCCCCCCCCCGCGTCCTATGATATTGAATAGGCGGGGGCCACGTGCGTTCAATTTTTCGCCAGTTGAAATTTTCACAAATTTTTACTCCAGTGGAAACAAGGCATTATATGCAAATTAGTTCGTAGCTCATTTGGTTGAATGAGTTTTGTTTTCTTTTGGTCTTATTAAAAATTAATAATTTTCTTTTGTTTGTTTTACAAATAAATAAAATCATTAATCCCTTTTAAGTTTTTAATTGTTAATTTTTACCAACATTATAACCTTACCCCTCCCCCTCCACCCCCAAGTTTTGATTTTGTAGATGAAATATAATTAATTATCTAGTCGCAATTAATTGTATGCAAATTTGTGACATGCTTCAACAACAACAAAAAAAGATTCATCAAGATTTTTTTTTATTTATTAATTTTTTTCTATTAATGATGTTTTAATTTTCTTCTTTAATAAATTATATTCTTAAAAAAGAAGCTCTTGAAAAGCTTTTAATTTCGTTTTTTTTTTTCGTTTAATGTTCTCGAATCTTAACGTTGATTAATTATATACAACAAAGAACACAATTAAAATTAGAAATAAAAAAAATAGAAATGTGGGGGAAGGGAGAGAGGATGTTTGAGTTTTGAAGAAAATCTTTTGAGTTTCATTTTTAAAGATAATGACGACAAAAAAAAAACATTTTTATTTTAAAAAAAGAAGTGAAATCGTTTTAATTATTTGGTCTTTTGTCCTTTTTTTATTTTTGAAGTACAAAAGGTAATTTTTAGACTTAATCGGATTATAACTTGATTAAGTCGTTGTTGACAATCGATTTGACAACCTAATTAAACTTGATTTGATTAAAATAATTTGAAAAAAAAAATATCAAAGAAATTTATTTTTTTGTTTGTTACTTTTTAATGAACTGGTTGATTATTGAACTATCTGGTTATTTATGCAGTTTCAGAAAAGCAACACTCATTTATGGAGCCCTGTAAAGGACATGTGAGATTTTTTTTCTTTTGAAATCTCGACATTTCGACTTTTAAATCTGTTTTATTCGGCCATGTTGATTATGTCATGTTGTGCTCACCATACTCTAATAATTAAGTTATTGCTGCTTCAAGAGGACGCTTGCAATAATTTAATTATTAGAGTATGGTGCGCGCAACATGGTATAATTAACATGGCCGAATAAAACAGATTTAAAAGTCGAAATGTCAAAATTCTGGAAAAAGTCGAAAACTACACTCGTCGCCAATTAGTTGAAATGGAATGCAGCCTTTTTAGCTCTAAAAGCGTCCAAAACAACCTTAATTATCAGCACGTGACAAACTTATACCCAGAAAATAATATAAGTTAAGACAACACGTGTAGAAATAGCGATGACGCAATTAAAACTTTGCCACGTGAAAAAAGGAAAGGTGAGTCAAGAGTTGGAAGAGTGTCAATACATTTTTATGGGAGGAGAGCTAGTGGCGCCATCTAACGCTACACGCACAAAATAAATGATCTACTTGCATTCTTAAGTCAGCCACATCGGTGCCCCTTTAAATAGACAGGCAAGTAAAGACAGTAAGATACAGTCGTTTGCCTCGCACCTTTTATGAGGATCGCCAACTTCTAATTGGTTTGTTATGTGGTCTGACGTCACATGCCCCACACTTTTCAATTTTCAATACAGGCAATACATGATTTGGTGGTAGCCAACTCAACCAGTCGGTAGGGCCGCAGTCGTTCTGACATACAGTAGATAGCTTATTTTGAGCTACCCTTCTAGTTTCTAAAACATTTTTTTTCTCTCTCTAAATGTTGCTTCTGAAATGAATATTTCACTGTAAAATATACAAATGGCTGCTTTTAAAACGTTTTTTTTTTAAAAAGACAAATTCCAACTGATTTGTATCTTACCTGCTCTTACGTGGACTTCGTTGCTGACCAGTATACCTCTGTAACTGGACGCAGCACAAACGTAAGCCGTGGCATGAACATCCTCTCTATAATCTTCGGCATTAAAAGGTGTAAAATAAAGTGTCCCATTGCCGTAATCAGTTCTGAGATTTGGTATATCTTTAAGTGGAGAACGGTCAGCTAGTGTCCACTGTACGTCCGGTTTCGGTGTTCCATCGGCTATGCAGTGGACCACGGTACCGGTCTCGTTTGAGAACTCCACTTTACGAGGTAGTTCGATCGAGAAGTAAATGCTTAAGTGTTCCGCATACGACACGATTGCGTAGAAAGAAACTAGAAAAAAAAAAAAAATAGAAAATATGAAATTGTCTTTATTTATTGATTGTTAATAATTTTGCTTGTTTTCGTTAAGAGCTTACGATAAAGCCAGTGAGGAACAAAAGGTGTTAAGGATAGATTAATTAGCCTTGTAATTTATTAGGGCTCGGATTTTTATGCAATATCAAGCAAATGTTTCTCAATTTGTTGCTCCAAGGACCAATTGTGAAGTAACAATTTCGTTTAGAGATCAACCAACAATTACGATTTTTTTCAATCGAAAACATCTGCTTAGAGGCTAGAAATTTAGTTTACAACTGATAGTAAACTGACATCTAGCCTCTATCCAGCCTTTTTGGATTAGAAAAAACATAATTGCAGGTTGCTCTAACGATGATGATTATTTCACAATTGGCATTTGGGCCACAAATTGAGAAACATTTGCTTGATATTGCATAAAAATCCGAGCCCTAGTAATCATTATTAATGTTAGGATTTTTCTCAGTTTTAAATGCAGTAATAAACTTTTACCCTCCTTATTTTATGTATATTATCTGTAACATTACAGATTAAAGACTGGAAGTGTCTTATCCTTGTTAAGGTGGTTATAAAGTGCAAATGCCACAAGAAGTCTGATTATTCACGGGCGCAGACAGGAAAATTCTGTTAGCTTAGTTGCTATCCATCGGTCGTGTAAAATACTATCGATAGTTTATTTTTGGCTATTGCACATCACTATTCTGAAAACAGGCAATTAGAAAACGGGATAAACAGACGTTGGCTCCGTCCATTTGTATGACGAACGGCAACTTCTAATTGGTTTGTTGTGTGGTTCGACGTTGAAAAGGGCGGAGCATGTGACGTTCAGACTACATAACCAACCAATTAGAAGTTGCGTTCGTCATAAAAAGGGTGGAGCCAACGTCTGTTTATTCCGTTTTCTAATTGCCTGTATTCTGAAAGACAAGAAATAACCAAGAGTTCGAGAGGCGCGCGTTTTTACACTTTCAACCCAGCTTTATTTGAGTAGAGTTGCTCTACTTGATTGTGTGGTTTCACACATTCACTAGTAAATATATAGAATAACTAAATTTTATTTTGTCGGTAACGTTTTTTTTAGACATGATAAGAAGTGTGTAATTGTTTTCAAAAGGTATAATGTTTTTTTTTTTTCTTCTCTCTTCCAACAGTGATTTTTGAAACTGGTAGAAATTCAATTTGTTTAGTCACTTGGGAGCAAGAATGGGAAGAGAACAGAGGGTGAAGAGAAAAAAAAGCCCCCCCCCCCCCCCCCCCCCCCCCAAAAAAAACGTTTTTTTTTTCATCTTCTTCTTTACAAATCTTATTTGCTTTCTACTTTTTTTGTTGGTGGTTCTTAAAAGCACAAACACGAGAAAGATGTAATTTCATCATTTAAAGTAAATTAAAGTACATTTTTACTAAGTTGAGTAAACGGTGGTTTTTTTTATGTCAGTTAGCACATTTTCAGACAAAAGAATTTTATACATAATGAATGTAAGTTATTTTTTTTATTTAGAAAATCAGGTTCAAAATGAAGAAGAAAACTTGAAATTGTTTTAAAAACTAGAAGGGTTTCTCAATCATTTAAAGCCGCTATTACACTAGCAACTTTTCATGCAATAAAATGTGCAATGTGACATTGCAACTTCAATGTTTATAGTGTGATATGTGACATGCAATTTGATAAAACTTTCCTTTCAACTCAGTGCGAGACTCAGTCTCACCGAGTTGAACAGGTTCAACTTCTGAGAGACTTTTCAAGTAAACTTTCTGACAGTCAACCAATCAGGTCGTTTGCCGGAAATGACATAGGTAACAACATTGAACGAATTCCCGGTTTCATGACTTCCGGTTTAGGAACTTTCTGTTAGTTGATCACAATATGGACACACACCAAAGGGGGCAGACATTGAAGAAAATCATGTACGATTTTCACTTAGATTCACAGCAGATCGTGTGGATAGAAAGTCATTTTACTTTTTAGATGCATTTTAACTGGATAATCCAGAATAGAATTGAAATTTAAAAAAATCAGTAAAAACGCGGATTAAAAGTAAAATGGCTTCAGATACCGTACGAGATTCACCCGAATGTGTCGGCCCCTTGACATAAACGAAGTTTTAAAAAATTTGATTGCAACTAGGTTGCATAGTGTGATATAGAAGTTTATTACAAAGTTCTAGTTGCAAGTCACATCATAAGTTGAAATGCAAGTTGAACACGATTTTTTGTTGCGATACATTGTTGCGGTTACTGAATCGCGTCAGTTGCGATTCAGACCTGCAACAATGTTGAAATGTTTCAGGGCTGAATCGCGTCAACGCAAATTCACGTTTTCTTGACTTCCATCGAAATGGGGGAAACTTTGAAACATTGTTGCGGGTGTGAATCGCGTCTGTTGCAAATTTTGCCCCACAACATTGTATCGGAGCAGCCCTGCAACAATGTATTGCAACACAGAATTTCCTGGTGTGTACTAAGCCATAAGGATGTTTTGAAATCTACAAACTGGTGTCATTTAAAGATCATTATTTGATCTTAAAATATTAACAATTGATGAAAGTTTTAAATTTCAAATAAAAATGGCAAAGTTTAAAATGTTAGGCAATCATTATTCACTAGAAAAACATCATATTTTTGACTAAAAAAAAGTAGAAACAAAAAAATGTCTATAGAATATTAATATAAAATATTGCGTCATTGGACCCTCAAATATATGGATTATATATTATTATCCTTATATATGTTATTATTATACATAAAAAAGATGTTATTGTCAGGTGGTGTAACATGAAAAAATGTCGAAAAATATAACATCTTTTTTTGATAGAAAAAAAAGGGCGACATTATGGCGCCAATACGAAACTTCTTCTATATTTATGTAATGTAATGCATGTGTAATTTATGGCACATTAAACTGTACTCATATATATTTTATGTGTGTGTATTTGGGGGTGGAGGTTATAGAAGGTGGGAGGTCATTTCAATTATGGTGTGCCATCGAATGCATAAGTTTTTTCTCTCTCTCTCTCTGTCTCTTCAGGTGATCCATAAATTTTCAGTGGTTACGATATTAAAGTGGGTGGTAGGGGTGGTGGGGTGGTTGGGAGGAGGCTACGTGCTCTTATTTTATCCTCTCTTGTGATCACTGTCCTAAGATATTTCTGAATTTAAGGTGATTTATGATTTATAGCAGCTTGTTTTATGGTAAAATTCATATTCTATAATGTTTTGTGTCTTCTCTCTCTCTCACACTCACTCACTTTTCTGTTTGAAAACTACCGCCACTCGTATCGCACAGCCACCACTTTAAGGTCTTTTTATACAAACTACTTTTGGTGGTTGAGTTCGACTGTAAAATGTTGTTTGCGTGTCGCTCGCTGTTAACATTAATGCTTTAGAAAGCATCCTAAAGATGAGCGACTTTTGGTGGTTGAGTTCGGCTACAAAACGTAGTTTGCATGTCGCTATGCGCGTCACATGTCATAATCAAACATAAAAAAATACCTTTAAGTGATTGAGATCGAGTTACCCTTCTAGTTTCTAAAACACAATCAAGTTTCTCTTCATATTACAACTAAAAAAATAGGCCTAAATAATAATCAAGAGTGTGCGAGAGACGTTTACACTTTAAAGTAGGGATGGGGACATTCGAATCCTCGAATCTTGAAAAATATTCGAGATTCAAAAACTCGAATCTTCGCGCTTTTTTCGTCTTTCGCATCTTTCGAATCCTAACCTTTAAAAAAAATGTTAAAAACTTTGGTAAAATTAGTTTTAACTCCACTGACGTCCAACAGAAGCGTTCACTAACAAAAAAAACGGTGATTGTTGCAATTTCGGTGTTGTAACCGGATCACCAATATCACCTTGTGGCCTGACCCTGAGTGCCACACTTTTTCAATTTATTATTAATAATTTAATATTTAATATTTAATATTATTTCATTTATTTGTATCTTCTTAATGAATAATAATAGGATTCTTATATGAGGGATTCGAGAACCTTTTAGGGTTCGGATTCGGGGGATTCGAGAACTTTTTAGGGTTCGGATTCTGGGGATTCGAGAGCCTTTTAGGGGAGGGATTCGAGAACCTTTTAGGGTTCGGATTCGAGGGATTCGAGAATCTTTTAGGGTTCGGATTCGAGGGATTCGAGAATCTTTTAGGGTTCGGATTCGAGGGATTCGAGAACCTTTTAGGGTTCGGATTCGAGGGATTCGAGAACCTTTTAGGGTTCGGATTCGAGGGATTCGAGAACCTTTTAGGATTCGGATTCGAGAAATTTAGGATTTGTCCCACCTCTACTTTAAAAACCGATGAATTTACAAAATTCGCGACTTTTAAGAAAAATGGTTCCTTGCTCACTTTTCTTAATCTTATTTTGTAATTTTAAAATTCATCATTCGTTAGATTCCATTTAGTAATTTCATCCTCCAAAAATAGGAATGTGTTTATCACATTCTAAAAAAAAGAAGAAGAAAAGGAATTTCACTTAATTTAGTTTAAACTTAGTTAAAAGACCTCTTAATTGTGTGTCTTCTTCAAACTCTCTTTTTAAGCTAAATTTATGAATGCATATTTTAAATTCTTTGAACAAGAAAATTCATTTTCAGCAAATTGACGAGGTTCAACAATAAAAAAAACGTCTTAAGCAATTTATAAGAAATTTATGAGAAAAAGAAGAAGACAGAAAAAAAAGTTCTCTCTTTGAAGCTCATCATTTAATATTATAGCCTCTTTGTTAATTTCTATTTAAAAAGATTTTCACTTAAAGTAATTACGTCTAAAAATGCATCATCATCATCAGGGTTCATAAATATTCTCTCAATATAATAATAATAATATATACACGTTCGAATACACAAATTCCTTTTGTTATATCCGTTTACATTCTAGTCTGAAAAGCAATTTCCATGTGTGTATACTGGTAAAGGGGTGAACTGGGTAAACTTTTTAGCAGGTGTATTTAAACATAGAGGTAGCTGAAATCCTCTGTTTTATGAATAGAGCTCTGATATTTTAACTGTGGTTAATTGTGCACTTTTGAAAGAGTAACACTTAATACCTTGTTTCAACTTCAATTAAAAAGTTAGCCATAGTTAATTTTCTAATGAAAACAAATGTGGTTACATTAACCATGGTTGAATTTTTGAACAATGTGATCACACTACCCAATGGTTGAATTTTTGAACAGGTTGAACGGTTACATTAACCGTGGTTAAATTTCTGAACAATGTGGTTACATTAACAATGGTTACATTTTCGAACATTGTGGTTACATTTATCATGGTTAAATTTCTGAACAATGTGGTTACATTAACAATGGTTACATTTTCGAACATTGTGGTTACATTAACCATGGTTAAATTTCTGAACAATGTGGTTACATTAACCATGGTTACATTTTCGAACAAGGTGGTCACATTAACCATGCGTAAATTTTGAACAGTGTGGTTACATTAACAATGGTTAAATTTCTGACCAATGTGGTCAGAACCTTTCTAGTTTTTAATATCAGCTGTTCATAAACGCGATTTCACTGTATTTTTTTTTCATATAAATTCCTTTTACTCTTCTAGTTTCAAATAAACATCGAATTTCTTTTTAAGATTTGACTCTTCTCTCAATACTTTTCTCACTCTGAAGATTTTTTGCTTCCTGAAATAATCTGTAAAATCTCATCCGGGTTACAATGTTAAATATCAAAAGTGTTCGTATTTTGAGGTTCTTTTTATTTCTCTTTCTGTAACATGTCAATTTTAATTGAGTTTTTCACTTCACTTTTATGTTAGACAGGTGTCTCCTTCAATGATTTTTTTTTTCTATTCTATTTTGCATAAATTCAATATTCTAATTTAATAACGTTGTTTGAACCTTTTACTAAACATATTGCCAAAAGTAGATATGGACTAAGAGAGAGAGAGAGAGAGAGAGAGAGAGAGAGGGGTAGTCTACTTTTTATCTTGAACCTACCATATATATGTATAATTTCTTAGAAAAATAAGATTGATCGTAAAAAGTAATGTTGCATTTTGTATAAAGTTCGTTAAAAGTGGTGTCGTTTTGGTTTTTCGATAATTAACTTGGAGATGGCAATTTTCTTTTGTTTCAGGTTTATTTTGGAAAAAAAGATATTTCAATTTCTAAACCAAGTATATAATTGGGTTTTCTAGTATTTTTTAGTTTTTGTTTGTTTTGAAGTTTTTACAATCGTACGGATTGTTAACTTTTAAGACAAAAGAAAGAGAGAGAGAGAGAGAGAGAGAGAGAGAGAGAGAGAGAGAGAGAGAGAGAGCAAAATACTTGGTTAGTCTTCAAGTGTTGTTAGTGTCATTGTGACAAATGTCTGGAACATCTTAATTTTTTTAAAACCGTGTCATTTCAAATCTGAGAGTTATAAGATTTGAAAAAAGTGTTAAAAAAAAACACATCGAACTCTTATTATTACGTCTTTCAGAAGCGAAAATACGAGAAACTTGACAATGTTTTAGAAACTAGAAGGGTAGATAAATCACTTAAAGGTGTTTTCATGTTTATATTTTTCAAAATAAGCTTTTTATAAACAGTTTGAAAATGATCAATGTATGAATATACCTTTTTAAGTTATTGTGTTACTCTTCTAGTTTCTAAAACACATTCAAGTTTATTTTTATTTCAGTTTGTGAGTTAAAAACCAACTTTATGAGGGTTCCATAGAAAAATACTTGTGTAAATGCAAGGTAGATGGGGCCATGCAACCTCCATAGGTAGCCAACTACACTTCGCCAATTAGTTGAAATCGAATGCAGGCTTTTAGCTCTAAAACTAAAAGCGTCGAAAACAACCTTAATTATTAGCACGTGACAAACTTACCCAGAATAAGTGAAGAGAGCACGTGTAGGAATAGCGATGACGCAATTAAGTTTGCCACGTGAAAAATTAAGAAGGCGAGTCACAGAGTTGAAGAAGTGTCAGTACATTTGTATGGGAGGAGGACTAGTGGCGCCATCTAACGCTACACGCACAAAATAAATAATCTACTTGGCATTCTTCTAGTTTCTAATACCTTGTGCACACATGAGTTGCATGAATTCAAATTAAATGTGTTTAGGTGTGAATTATACGGAATCCAGTTAAGGACATGAACACCAATTCGATATATTGTTTGTTTGGTCTTCACGGGGCTCTGTAGAACACACTTATTATTTAAATTATCAGGTGTGTACTAGGTATTAATCACTTTCAATTTCTCCTTTAATTTTTGGGTTCTGAAAAATCCAAAATAATAGCCAGAAGAAGAGATCTACGAGCCCGTATTTTCTATTGTTTGTTTTCAATTTGCATATTTTGTTATGGCTGCTTATGATACTATAATTTAATACTATGATATTAAAATGATAATATATGGAATAACTTTTTTTCGCTCTTAACGGTGTGTCTCTTATTACAAAAGAATGGGGCGATAAGAAAATTATTGCGGTGGTGACACCCCTATAAAATTGTCAACTTTCTCTTCTCCTCCTACTCCTCCTCCTCCTCCTCCTTTTTCTGCTCTTTTTAATATTATGGTGATCATGATCATCATCATCATCATCATCTTTGCGACTCATTAAGTGAACCTAATATTTAAAGACACGCACGCGCATTAAATATGAGAGTAAGGCCCACATTTATGCCTTGTGTGTGTGTGTGTATGGTGTCTGTCCTCATCATGTTAACATGATTCAGTTTATGAAATTAAGTTTTTTTTTTTAAGATAACGCCTTCAACCAACCACCATTGTGGTGAATAGAGGTGTGGAACCTACTTGGGAGAGAAAAAGTGTTTCTTTAAATATCTCTTTGACACCAGAGGACGACACCATTGCATGTAAAACACAGGACAGAAGTTGGCTCCGCCCTTTTTATGACGAACGAAACTTCTAATTGGTTGGTTATGTAGTATGACGTCACATGCTCCGCACCTTTTCAACGTCGAACCACATACCAAACGAATTAGAAGTTGCCGGTCGTCATAAAAAGGGCGGAGCAACCTTCTGTTTGTCCCGATTTCTAATTGCCTGTTGTAAAACAAGGTTAAAATTACAAGGCGCCACCTATGGGCGTGACATAGTTTACCGAAATTTTTACAACGTTCACAGTATTGACGTGTTTCTATAAATGCTCATGATAATGCAACTTCGAAAATTCATTGAAAGTGAACCGGAAGAGCGACTATGGAAACATTGGGTGTAATAGATTCTCACAGTGAAGTCTGCAAGACAAGAATGTCTTCATTTCATGTGTTCAATGCACGAGGCCAATCCAGAGTGGGCGTGGTTTAGGTGTTTCTATAAGTTGCTCATGGTAATGGAACTTTGAAAACTTTGAAAATTTATTGAACATGAACCTGGAAGAGCATAAGTGAAACTATTGGGAGCAATGCATTTCCAGTGACGTCTGCAAGACAAGATCGTCTTCATTTTCTACCGTGCAATGCACGCCTAAAATGTTAGGCCAATTTGAGAGTGGGCCGTTGTTGAAGTGTTTCACTAGATGCTCATGGCAATGCAACTTTGGGAAATGAAAATGTTGGGTGCAATACATTCGAAGGGAAGTCTGCCAGACTAGAATGTCTTTATTTCCTGTGTGCAATGTTAAAAACCTTTTTATAGACCAAAAATGAAAAATATCGTCTTCCAAACATCATCTGCTTAGTTAGTTCCCGCCATGCGCAGGGTCGGCTTTATGGGTTCTAGCTCTCCACTGTTAAGATTTTGTGTCAAACTCCTAGGGATCCCATATGCCACCATATCTTATTTTACCACAATGTTCCAGGCTTGTTTGGAGGTGGTGAGGGTTACTTGGCATAAACAGCTTATTTTTTTTAAAGTTATCACTATAAAAATAGCCTTAAGTGATTGAGGTACCCTTCTAGTTTCTAAAACACTTTGAAGTTTGTCTTCATTTTTTGATTTTCTGAAGGATAGAATAATCAAGAGTTGGAGAAACAGGCAGTTCTGCCGAGCACTAAGATTTCATTTGCACCTTTCTTTTATGAGCGTCATCAATTTCTAATGGGTTTGTTATGTGATCTGACGTCATGTGCCCCGCCCTTTTTAATTTCCAATTGGTTGGTATTTGATCTGACGCTTATAAAAGGGCGGAACAAACGTTTGCGTGTATTTGGCAGTTGCCAGTTCTCCCGAGGGATGTAATGGGGTCTTAAGTTTGAACAAAGAAATAGTAAGGTTATTTGGCAAGTTTTGCACATGAAAATTACTAAAAAAAAAATCGAGGTCCTCCTCCTCGATGTTTTTTTTTGTAGATTCTATGTGTCTCTTTAAACCGCCCCCCCCCCCCCCAAAAAAAAGCTAAATAAATTTTCTTCGTACATTCTGAAACCCTTTTTTTGTGGGGTGTCTTTTCCAATATCGCTTGAATGCGTTGGGAAATTGGATGATAACTCTTATTGTAACTTTAAAAAAAAAATGAATTCATCTGGTAATAAGGTTTTTTTCTCTCTCTTTCCCTCTCTCATTTTGCCAATGTTTAAAGTCAATTTTTTTTTTGTTGTAATTTTATGTCGAATCATCATTTTGTCATTTTAAATATGTTGTTCAAAATTATTGTCCTGCAAAATCCACCTCTAACCCCCACCTCACTCGTTTCCAATCTCTTCGTTTGCTTTTGAGTCCAGTGTGTATTTGTGTGATTAATGTGTAAGGCACACATTTTTCTTTTTTTTGGAGGGTAAAGGGGATTAATAACCTATCAGCTATGAAACAGAAGAGAAATTTTTCAAGTATTAAGCTTCAGCAATTCATGGCAATCGGAAAGTTTGCAATGAAAATCTCGTGTCTTCTCTCTCTTCTCAACGGGATTTAACTCTTCTTGATGTTATTATATGTAACATGTTAAAACTACTTCGGTTAACTGCAAGCAACATCTGTCACTCAAAAAAAAACCTATCTTGTGCGTTTGGTGTACAGTATGTGTGACACAAGGGCACATAGAAATCACTGAAGTTCCCAGTAATTCGTCATTTAAAGGCTTCATTTTGAGGCTGTGTGGGTGTTACTCAGGGTTTATACTAGCTTTCCTCTAATGGGATTTATATTATATACATGTAGAATCTATATGTTACTGTCAATCTGCGGAATCAGTTAAATTGCAGATTGCCACGGCAATCTGCAAAACAACCAACCTGCTAGTGAATGTGCCAAATTCAAACACGCAGTTAGAAATAGGAGAGAATTTCAGTTGGCTCCGCCCTTGTTATGACGACCGTTAATTTCTAATTGGTTTGTTGTGTGGTTCGACGTTGAAAAGGGCGGAGCATGTGACGTCAGACTACATAACCAACCAATTAGAAGTTGCCGGTCGTCATAACAAGGGCGGAGCCAATTGAAGTTCTCTCCTATTTCTAACTGCGTGTCAAATTCAACATATAAAATGTATTGAATTTTGCAGATTCACTAGCAGTTTGGTGGTTTTGCAGATTGCTTAGGTAATCTGCAGACTGACTGATTCCGCTGATTGACAGTAACATGTATATAGCAACTGGTATAGTACAAATTGTAATATGTGTGACAGTTCAAGCTTTTTTTGAAAAAAAAAAAGAAGCAATTTTAAGAGAGAAAAAAAAAGCAATTTTAAGAAAAAAAAAGTTCGAAGTTCGTTAGAAACTAGAATAGTATTTGAATATCCTACAAGTTTATTTTTTTAGAAAATTAAGGTTACTTAAAAAAAGTTACAAACGAATGAAATTCTAAAAGCGTTCTCATGATTATATCGTTTAAAATAAACTTTTTCTGGCAATTTCTAATTGTCCATTTTCATTTTTCATTTCTAAGGTCGGCCCTCGACGTAACGTTTCACTGCGCAAATTTATCAGCAGATGTGTACCACTCTATATACCACGACGTTCACTTTAAAACTACTCCGCCTTACTGATATCACTAATTCAAATAGTGAAATCACTGATTCTGAGTAATTTTTTAGATAAATGGCGCGGCAGCATAAAATGGTTGACATGTACAGTTAAATTTGCGCAGTTAAACTTTACGTCTAGGGCCGGACGGACGTACTAGCAGTGCATAAAGGGATTCATTTATTATCGTTGTGTTATACAGTAGAACGGACGACATTTTGCTGTCGTGTGTCGCGCGACAAAAAAAAAACGCGTGCATAAAAGTGGTCGCCATTAAGGTTGTTTAAAAAAACAACTCTTCTTCTGGTAATTACTTTTAAGTAGTGAGTTCGAAAGAGAGAAAGAAAGAAAGATAATTTTGGAGAATCAAACTTGAGTTTAATCAGTGTTGGCAATTATCTCTCACATTGTGATATATACGTTATAAACTAGAAATGTTTTCTTTTCTACCCTTTTTTTTTGTCTTAAAAGATGAGATGCATAAAATTCATCAATTTTGTGGTTTTGAAATTTGTAATTTCAAGAACAGGAGAGAATGAGAGGGAGAAATAGGTAGAGAGAGAGATAGGGAGAGAGAGAGAAAAATAGGTAGAGAGAGAGAGAAATAGGTAGAGATAGGTAGAGAGAGAGAGAGAGAGAGAGTGTGTGTGAGAGAGAGGGATCTTTAATCGTGCCAATTCCCTAATCTATGAAACGCTTCGTATCATATTTGTAGCTTGGTTCAGTGCTAAGACAAACTCAATTAGGCTTATAACTACTTTACCCCCCATTAGGGCCACTAGTGTGTGTGTGTGTGTCTTGTATGATGCATGCTGGGGCACACACGGCGGGGCACTCCATTTCTAGAACAAGATTCTCGTGGTTTTCTTCTTTTTCTTTCTCGAAAACCAGGTGCATATTTTTCTAGTCTTTTAACTGTATCATGGATTTAAAATAAACGTTTGTACGCATAATCAAAATGTGCTTTTCTTATTATAAGGGTCGCAGCATGTGTGAGAGAGAGAGAGAGAGAGAAAAAAAGAAGAAAAAGAGAGTAAAATTACGACACTAGTGTTTTCAACATGTTTAATGTGAATAAAACTGTCTCCAGAATACAGAATTACGAACTTAGATTAAGGTCTATTTCAACAAAAAGGACCAAATTCAAGAAGAAAACTTAGCATAGTGTGGAAAATGCACCTTAAAACATGTTAAAGAAGCGCCAAATGGAACAAATAACAAGTTGAACAAGCGACCAGATTGAACAAAACGCCAAACTGACGAATTTCCAAACTCCGCTATAATAATTAAGGATTTAATTATTAAAACTACCAAAAAAAATAGTAATCATTTATAGCCTCAAAGCTATAACTGCAAGAGTTGTCATGAATATTGGTGCATTGCATGAGGTGAGATGCGCCGCAATCAAGCTTGCCACCTTTTCTCTTTTGTGGATGAAATGTCCTCCATCCTTCACGAAGGCAAACATGTCCTCCACACAATAAATTTTATAAAAACTTAAATTCGTTTGTGGAGGACGGTCCTGGCCGGAGGACATTTCTTCCGAATAGAGGACTGTCCTCCGCAGGTGGCAAACCTAGCCGCAATATAAGATGAAAGGCTTTTTACGTAGAGGCTAAATGTGTAACCTTTCAAACATGAAAAGCCAAAAAACTGAATATGAGAACTTGTTTAATTCAGCGCCTAAAAATGATGCATTGGAAAAATATTTTGGTAAAAAAAGCATAGAAAAAATTCGTTTTTTCGTAATTTTTTGACCATAGTTTTTTTTTTTTAAATTTTCTCTACTTGCTTAGATATTAAAATTCTCGCAACAGAAAGAGAAAAAACTCCCTTCTTTATTAAATAAAAATGTCGAGAGCTGACGCTGTTACTCTCTGGTGTCAACTTTACTTTGAATGCATCGAATTTTCAAATTTTATCTCACTTTTTTTTTTTCAATATTATTAATATTTTTCTACCTTCGAATAAAATGTCTCGTATACCAAAAACCCAATGCAACTTTGAAGTTCATAACTTCGTATGCTTTTTTTTTTAAGGTTGGCACCTACGACCTAAAAAAAATGGTTTCGTGCCAGCATATTTGTAAATATAATTTGTATCGTAGCAAAATATACATTTTTCACTTTTTTTTTTCGAACCAGACATCGATAATAAAAAAAAGTGATAGCTGTTTCTACTTTAAAGTTTCGTATCTTTTGGTAGTTTCCTATTTGTAGACATGGTTCCGGTATACCGATGTTTACAGTCAAAGTGGGAAAATTGGTCATTATGCATAATTACTTAGCAATTTGTGCAAAATCGATCGGTTTTATCTTTGCATATATTTACTAGCCTTTCAAAGCATTGTTCAAAATTACTTAAACAATGTAATCGACAAAATTAGTACTTATTGACTCGATGGTCCCTCTGTCATATAGGCTCTCTGGATTGCTTGCAAAGTAAATATTTATGTCAGATTTTTATTAAAAAACTTTCAGTTAAATTTCACCTTAAGGCGCGTGTAAACCAAGCTCGCGAGCCATTCTATAGAAGTTCGCGAACGGAAACAGAACTCGGTTTAGACGGGAGCTCGCGAACAGTTCTAGAGAAGTTGGCGGATGGAAACAGAACTCTTTTAAGACGGGAGCTCGCGAACAGTTCTAGAGAAGTTTGCTACCGGAAACAGAACTTGGTTTAGAGGGGAGCTCGCGAACAGTTCTAGAGAAGTTGGCGGATGGAAACAGAACTCTTTTAAGACGGGAGCTCGCGAACAGTTCTAGAGAAGTTTGCAAACGGAAACAGAACTCGGTTTAGACGGGAGCTCGCGAACAGTTCTAGAGAAGTTGGCGGATGGAAACAGAACTCTTAAGACGGGAGCTCGCGAACAGTTCTAGAGAAGTTTGCGAACGGAAACAGAACTCGGTTTAGACGGGAGCTCGCGAACAGTTCTAGAGAAGTTCGCGGATGGAAACAGAATTCGGTTTAGACGGGAGCTCGCGAACAGTTCTAGAGAAGTTGGCGGATGGAAACAGAATTCGGTTTAGACGGGAACTCGCGAACAGTTCTAGAGAAGTTGGCGGATGAAAACAAAACCCTTTTAAGACGGGAGCTCGCGAACAGTTCTAGAGAAGTTTGCAAACAGAAACAGAACTCGGTTTAGACGGGAGCTCGCAAACAGTTCTAGAGAAGTTTGCAAACGGAAACAGAACCCGATTTAGACGGGAGCTCGCGAACAATTTCTAGAACTGTTTGCGTGCCCGGTACAAAGTACGCTCTTGAGGCGGTACATCAAAGGGTTAGTTCTCGAACATCCGCCGAACTCGGTCTAGACGTGAGTGAGCTCGCGTCGCCAATTGATAATTATTACAATTATTACAATTATTACATCTTCATCGTTTGATGACGTCTTCAATAAAACACGAACTCTTGACGAACTAACAAACAAAATCTCGAGAACTGTTCGCCATGCGAACGTGAACACGCTACTTTTTGGTGTAGTTATTGGGGGTTATTGTTGGTGTAGTTTGGGGAAGTGATTGGGCTACCGTTCTTTTTTCTACCATAATTTTTCATTGTCTAACATTGGTATGTTGATGTAGTTAATTTGTATATTACCTGACTTTTTGCTAGTCATTGTGTGGATTTAGTATCGAATTGATTGATTGATGTACATATTGCCTAGAGACTTTGCAGATTCACTTATTTCTCATTTTGACGCAATGAAGAAAATATCTCTATAAGTATTCGTCATTTTTTTATATTTTTTTTTTCTACAGAAAGAAAAAAAAATATCGAACTGTTTACGTATTTTTGTATATAGATTTTTTTGTTGGGTTTTTTTTTGCATTAAAGATTAAGTTACTCGGTGGATTTCAACAACTACGAGAGAAATAAACATTTTTTTTTTCGCTTTCTTTCGAATTTTTCGATATTTTTTTTCTTCTTCTAACAGTTTTGTATTAGGTTCTATTTGAAATGTAACTCTTGCTTATTGTATGTCCATATATACACACCTTTGCCTTAAAGCTAACATAATAACTACATTTTTTCCAGCAAATCGAAAGCTTTTTTTTTTTTTTGCTTTTAGTCATTCTTACCAAAACGCGAAAGAGAGAATTTCTTTTTTTAAAGATTCCATTTTTGAATTTCCAGTCTTTTATATTGTTTCTTTTATAATCATATTGGTTTTTCTATTGTTTTACCTTTTTTTTTTTTTTTGGTTCATGTCTATGAAAAGTGACTTTTATTCATTTTAAAACAAGAAATATTTTTTTTTCTTCCTGTTATACAGAGGGTCTCGTAAATCTAGTAAGGGCACATCGCAGGGCTGAGTTTGAAATTGTTCAGAAAAATTACACGTGGTGATTGTCCTAAACCGCAGTCCAGTGATATTCATAAAGCACTATATATGGACAGGGCTGACCACTCTTAAGAAAATCAGGGAGATTTTTCCTAGGACAGATTCATATTATTGGTCTTTTTCCACCCTAGAGTTATAAGACAATGGAACTCTCTTCCTGAGGCAGTGGTGAATGGGGATAATTTTGTTTTGTGGGATTGAGATTTGTACATTCATTTTGTTTTTATATATGTGCATTTAAATGTGCTTGACAATGCTTAATGCTGCATGTGGACTTTTATGTCCCTCTGCCATAGGCCTATTTGGCTGCTAGCAGAGTACTAATTGTAACTGTAAAGAAGTAAGACAGGCAATTAGAAAACGGGATGAACAGAAGTTGGCTCCGCCCTTTTTATGACGAACGGCAACTTCTAATTGGTTTGTTGTGTGGTTCGACATTGAAAAGGGCGGAGCATGTGACGTCAGACTACATAACCAACCAATTAGAAGTTACGTTCGTAATAAAAAGGGCGGCGCCAACTTCTGTTCATCCCGTTTTCTAATTGCCTGTGGAAGTTTGGCGTTTGTGTTCCATTTAGCGGCTAGATGAGCGCCACCTGAAAATATCGCTTGAGCCTGAATGTACATCTATTGTTTTTATTGTGTCTTACAATAATAAAAAATAGTTGTACATTCAGAGGCTCAAGCGATATATTTTCAGGTGGCGCTGATATAGCTGCTAAATGGAATATAAACGCCAAACTGAACAAGCATGAAATTGAACTAATACCCAAACTTCCCTTATATTTAAGATTCACTAAAACTACCAAAAAGCTACCTAATTGTGTGTACCCGAGGGGTGGTTTGGTGGGGCTTAAGAGGTTTAACTGAACCTCTTAAATGAACTCTAAAACCCACCAGGCAAGGTCTATAACATGAGGCTAGTTGAATAAGTCAGCCTCAGGAACGTTACACCAAAGCTTCATCTAGAAAATTGAATAAATGGCAGTTTGCAAACTGAATTTCTACCGAAATGAACGAGCCTCTTTATTTGAATAAATGGTGTCTATGATTATTCATTTATGGGACACTCTGTATTTTTAAACCAATTTTTTTCTTCTTCTTCCTTGGTAACAGGAAGTAACTGTAGTTTTTTTTATGGATATTCATTACAGAAAGAGTAATTTCTAGTAATTCATACCTTCATGTCTAGTATTGTCTGTTATGTATGAACTCCAAAATATGTTTTATATGTTCCGCTTCCAGCTATTTCAGCTGTTTTATTGTATATTTCATGATATAAAAGAAACAGTTCCGAACTTATGTGATTTTCAACACAATTTTACTACATACGGAATATACTACATCAGTTATCTTATGTTCTCTGTCCCAACTACACCGGTGTATTCTTTATGGGAAAAAAAAGTTACAGAAAAAAAGGAGTGATTTACATAATGAGCATTGTTGTTGTAGATAAGTAGAAGGTCATTCTTAGTTGATTCATTCAAGGCCTAATGATGGCAGGCAGTTGGGCGCAGTAGTAAAATGTTGTTCGCCCCGCCCTTTTATGAGCGTCATACCAAATATCAACCAATTAGAAATTGAAAAGGGCAGGGGCATGTGACATCAGACCCAATAACAAACCAATTAGAAATGGATGACGCTCATAAAAGGGCGGAGCCAAAGAAATTCTGAAGCTGTCTACAGATGCCTGCACACTTCAGGCGACAATCCCCAGTTCCGTTGTATACAGCCAATCATATCATAAAAGAAAATGGGTGCGACTGTAACTTCTGTAGATAATGAATTCAATATGTGGTAAGGAGACATACTAATCGTAGGTCACTCATTGACCTACAGTTTTAAATTGTAGGTCACTGCAACAAAGTTACTACTAAGATCATACCATTACGACAAGGTTGTGTATTTTCAAGGTTTAAGTCATTCTAAATTTGAATTTAAATAATTACTCTTTAAGCAGCCCCCTTAGAACGCCTGTGGCATAGGGACTATTAGTTCAAAAGCTGCATATAAAAATGCATTGTAATAAAGTGAGCTATCAAACAGTGATGTGGTTGTTTTAAATTCCGACTGCAAATCGTGTTTCGGTTGCCAAAAAAAAGACAGTGTGTCTATGGACAACAACTGTCACGACTATGACATAAACAATATTGAACAAGAATGTATTTTGTCATAGGATGTTAAGAGTATTTGTCTTGCATCACTATCTGCCAATATATATATATATATTGTGTATGCATATAATGAGATGGAAAGGAGGGATTGGGGAGGGGGTGGAGTAGGAGTATGGGATTTGAAAGAGTCGTTTTGAGAGACATTTTAGGGGGTGAGACCTGGATGGGTGGGGGTGTCTTATGTTGTAGCTGATCCATCAATATATTTCTTTCGAGCTCTCTTTCTATCATATACACACACACAAAACTGCTTTATGTGAGTCCAATTTGATGATCCCACACTTGAGCTCACTTGACACCCATAGATTGAATTTTTTTTTCGGTGTTATAGGCAGCTAACATTTTTTATTTTCACCTCAATTTCGAGGTCTTTTTGCTGTTTCACATTTTCTGAAGTATCCCGGGTAGTTTTCTTTCTTTCTTTTCGATATAAGAGAAGAAAAAAAAAGATCGCGATTTGGATTTCTATTACCGTAAATAAACTTGGCACTTCAACTTTAACTTTGAACCCTCTGAAAAAGCCTTCCATTCCTGGGTTTCTGATTACTAGGGCTCGCATTTGTATGCAATGTTAAGCGAATGTTTCTCAATTTGTGGCTCAAGTATTAATTTTGAAGTAATCATCATTAGAGCAACTATAATGATGCTTTTTTTTAATCAAGGAGCCTTTTTGAGGCTAGATTTCTGGTTACTATAAGTTTTTTTTTAAATGTTTGTTGATCTAAACGTGATTGTTATTTTATTGTTGTGTCACAGATTGAGAAACATTTGCTTGATATTGCATACAAATCCGAACCCTACTTATTATTACTAAATTATAGTCAACTTTATATTAAAGTCAAATATGGCTGCCTTCAGTGTGATTTTTCAAAATGTAAAGGATGCGTAATATGTAGGTGTCATGTTTTCAAAATGGCCTCATCATATGGGGGTCTCATATTTGAGTAGAAAATGGCAACAAAAAAATCAAGCACATCCGGAATTTTTTTTATTTTAAAGAAATGTCTAGCAAGTGTAGCAAAAACATCTTTCGAGATTCTTTACAGCATAAAGAAATATTCTATTAAGGGGCGAATTACACTTGCTATTTTTTCTCACATGTTTCTGTGAAATAAATAAGTCAAATACTGCTGTTATAATCTTGCGCAGTTTCTTGCCGAAAATAAATGAAGATCAGCGTTTTCTGTAAGGCGGTGTGCAAGAAACCATTTTATGTCTTAAAACAGTAATTATCCCATTGGCAACTTCAATTAATTCAAGTACCACATTGCAGTGAATATTGGTTTAATTAAATATTGCCAAATGGGATCGTCACTTTTAAGTGATAACAGTTCTTTTTTTAGAGTTCGATTTTCAGCTGGTTTTTTTACGGAGCCCTGTTAAGGACAGGCGAGATTTTTTTTAAAAAAAATATCGACATGTCGACTTTTTAATCTGTTTTATTCGGCCATGTTAATTATGCCATGTTGTGCGACAGGCAATTAGAAAACGGGATAAACATAAGTTGGCTCCGCCCTTTTTATGACGACCGGCAACATCTAATTGGTTTGTTGTGTGGTTCGACGTTGAAAAGGGCGGAGCATGTGACGTCAGACTACATAACCCACCAATTCGAAGTTGCGTTTGTCATAAAAAGGGCGGAGCCAACTTCTGTTCATCCCGTTTTCTAATTGTTTGTTCATGTGCGCACCATACTCCAATAATTAAATTATTGCTGCTACAAGATGGCGCTTGCAATAATTTAATTATTAAGAGTATGGTGCGCGCAACATGGCATAATTAACATTACCGAATAACAGAGTGAAAGTCGACATGTTGAGAGTGAAAGTCGACATGTTGAGAGTGAAAGTCGACATGTTGAGAGTGAAAGTCGACATGTTGAGAGTGAAAGTCGACATGTTGAGAGTGAAAGTCGACATGTTGAGAGTGAAAGTCGACATGTTGGGAGTGAAAGTCGACATGTTGGGAGTGAAAGTCGACATGTTGGGAGTGAAAGTCGACATGTTGGGAGTGAAAGTCGACATGTTGGGAGTGAAAGTCGACATGTTGGGAGTGAAAGTCGACATGTTGAGAGTGGAAGTCGACATGTCGCGATTAAAAGTCGAGATGTCGAGAAAAGAATTTGTAAAAGTCCTCTGCAGGGCTCTATGATTTTTATAAAGCATCTTGAAAATAGAATTTTTAGGAAAATCGCACATTTTTTTGCAATCTTTTCACTAAGAAAAGGGATTTTTTTCTGTAAGATTTATTCACTCCTTTTTATTTTCATTTGGAATTTTTTTTGTACAAAAAAGAGGAACATATTCAACTAATAAATCTTTTGAAATTCAACTGAGTGAAATATGACACCAAATAGCCATTTTTTCCTTTATAGGAAGAAAATCATAAGAAATTTAAAAATGAATTATTAAACTTTGTATCTCTCATAACTCTTTTTTATATTTCTTGTAAGATGATTTAGGAACAGCTGATTTTCAAATTCTGGTTGTTCTGGGTTTCAGAAGAGCAACAACTAAGGAGAAAATTGAAATTGTGTTAGAAACTAGAAGGGTATCTCAATCAGTTCAGAGTATTTTTATGTTAGCTTTCAAAATAAACTTTTTATAGACAATAATTAAAAAAAAACATTTCTGCCTAAAGTTTAGTCATTTTCAAACTAACGTAAAACGTAAATGTGGGACGAATCCTAAAAAATTCTCGAATCCCTCAAATCCTTCATGTAAGAATCCTATATTTTTCATTAAGAAAAGACAAATAAATGAAACAATATTAAATATGAAATTATTATTATTAATAAAAAACAAGTGTGGCACTCAGGGTCGCCACAAGGTGATGATATTGGTGATCCGGGTCGCCACCGAAATTGCAACAATCGCCGGTTTTTGTTTGTTTTTGAACGCTTCTATTGGACGTCAATGATGGAGTTAAAACTAATTTTACCAAAATTTTTAACAGGTTTTTTTTTAGTTTAAGATTCGAAAGACGAAAAAAGCGCGAAGATTCGAGTTTTCGAATCTCGAATATTTTTCAAGATTCGCGGGATTCGATGATTTCTATCTCAATCTGTCCCATTTCTGTCCCATTTTCTAATAAAATTATTTTAAAAGATATCAACGTGAAAAATAGCTTTAAGTAATGAAGCTTCTCTTCTAGCTTCTAAACACATTTTCTAGTTTGCTCTTCTGAAAGACACGCTGTCTTTCAGAAGAGCAAACTAGAAAATGTGTTTAGCTGTTTATAAACCATCCTAAATTAAAAACAAAATTGGGACAAGGAAGTTAGTCTCTAAAAAAAAAAATGCGACCATCTTACAGCCCCTTAAAACTGTACGGAAGGGCAATCACTGCAAGCACATTTTGTAATCTTTCTTTCTTTCTTTCTTTCTCTCTATTTTTCTCCCTTTCTCTCTCTCTATTTTTCTCCCTTTCTCTCTCTCTATTTTTCTCCCTTTCTCTCTCTCTATTTTTCTCCCTTTCTCTCTCTCTATTTTTCTCCCTTTCTCTCTCTCTATTTTTCTCCCTTTCTCTCTATTTTTCTCCCTTTCTCTCTCTCTCTCTATTTTTCTCCCTTTCTCTCTATTTTTCTCCCTTTCTCTCTCTCTCTCTCTATTTTTCTCCCTTTCTCTCTCTCTCTCTATTTTTCTCCCTTTCTCTCTCTCTCTCTATTTTTCTCCCTTTCTCTCTCTCTCTCTATTTTTCTCCCTTTCTCTCTCTCTCTCTATTTTTCTCCCTTTCTCTCTCTCTCTCTATTTTTCTCCCTTTCTCTCTCTCTCTCTATTTTTCTCCCTTTCTCTCTCTCTCTCTATTTTTCTCCCTTTCTCTCTCTCTCTCTCTCTATTTTTCTCCCTTTCTCTCTCTCTCTCTCTCTATTTTTCTCCCTTTCTCTCTCTCTCTCTCTCTCTATTTTTCTCCCTTTCTCTCTCTCTCTCTCTCTCTCTCTATTTTTCTCCCTTTCTCTCTCTCACTCTCATATGTTTTTATTTCAACAAAATGGAATTTGATAATTGATTTTTTTCTTCTACTTTTTTTTTCTATTTTCAATTGGAAATATTATTTTTGAAATTTTTTTCATATTCTCGTTCACTTTTTTTTTTCTTTTCCTCGTCTGTTATATATTTATACGTTTAACGGAATTGATTTTCATCTTTTTATTCGTTTCTTTCGACGTTTTTTGTATGGTGTTGATGATGATGATGATGATGATGAAAATTCATCATCATCACTCAAACCACCGTAAAAAATGAAATTCTATTCCAATTGCTACTAATATAATTTTTAGATGAAAATAATTCTCTTTCTTTGATGCAAATAATATTAAGATATGTAATTTTTACGATGAAAATATGGTTGACATAAATCAATTTTTATACTAAAAAGGAGAAGAAGAAGAAAAAAATCCGTAATACGGAAATCGAGAGATAAAAAGCCTAGAAGAGAACGGGGGGAAAAATATGTTGGATTCAGTCAAAGTGATAAAATCAGTCTTTTCGAAAAATCACTGGTCAGTTTGCGAAATTTTGGCGGTTTATCAAAATGACTAGTAATCCAATTTCTGTACAGTAGCTAGGCCTGCTTAGGCAATCTGCGGAATGAGTACACTAGCACGATGATCCAGGCTAAAAATCAAGAAACTTCTGTTTAGAGGGTTCAAGTTGAAGTTCAATAACCAAAATTTTGTTATTGGAAATTGATTATAGATAGCACTTGATCTTCAACTAACACCCTCCAAGTAGGACTCCACCAAAGAATAATTATTTTCAAGGATGATCAATAAAACAGTGTTCTGAGGGTTCAAGTTTCAAGAGTTTTGCCCTAAGTACCTGAATGAGAAAGATGTCAAACATTTGAATAAGAACACTGGGCACTTGAACTTACACTTCAACCCTCTAAACAGGGTTCTAACATAGAAAAACTCTTGTTTTATTAAATACTTTTGAAGATGCTTTTTTATGTGGGAACCTTACTCAAAGTGTTGAAGTTCAAGTGCCAAACTGAATAACTGCCTAGTTTTGGGTTTTATTCGGTTTGGTGTGTGTTTAGTTTGGCACTCGTTCAAGTTCAGCTCTTGTTCAAGTTTGGCGTTTGTTTCATTTGGCTCTTATTCAGCGCCACCCTCTCTATATAGAGCTTTAACGACATTATAAGCATATTAGTTTTGTTACTTTAGGCATTATGCATATTGCCTAAAGTAATAGTCAGTGTGCATACTTATTGAAAAAAAGTTTCTTTTTGCATTTGGTTAGTAAATTGTGCAAAATAACCGATTTTTCACTATGACGCGTGAGATAAATATGTATTGAAGAGGATCCAAAGAGAAAGTCTCAGGGTTTCTTTTTTTTTCATGAAACCCGTCTCTAAAAATAGAGAGAGAAAGTATTTGGGGGTTGGATTCGTTTCCCAACTTGATTTTATTCGTCGTCGGATTCACCTCACGTTATATTTTATGACGTCAAGTCGTCAACAGCTGGTGAACAACCGTTTGGAACTATTCCAGAATATATCGTATATTTCTCTAAAGATGCTTCAAAGAGGGTGGTGGGTTCCAGATGAGTTCTAGCTGGGAAAAAAGTACAAAAGACTAGAAAATATACCCGAATGGCGCAATTAAAAGGAATTCTAGTCTGAATTTAAATCTGTCTCCAAATAAATTCATCTTAGAACATTTTTTTATAAAGTCAGTAGCCATTTGCAAAATATGCAAATGAAAGAGGAACCGTAGACTTATAAACTATTGTTATTACTGCATTGAAAATGTTTTTAGAAACTAGAAAAGTAAATGGATTCTCTTAATTTTGCTCTTGCAAAACACTAAAATAACTAGAATTTCAAATTCATGTTAAAGTTAAAGTAATTTAATAGTTAATTTTAAGTTAATTCAGTCAAAGAGCCTGGTTAGAGACTAGATTTCTAGTCTTATTATGAATTGTTTTAGATGCTAGTTTGACTAAAACGCTCTGAATTCTAGCCTCTAACTATTTTTTTACTGAAAAACACATTTTCCTGAATATAAAAACGATCCTTTTTGGCGAAAAAAAAAATGAAGTTGAAAGTCGCTGAACACAGTGGTCGCAATGTATTTTTTATGGAATGTCGCCAACATTGACTCAAGTTTGTCGTACTTTCATTGAAAATACATTGCGACGACAGCTCAGCGACATTCGACTTGATTTTGTCGCCGAATTTTTATTTAAAAAGTCGCCTTAGACTTGATTTTGTCGCCTAAAAGTTTTTTTTCTTCAAAAAGTCGCCTTTGTGTTTTCCAACCTTTTATTGTTTGTTAACATTATTCATCATTAAACAATGGGATCGTTTTATCTGCGCCACATATTTTTAAGTATACATATTTAGAAAGATGGATAAAAAAAATCCCTCTTTCTCCTCTCCTCCCATCCCCTCTCCGTTTGAAAGCTTAGTTTGTTTTACTGCAGTCATAATATATCTCATTAATCCATTATTCATCTCGAATCCTTTGTCTTTTCTTTGCTTTTTTTCTTCTTCTTCTGTTTTTTTTTTTTTCAAGTTTCTTCTTTTTTCTCTTCGTCTTTTTCAAATAGCCTCGTTGTAAGAAGTTTAGAGACAGAACAACCAACCAAAAACGACACTTTGCTTTTCATATTTATTATTATTACATTGTATGATCTACTTAAATTGAGATGTTCGGTCTTTTTCGAACGAAGTTTTTCTTCCTCCACTCTTCTTTTTTTCTCTCACTGTATCAATTCGCCTAAAATGCGTACATATTAATATACAGTGTGCGGTTGCAGAGAGTTTATAGTGTAAAACAAGCATGTCAAACTCATAGGCTTAACACGGGCCAAATAAACAAGGTCTAAGTTTATGTGGGCCGCAAAAAAAACACAACTAAAACTTCAATTTTTTTATTAGTGTTGTAAATTTAAAAAAAAGTCTTCGTTTTTTTTTTTAAACTTGTTTTTAAAAAAAAACGGTGAAGAAAAAATTTCGCGGGAATAGAAAAACGCATGAAGAAAGAAAATTGATCAGTTTTAAGTACGTGTGCGTCCCCTAGATTACTGAATGATTCAGTTAGAAATGTACATTAAAAAGTGTTCGTTTTTTGAAAATCAAAACCCAGTTTTTAGGTTTTTTCATTGACAATTCATGGGACAGACTATAAACGTAGGTCAATCGTAGCTCACTATGTGACCTACACTTTCAGATAGCTATTTGGAAAAGAACTGTGGGTCACTCAGTGACCTACACTTTTTTACATTCTGGGGGCTGTGTCTCCTCAGACCCCCTGCAACAAGCTTAATTGAACGTAACCCCACCTAATCACTGATAAAAAAAAAGTTCTAAAGTGTAGGTCACTGAGTGACTTAAATGTAGGTCATCTAGTGACCTACGATTAGTCTGTTTCAAAATTCATGATAAAACTTATTTTCGGCCTTTTTCAAACTTTCAAAAAAAAGTTGATTTTGAAAGATATCATCATGAAAAAACTTTAGCATTATCATCAATTTTTCTAGTTTTTTAGTTGTCTAGTCACTTAGAATTTGTTTTTGTAATGTTTTTTTTTTCTGCAAAACGTTTTTCTTAAAAGGGAAGTGACCATAAAATATAATAGTCACTGCAGTGGCGCCATCCGTGGGGATGGAAACAAATTAAATATCTATACAACTGCCTTAAGAAAATAATTTTACGTCATAGGACCGATATTCTTGTGTTACTTGTAATTGTTTAAATTCAAATTATAAAAAAAAAACATGTCTGAAAATGTTTTTGAGAGTTGGAACTATCGACATTTGTCTGAGAGCTAATTGACTTTGAAGGAAACTATTTCAAAATATAGCTATATGTAGTCAGTTAATATGGTTTGGACACCAAACATTCCTTAGGTCACTTTGTCTTTTAGTTAGTGAAGTGACCTGTAGTGACCACGAAAATTCACCTTCTGTGTCACTGCCTCAGGAATCATTTAGTCCGGCCGCAGACAGTGTACATAACAATAAGGGGATCTTTGATTTTAAGGTTGAAATGTTCTTGTGGTCAGTGTCTCTATGTCTGTGGCCACTGGACCACTTGAACTCTCCTCCTATCGAAAACTCGTCCCGTTAATTCAATTGAGCGGAAGTTATTATATTGATCCTGCCACCAATGCCTTGAATTTTCATTCTTGGTATATATTCTAGTATTTTCTATTTCTAGAATGGCCCCACACACACACACAATAGACACAATAATTGGGAGGAGAAGAAGAAATATTCTGTCACCATAATGGCGATCCACTTTAATTCGTCTTTTTTCTTTCTTCTCCGCTTTCTTTCTATTCGAGTTTTTCATTCACCCGTGAACACATTTTAGATGCAATTTTTATACGTTTTGCCTCCTACTTAAAATATTGCACTCGGTTGTTATTTTTCTTCTTCTTTTTAAACCACATTCTTAATTTATGATCATTTGTTAGAGGAAAAAAAAAAACTAGAAAAATAAATCTAAAAAAGGAACTTTAAGGCAAAATTAAGATGTTACATTGGTGACAAAACGGAAGATGTAATCTGAGGTTACTATTAGTGACAATTTTTCGGTTTAGTCACTCTAGGCGCGCGCCTATTGCCACATTTATTAGTGCTACAAAAGGTCAAAACTTTAGTCAATGTAACGAGAAGGACAGCTAAGGCCGATGGTTCCACCGTGGGTTTCTCGTTGTGTCAGCGGGCATTCGATTGTCAGTTCTCGTCGAGGGAGATTCCGTGTGGCCACGGCGCCACCCGACGATACAGTGCGAGAGGGCAGCTAAGGCTGCGATCCTATTTCCTAAAGGAGTCTGGAACTGTTGAGTTGGTCGAAAACTCGCCCAGGGTATTGTAACGGACCAGTCGGATTGCGACATCAAGTAGATAGATATGGTATCTGTAATCCATTTTTGTAACTGAGACTGAACAACGAAAACATCACTTGTGTGTAAGAACGAGCGACTATCACCAGGAAATGTAACGGGGATGCCTGATTCAGATTTTATAATCGGAGAATCTGTTTTTTTTTTGGTTCCGATTAATTATTATTAGAGAGTTAGCGAAATTTCGTACGAAATTAAGTTTAACGAAATTTATATATTTAAATTGTGTTTTCGTTTCAATTTCGTAATTTTAGTTAGCGAAGCAATCCGAAAACGAAATCATTCACCTTATACAGCGATTTGTGTGGTCATTTTTGACTAATTAATCGCCGCTAAACGTAGATTTTTTAATTTTTGTTGTTTTTTGCACTTAATATTCTTACCTTAATCGGAAATCTTCCATGTTGGGATGGTTATTCTTTTTAAAAACGACGTCGTTTTCCATCGAAGCGGTGGAAAATTGGCGTCTTTTTCAAGTTTCTCAAACGGTGTTAAACCGCTTCTGCGCTTTCGCGTTTATTTCGGTTCTACGAAATCCAACTACGAAATTATATATATATTAAGCCCCATCTGTGGGTGTGGGTGTCTGTGACCTAACGCTGTACAAACAATTAAGGACAAAAAACTTGAACCACGTCAGAATTTATATAAATTTAAATGAATAAATGAACCACTTTTTTTTCTCAAGGTCAACTATATGTTGCACACTCCCCATCCAAAGAACCCCATGATATTAAATTGGAGAGGGGAAAAGGTTGGAAAGTGTACAAGGGGGAGAGAGAGAAACGTGGAGGGGGAAAATGTGGGAGGGGGTGACTGAAATTGAAATGAAAGGAGTAAAAAAGGAACAAAGGACGCGCATGTGCACACCAGAGAAAATGAAAAACTCATTTTCTCTTTCAAATATAAAACAGGGGAGGAGATAATAGTAGCAAAATTAAACTAGAATTTATCACAGGCAATTGTGCCCAGCATTAGAATTTCTTTTGCTCAGACCTTTTATGAACGTCATCAATTTCTAATTGGTTTGTTACTTGGTCTGACGTCATAAAAGGGCGGAGGAAAAGAAATTCTAATGCTGGGCACAATTGCCGTCATTTATGACGGGTTACCCCACTAGTAATTTTATAATTTCGTAAGAAATGCCTCATTTTGTACGATCGTACGATTCGTAAATAAATTAGTTCGTACGAAATTTCGCTAAACTCTATTATTATTATTATTATTAGAGGTGGGACGAATCCTAATTTTTTTCGAATCCGAATCCGAATAGGTTCTCGACCAGGTCTGGTCTCATTTAGTCCCGGATAATCGCATCGATTTACTGTTTCCTATAGTTTGAAAAAAACTTTTGAATTCCTTTTAGAAGTTACTCCTAAAAAATCTATACGGACCATCGATTTCTCTTAAAAGTTTGAGCAAAATTTACTCGAAAAATACATTTTAAGCTATATTCTTAATTTATTGCCATTGCTAACACACATACAAAAAAAAGTCATATATAAGTTACTTGAAGGCAAACTTTTTAAGATTTGTTCAAAGTCGTGATCACGTCTTATTTCTTATATAGCTTCTTATTTTCTTGGCCAAAGTTACTATAAATATATATCTTTTTATTTTTTTCTTTCTGGAAATTCTCCGGAGAGATTCTCTTCTTTATTTTTGTATAGACTTTTCTTCAATACATTTGACAAGAAAGGAAGAAGAAATAAGGAGGAATCTTTAAGTATAAAGAGGATAGTTCACCTTGTTTTAAGCTTTCGACGTTTTTCTTATAGATTTTTTTGGTCATATTGTATTTAAGAAAATAAGAAAAAGATTGAGTCTCTCTCTCTCTCGCTCTCTCTGTAGAGAGACAGACAATAATCCCCTTTCTCTCGTAAACGTTTTTCTACAGGTATATATACAGTATATGGATTGACCATGTCCTTGTTAATAAAGCTAAAGCTAAGAAATAAAGAATGAATCCGAACGCTAAGCTTTATGGATATACTGAAAACGATTTCTTTCTTTTTGGAAATATACATCGTATTTAAGGGCTTTTAACTTCTTTTTTTTTTTTTTTGCTCGAGTGAACTAAACTTCGATGATTTCGGTCTAGAACTTGCAAGATTCTCAATGACGTATTTTGAAATTTTAAAACTGAAGGTTTTTTTTTTAAATAATGAATTATGTTTCTAGAGCGGTATTACCGTCGCTATGTTTGTCTGTACGTGGTCATGACCATAGACTTGAGAGAAACTCCAGAAGAAAAAAAAACAACGTATTAATCTACCAATACAAGTATGGAGCTTTTTAGAAACATCTTTTTAATCAAATCAAATCAAAGTGGTTTCGAGACTAGATATATAATTTAACGAAGTGGTAATTTTTTTTTGTGATGATTTGTTTTGGAAGTAATTGTTTTATGACAGTTTTGAAATGTCGTAACAATAAAAAAACAAAACTTGTTACTTTAAAACTATCATAAAATCATGATTTACAAAAACAGATCGTCGTTAAAAAGTAACCACCATGTTAATTTATTTATCTAGTTTAAGAAATATTTTGAATTTCGTTTCAAAAATGCTTCTAAGAAGCTACATACTTGTATCAGTTGATTCACGCCCTGGTATGTTTTTTTTTGGTTCAACGTTATTGGCGTGGAAACGAACATAGACGGAATGACAGTAACGCCATCCAGGAGCGTCATAGTAAGATTGCCATCTAAAGCCATGACCACACTATGTGTCCAACATGGTACCCATTATTTGTCGTCAAAATTTGCCAGATGCACACTTGTACGTTCGCAATTGTTGAACCGTACTGTGGCCGAGTCACGAATTTTGTGGTGAACACATTCCAATGCTGAAAGGGGGTGTTGGGGCATTGTTGTGAGACAAAAAAAAAACGACATTTGCCCGAATGCTTTCCAATACCCTCCAATGTCAAACGTTGGATGCTCGGCATGCGACACTCGGATGTCAGATGGAAGGCATTCCACGCATAGAATTTCTCAGGTTTAACAATGCTCTGTACTCTGCAGCTAGCAAAGCGTTCAAGAAGGGGCATGGCTGTGCCTTTGTTTTACGGTTTCAGTCCTTTAAACGATGCCATAACCGAGTTTGGCTGTACGACAGTATGTATAATTCATATTCAAGCTATAGAACGACATTTAGTAGACCTATTTGTGTCTTTATATTTAGGCTCATTCGAAGAACAGGGCTGGTTGGGGGGGGGGGATATTTCGTGATACTTTAGAAATTTGTCACGATTTTTTTTCTTCTTACTTTTGAAAGTTGTTTTGGTTGGTAGTTTTAGTTGCTTGTTAACTGACAACAATATCTCGGTTGATTAATGTTATATATTGGAAGAGAAATTTAGGGTCCTAAAATTGGAGGGGATTTTACCCACTAGCATTTATATTATAGTTTGGTTTAACATTACTTTTGGTGAAAGCTTTTTCTTTCCCCCCCCCCCCCGTAAAAGTTGGTCAACAAAACAATGTGGTCAGTAAAGCAGTTTTCTTTTTCTAGTCACGTTTTGTAACTGTAATTTCGACAGAATATTTTCAGGTTAACTATTGGACTTTGGAGTATGAGAGTAGAGATGGAGGAGGAGGAGGAGGAGGAGGAGGTTAAGACTCAAATGAAAACACCTTTTATTTTCGTTCCATTTTGTTATGTTAGCAATTTGGATGTAATTGGTGTTGAGACCGTTTAGAAAAGTTTTAATGTGGTCAATCAAGTAATTGCAATGAATAAACAGAAAATTGCAATTGTTCATTTGCTTTTCAAGTTAAACTTGGAAGAAGAAAAAAATTACTCGGAGTATTATTATATAAAATTACTGCAGGGGAAATACAATGAAATTAATCTCATTTTCTGGAATAATATATGTTTGCAAATTATGGGTTTAAAATGGAAACTGATTTTGCTGGTGTTTTCATACATTTTTATGTGGTTCATCAGTAAATTTACAGATGCAATAAGATTTGATACTAATCATGAAAATTTCATGATGATATCATTCAAGTATATATGACGCAATGACGCATCCATTTGGTGTAAAATGTCATTTACACGAAATGTATGTCCATTTCACGAATTGGATAAACATTTCATGTAATGGACTAATACATTAAGCCTTGTCTGTCTGTCTGTGTATAACGCTGTACAAACAAGGACAAAAAACGTTTAAAAAGCACGTCGGAATTTATTTAAATTTTAAATGGACGGGTTTTTTTTTCATGGTCAACTTTATGTTACGCTCTCCCTATCCAAGGACCCAAATTAAAATATAATTTTGCTCCCATCATTTACGACGGGTTACCCCACTAGTATTAAATGAATGACGACTGTGTTGAGTGTGCAGGCAAGTAAAGACAGGAACACGCAGACGTTTGCTCCTCCCCTTTTAGAAGGACTGGCAACTTCTAATTGGTTTGTTATGTGGTCTGACACTCATAAAAGGGCGGAGCAAACGTATGCGTGTCCCTGTCTTTACATGCCTGTGTTGACTGTTTTCTATAGGTGTTATCTTTCAAAATAAGTTAAAAGGCTAATCTCAAAATTACTTTGAAAAATCTCCACAAAGAGCGCTAGCATCGTTTTTTCTATTGAATCCATAGACCCGATCGTAAAGAAGAAACGTTAATTTTTAAAATACAGTCACCGCAATATGTTTATTTTTCATATTTAAAGTTGTCCAATTTTAATTTTTCAAAGTGCAGTGTGCACCTTAAATATATGCTGATCTCGTGATAGAATGACAAAAAATTGGTAAGTGTGGTTCTATTTTTTAAAAAAACTAATATAAACGTGGTAATTAAATACGCTATTAAATAAATTCGATAAAATACACTTTTACCACAAAAAAATAAAAACAAACATTTCAAACTTTGATAAAAAGTTTATAACTTCATAAAAATATTATGAACCCTTATTAATTATATTTAGGGTTCGGATTTTGATGCAATATCAACTGGAATGTTTCTCAATTCCGTGACCCAAGTGCCAATTGTGAAGTAATCATCATCATTAGACCAACTGCAATTATGCTTTTTCTATCCAAAAAAAAGGCTGGTTAGAGAGGCAAGATGTCTGGTTACTATCAGTTGTCAACTAGCCTCTAACCATTGTTTTTTAATTAGAAAGAACAATTTTTTTTTAATCTAAACGAAGATGCTTACTTCACAATTGGCACTTGGGCCACATATTGAGAAACATTCCGGTTGATATTGCATCAAAATTAGAGCCCTAGTTATAATAATTTTACTATATATATATTTTTTTTTCTTCTTAAACGTCTTAAGCCAATCACAAGGCGTTTTTTTTTGTTGTTGTTTCTCTATCGAGATGTATATTTGTAATAATATTCAACAGTTTAATTACTTTCAAAGCTAACTTAATAAGATGCAAATGAAGATTCACTTTTATTAAAAAAGCTTGTCATCACTTCAAAGTGTGATTAAGTGATTTGAAGTAAAGACCCTGGGTTATTTTTTTTAGCCCTGAGTCATGCATGCTAAACCGATAACAGCTTTTTTTTCTCTCTCTTCTTCATATTATCAATCTTGAGACCCCTAAACAATTTATCAGGCAATAAATAATACTAAAGAGTAGGCCTTATAATGTAGTACGAGAGTAAAATTCTCGAAATGTTTTCATATCAATTACCCTCGTATCTAAAAACGTTGCTTTTTATATGAACAACACCTCATTTTCTAAACTCATTTTACTATTCTGACTTTCAGGAGGAACTTAGATGCCAAGAGGGATAAGTGACTTTTTATTACATACAAAAAACAATTAGAGGTGGGACGAATCCTAAATTGTCTCGAATCCGAATCCTAAAAGGTTCTCGAATATCCCGAATTTCGAATCTCTCGAATTCTTCATATAAGAATCCTATTATTATTCATTAAGAAGATACAAATAAATGAAATAATATTAAATATTAAATTATTAATAATAAAAAAAGTGTGGCACTCAGGGTCAGGCCACAAGGTGATCCATTGGTGATCTCCGGATATCACCAAAATTGCAACTATCGCCGGTTTTTTTTTTGTTAGTCAACACTTCTATTGGACGTCAATGGAGTTAAAACTAATTTTACGAAAGTTTTAACAGTTTTTTTTTTAGGTTAGGATTCGAAAGTTGCGAAAGACGAAAAAAGCGCAAAGATTCGAGTTTTCGAATCTCGAATATTTTTCAAGATTCTAGGTTTCGAATGTCTCATCCCTAAAAAAAAGAAGAGATAAATACCACATTTTGTCAATGAAATAATAAATAATTTTGGTGGACAAAAAGAGAAATATAAATGAAAAAGCTGCTCATTTGCTGCTTTATAGCCGCTCAAAACGTAGAACTATAACATTGATGTCTATGGAGGTCTTTTAATTAGAACTCAATTTACGCGGAACAGTATTTTTTTCCCACTTATTCCGCTTGGCTTCTGAGCCCTTCATATGTGACACTATTAAATAAAAAAAATGAAGTGTTTTAGAAACTAGAAAGGCTAGATAGCTCAGTCCACACTTCGGATGTTTTATGAACAGCTTATTTTCGAATTTGTGGTTATTCTGCAGTTTCAAAAGAGCAACAGTAAGGAAAAATTGAAAGTTTGTTAGAAACTAGAATAACAACTGGATCCCACATAAGGTGCTGCTAGGTTTTGCCAAAGTATCAATGGGATTCACAGTATATTTGAGTGTTTATTGCACTTTAAGTTACGTTTTAAAAAATAACTGTGTGTGTGAAAAGTGTGATTGTAAATAAAAATCAAACACACCATGTTATAAACGGAGAGGCATCTGTAGACAGCTCCGCCCTTTTATGAGCGTCATCCATTTCTAATTGGTTTGTTACTGCGTCTAATGGCATATGCCTCGCCCTTTTTATTTCTATTTGGTTGATATTTGGTCCGACGCTCATAAAAGAGCGGAGCCAAAGAAATTCTGAAGCTGTCTACAGATGCCTGTGTTATAAACGGCTATACCAGATATTGCATCATCCTAACCTCAGTTTTATATAAACTTCTATATAAAATATGTTATTAATGACGATACTGGCGCCATCTACTGGTTATTTTCTTTGAACTTATGTCGAATAGTCATTTAAGTAATGTTTTAGAATATATGAGAGGTTTAGTTTTTAATCTTTATGTTGATGAAGTAATTCCTGTAATAAATTTTAAGACTCATTCATTATAAATAAGATTATAATGTTTTCTAAACAAGAACAAGAACAATTAATATTTTCGTGTTCGTTTTAAATGTTTATGTAATTTTTACCATCCTATTTTTTTTTCTGGTCTCTTTTCATAAGTCATAACAATTAATATTAATTTTTGCTAGCTTTTTTTAATATGAATTATAATGTGGCTTTTACAAATATTAACGATGATTATGATGGTGATGGTGATGATGTTTAGTAAAAATATTCAGTTAAGTCTGATGGTATTATTGTACACATGTTGCATTCACTTTACAATTTAGATTTGTACTTGAACACATACGCCACATTATTATACTGTATACTAGAATGTCTCTTTTATTTAGTATATACAGCTAATTAATTATTCGTTCGTAAATTGGATTAGATGAGGGGGGTTTTTTGATGTTGCGAAAACACAAATATTTAGAGAGATTTGTATGCAAATGAAACAAGACCATCATTTTGAAGCACTTGGTTTTTTTTTTGTTGGTTTGAGCTAAATTTGTAATGGGTGGCACAGTTAAAACGTCTGTACTGTTTGAAGATAACTATTTAAAACGCAATGTCCTGCAACCTATTTTTAGTAGTTAAACATGTTTAAATACGTTTAACGTTTGTTATACCTAGTACACACCTGATAATTTAAATGCATTTAAGTACTAAACGTGTTCCACAGAGCCCTGTGAAGGACAAACAAACAATATGTCGAATTCAATTTATTCAGTTAATAATCTGAAAATATTGAGTTAATTAACTTAAATATAATTATATAAACTATTGACAAAATATTGATTTAGTATTTCAATTTAAAATATTAATAATTAAAGTCAATTTTTATTTGGTTCATGTCCTTAACTGGATTCCGTATAATTCACCTAAACACATTTAATTTGAATTCATTTAACTCATGTGTGTACAAGGTATTAATTAGTCATCTAAAATAGAATTTAACTAGTTTAAATGTGCTTAAGGTGGCTTTATAAATATTTATTTCGTTTTTGTTTCTCTCCGGATGGCGTCACTGCAGTGGCTACAGAATACTGCTAAGTTTCATAGACTTTTTTTTGTAAAATGTGGACGCAAAAATCGTTTTCTAAAAAATACATTCAAGTTTATTTTCATTTCACACCTGAAAGACAGAATAATCAAGAGTTCGAAAGAAGGCCCCGTTTACACTTTAAAACCACTTTAAAGGCAGTTAATAAAATAGATTTCATTTAAATGCATTTAATTCTGATGTAGACAAGGTATACGAAATAGAAGAAGCAACACATTTAAGTTGAATCGAGCAACGGAAGAGGCAAAAGTACTTTTTCATGTTGATATTGATTAAAATACATTTCTTAAAGTCTTTTGAAAATGAGCAATTAATAATATTGACTTTTCTTTCGACTCTTGACAATAAAAAGTTTATTTTAAAAGATCGCTACATAAAAACTTCTAGTTTATAAGATATTTTCAATTCTCCTTTATGAAAAATGTTAGGAAAAACCTGAAAGAAACGAAAAAATGTTTATAAAGAAAATGGCGGCGGCCACAATGAATAAAGCCGCAAATGTGCTTGCAGTGATTGCCCTCTTTATATTTTTAAGGGGGCGTATCATGGTGGCATTTTTTTTAAATATTTATTTTCTTAGCTTTTTTGTCCTTATCATATTAATAAAATTGGAAGCGTTGTAGAAACTATTAGAGTAAAGGAAGAGAGTAGGTTTTTTTTCATGTTGACGATTTTTAAAAAATAAACTTTTTATGGTCTTTTTTTAATGACAAAATTTTCGTGGTTTTTTTTTCAACATCATTAATAAAAATATATATTTAATTTTTTTTACTCTTCTAGTTTTGAATAAATCTTTCATTTCTTTCATAAGTTCTTTGTTTAAAAGAATTTCTTGTCGTTTATTTTTTCAGAATGTTGCCAAAAAAAAAGTGGATCCGTTTTACATGTAGTTGCGCCCACTGGTGAGTAGAAAGCACAAAATAAGAAGAAACTTGTCCCATTAATAGATGTGATTGTTGGTACAATATATATGTTACTGTTTAATCTGCAGATTGCCTAGGCAATCTGCAATACAACCAACCTGCTAGTGAATCTGCAAAACAACCAAACTGCTAGTAAATCTCCAAAATTCAACACCTAAAATGTATTGAATTTTGCAGATTCACTAGCTGTTTGGTGGTTTTGTAAATTGTCTAGGCAATCTGTAACACAATGACCCTGCTAGTAAATCTGCAAAATTCAACACCTAAAATGTATTTGAAATTTGCAGATTGAATAGCAGGTTGGTGGTTTTGCAGATTGCCTATGAAAATTTGTAGATTGACTAGAATGTTAAGAATAAGAGACAACATCTGTTGTCATCATATTACTTTCAATAAGCATAGCAATTTCAACTATAGGATTGAGTTTTCTCATATTAAGGTGTATGTATTTGAGTAGGGGCGGGCTGGGCTTTTAAGTACTTCTTTTTCTATGTGTATTCTATATATATGAGTATTAATTATTATATTGTCATGTTGACATTTCTGTCTTAAGTGTCTTTTCAATGTTTTTCTTCTTCTTCTTCTGTTGTTGGTGGCGGTTGTTGTTGTTGTTGCTATTTCTTTTTTTTACAAACTAATAATGCAGCAAATTGATGGCTTCATTAAATTAAATTAGATTCATTTCCTCTTGAAAAAGTTACTTTACATACGAATAAGTATTAGTATTACGATATATCAAAGTAAATTTCATTTGAGAATTATCTGTTCCTTTTTTTCTTCTTCTTTCTCTTCTTTCAATTCTTATTTATTTACATATCTTAAATGAAACTAAGCCGAAAAGAGAAACTTATTTTCCTTAAATCACACGAGAGATACGAAGATAGATTGATAGTAAAAAATATAGAGAGAAAGATAGGTAAACAGATTGAAAGCAAAGACAGATAGGTAGATACATTGATAGATGGATAGTTGTGGTAGACGGGACACAGAAGGATAGATAGAAATCAAGTAAGGAAACATAGGTGAATAGTGATAGAGGGATGGATAGTTAAGATCAATGGTCTCTAAAGTGGGGGTACGCGCGTACCCCAAGGGAGGTACGTGAGTCGATACGTGGGGGAGGGGGTACGCCAAGAAAATTTAATATTTTCTTTTTGTATTGACAAAAAAAATAAGAATAACAAGTATTAACTTGTTTTAAATTACACAATTTTTTAGGTTTAAATTTTCATTACTGCATTTATATAATAATAATAATAATAATAATAATAATAATAATAATAATAATAGTTATATATATATTTTGCCAGGTCTGTGTCTCTGTGTGTCTTTCTACATGTATCTTTCTCTCTTTCTGGGATAATGCTGTACAACCATTGAAGCACATCGGAATTTATATAAATTTGAATAAATGAACTGTTTTTTTTTTCTCAAGGTCAACTATATGTTGCACCCTTCCCATCCAAGAACCCCATGATATTAAATTGGAGAGGGGAAAAGGTTGAAAAGTGTAGAGGGGGGAGTAAGAGAAAAGTGGGAGGGGTGACTGAAATTGAAATGAAAGGAGTAAAAAAAAAGGAAAAAACGACGCGCATGCGCACAATTGCCTGTGAATTTTGCTCCCGTCATTTATGACGGGTTACACCACTAGTCATAATAATAATAATAATAATAATGATAATAATAATAATAATAATAAATTGACCTTTATTGGTATAAAAATAATACAAAATTAAAATAAAATACAATAAAATAATAATACAATCAGAAATAATATAAATCGTCGTTCATTTTGATACTTCTAATAAAAACGAGACTTATACCTTGTACACAAACATGAGTTAAATGAATTTGACAAATTAAATGTGTTTAGGTGAATTATACGGAATCCAGTTAAGGACCAAATAAAAATGGACTTTAATTATTAATATTTTAAATTGAAACACTAAATAAATATTTTGTCAATAATTTATATATTAGATTTAAGTTAATTAACTCAATATTTTGAGATTATTAACTGAATTAAATTGAATTCGACATATTGTTTGTTTGCCCTTCACAGACCTCTGTAGAACACGTTTATTATTTAAATGCATTTAAATTATCAGGTGTGTGTACTAGGTATTAGCTACAATTTGTCTCGACTCATTTATTAAGAGATGCCCAAATCCTAGGTATTCTTACAATCACAACTTTTTATTCAATTTTGTAGTGCGTTTTAATAATAAGTCAATCATTAGGCCATGCCCGTACACGGTCGGTCGTGGAAGCGCACATGAACTACTAATTAGTCGGATAGTTTACAGTGTTTACCTAAGTTCTGGATTGGGCGCGCGCGCATTGTAAGCTACCACCAACAAAATGACGGTCGTGTGCGCTTGTGTTTTGTCGGTCTCAGACATCTAACAGACTTGTGTGCGTTGACCTTTGTACAAATTTAGTCCGTCAACGACAGTCTGTCGTCTGCGGTCGCCCGTACATCAAAGGTCCTTAGTTGAAAATCTTTATTTTTCAGAGAGGGCTGAGAATAATGTTCTTATATATTTAAATTGGGACCAATTGAACCCAACAAGATTTTTTTTTTTACAAATTCAGAGAGAGAGAAAAAAGTTTCATGTTTTCTTTTTTTGCGATAAAGTGGTTTTATGGAGAGTTTTTATTTATTGAAAACTTCAATCTTGTTAAGTTCGATTTTTTTTGGTATCACAAGAGAGAAAGAAGGTAAAGAAAAAAATCTAAATAAAAGGTGTTTTCCGCTTTCAATGTTGTAAGCAAAAATTGTACTTTTTTGAATCTTAACTTTTAATATATATATATATATATATATATATATATTTCCTTTTTCTCTCCATTTCCATTTGCCTACATATAGTTGCATTAAGAAGGCTCGTATATCTCTTAACTGCATTGTTCAGGGGCTTTTTAGGAAGGTTTTTTTTTTAGTTCAACTTATATTGAAAAAGCAATATTGCGAAAGTGAGTTGAAGTAACCTTTTTACTGTTTCTTAGAGAAGGAAAAGGAGAGAGAAAATGCATATTTCTACTAAATTCTAATCTAATGTTGTATTTTGATGCTATGTGTAATATAAAAAGGCAGTGAGTAGTGAGGTTAGAAGTAGGTTTCTTCTGCTTAACCACTGATAAAAGCAACTTTTCTAGAAAGGGTCTGGATAGTTTAGATTTGTCTTGAATGTTTATTATATAGTAATTCTTAGTAATTAAATGTAAGGCGAACAAAATTATGCGTGATTGAATGACTGGTTTACAGGTTAGAATGCAAGAAGAGCTCTAAATTTAATTGCAAGATTGGCGCACTTGTTCTCTCATTCTACAAACCTTGAATTGAGACCATTTAGAGGCTAGAATTCAAGAAGAGCTCTAAATGAACTGCAAGATTGCGCACTTGTTCTCGTTCTCCTCCATACAAACTTTGGATTGAGCCTGTTTAGAGGTTAGAATCCAAGAAGAACTCTAGAATAATTTCAATATTGCACTTGTTTTCTCATTCTGCAAAGCCTTGGATTGAGACTGTTTAGAGGCTAGAATTCATGAAGAGCTCTAAATTAATTGCAAAATTGCACTTGTTTTCTCATTCTACAAACCTTGGTTTGAGACTGTTTAGAGGCTAGAATTCAAGAAGAGCTCTAAATTAGTTGCAAAATTGCACTTGTTCTTTCATTCTACAAACCTTGGTTTGAGACTGTTTAGAGGCTAGCATTCATGAAGAGCTCTAAATTAATTGCAAGATTGCGCACTTTTTCCCCGCGCTACAGAGTTTTGGATTGAGACCGTTTAGAGGCTAGAATTCAAGAAGAGCTCTAAATTAGTTGCAAAATTGCACGTGTTCTCTCATTCTACAAACCTTGGTTTGCGACTGTTTAGAGGCTAGATTGCAAAAAGAACTCTAGATAAACTGCAAGACTGCACACTTGTTTTTCAAACTATAAACGTTAAACTTAATGTGAAATGTAGGCCTACTTGTATAGCCTCTAAACAGTCTTTGGTGATTTAAAAAACGCATAATGTTTAGAGACTATAAATTTAATAATTCAATGTTGCTACAGAAAGGAAAGCAAGTTTTGCAACCTTGCAAATATGTATTTTTTTAATTTTAGTCTTTGAACAGTCTCACTGATAAAAACAATGCATAATTCTTTTGAGCATATAACTGTTGCAGTTACCAATATTTGCAAATAAAAATGCCAGGTTCTCTCTTTTTCTCTCTCTCTTCAGGAATAAGGGATAGGAATGAGAGGATATTCAAGACATATTTGAGTTTTTTGTGTGTGTTTGGTGGATAACTTTGTCATTATTTCTTCTTCTTCTGGTTGTGATTCGTTGAGTGGTTGACACACAACGAGACACTTAAAGGTTGAGACGAGTTGTCACTGTCATCAAGAGAACTTCAACCAACAAACAACAAAGAAAAGAGGAAAGAATGGGCATGACACATTATGGATTAGACACACACTTTTGCTTAAGATGTGAAAGTTTTCTCCGGTTTTTTTTGTTACTTGGTAAAAAATTCTCTTTCTGTGTTTAGGGCTGGATCACACATACAGAAAGAGTGAGAAAAAAATTCCACTGTAAACGGAATTTGTCTAATTTAAATAATTCTATTTATTTGACTGAAAGTATGCAGAGGGAAAAAAAAATAAAACTGATGAAATTGTTTCTTCTTGCCACACAGAATTAAATGTTATTTGAAAGTGTATTATGACTCCTGCATTACTATGGCAGAGAGAGGCTATTTAGTCTAAATGCAGCATAAAAACTAGAGGTGGGGGGGGGGGGCGAATTCTAAATTTTCTCGAATCCGAATCCTAAAAAGGTTCTCGAATCTCACGAATCTCGAATCCTTCATATAAGAATCCTATATTATTCATTAAAGAAGATATACATCAATGAAATAATATTAAATATTAATTTATTAATAATAAAAACAAATAAATGTGGCACTCAGGGTCGCCACCAGGTAATGATGATATTCGTGATCCGGGTACCACCGAAATTTCAACAATCGCCGTTTTGGTTTGTTAGTAAACCGCTTTTATTAGACGTCAATGGAGTTCATAACTAATTTTACCAAATTTTTTTAACTGTTTTTGTTAAGGTTAGGATTCGAAAGATTCGAAAAACGAAAAAAGCGTGAAGATTCGAGTTTTGGAATCTCGAATATTTTTCAAGATTCGCAAGATTCGAGGATTCGAATATCCCATTCCCTAGTTAAGAACCCTTGAACGCAAAGGAAAGCAGAAATTTTAGCTGAAACTTTTCTTTTGATTTTTTTTTCCATCAAATTTCTATTTTCTACTTGTTTTTATGCATGTGTGATTCAGCCTTTTACTGTCTCTGTAACCATTCACAGAAGCAGAAAAAAAAATGTGGTGTGGAAAAAATGAGAATTGAACAATAGAAACAACTTCTTTAAAAAGAAACGTTCTTTTTTTGTCAACAGGAAACAGAATGAGGAGTGCACCAGGTGCATTCAACAGACAATACATAACTAATGGAAATGTTTAGGAATATTAACTTCAGGGAGAGGGAGAGAGAGAAAAAAGCCTGAATGTTTTCAGCATATAAATATATGTTGAAAACATTCAGGCTTTTTTCTCTCTCTCCCTCTCCCTGTCCCTTCTTGTATATTTTACCATTGTTTTTAAAATTGGCACAGACTTTGATGACTTTTTTCGTGCACTTAATTAATTAATTATGCATGGCAGAAAAATGAAACGATTTCGCCAATTTTTTTTCTTCCTTGCATACATTTAGTTAAATAGAAATGAAATTATTCAAAATTTTTTTTGGTCGAATTTTGTTTTCTGCATGTGTGACCTTATGCCAGGGGGACACATGCAGAAAACTTAAAAGAAAACATGTAATAAAACAGTAAAGAACAGAACCTGAGAGAGATTTCTGTTCTTTCCTGCTTTCTGTTATAAATGAATAGGATTGTAGCTTGCAATGACATCATCAAAACATTTATCAACACCAATGCACCCATAAGGTATGTTGCAACTACTGGTTTGAGCACATCCATCTTGATTAGCCTGTGGAACACATGTTGTCTATGTTTCACAATAGATGGCGTGTCGCATATCTGTTCTGCATGTGTGTTCATCACATGCAGAACAGAAAAAGAAAACTGAACAGAATTTTTTTTGTTGCAGTGGTTTTCTACAGGCATCTGTAGACAGCTTCAGAATTCCTTTGGCTCCACCTTTTTATGAGTGTCATCAATTTCTAATTGGTTTATTAGTGGGTCTGATGTCACATGCCCCGCCCTTTTTTATTTCTAATTGGTTGATATTTGGTCTGACGCTCAAAAAAGGCGGAGCGAAAGAAATTCTGAAGCTGTCTACAGAACAGGCAATTAGAAAACGGGACAAACAGAAGTTGACTCTGCCTTTTTTATGACGAACGGCAACTTCTAATTGGTTTGTTGTGTGGTTCGACGTTGAAAAAAAGGGCGGAGCATGTGACGTCAGACTACGTAACCAACCAATTAGAAGTTGCCGTTCGTCATAAAAAAGGGCGGAGCCAACTTCTGTTCGTCCCGTTTTCTAATTACCTGTGTCTACAGATGCCTCTGGTTTTCTTGTGTATTTTTCTGTTGTATGTTTCTGCATGTGTGTCTCTGACTTTAGCTTAACACCAAATCTGTGCTTCATCCTTTTTGGTTAATAAAACTTGAGTAACTTAATCTTAATGATTCACTTCGATTCAGAGGGAGAAAAAAAAAAGTTTCTTAATGATGAAGGGAATCACACACAAATCATTTGTTACAAATGAACAACCGTCCCTTTTCCCTTCACTTGAAAACATAGGTTCATCAAAGGTGTTTTCGTTTCGATTACTTTAGGGAATACTTAATCTATTTTACTTGATTCCATTTCTAACTTTTTGACTTGGAAAGATTTTTTTTTCCTCCTGAATATTGTTTTTTTTTTTATAAAATGTTTGATGAAGGTCTTTTTTTTGGGGGGGGGGGGGGGGGATCCAAAAAAATTTTTTTTTTCATTTTAGTTAATTTGGTTCACACTAATTATTTTTCTTCGATCTTTTCTTCGCTTGTTTGCATTTTGTTTAAAGTTTTAAAGTTGTTGTTTATCCTTCTCGGAAAGAGAATTTTTCTTCTCTCTCTCTCTTTTCTACATAGAAAAGTGTAATTGTGTACAAGACACACAAACAACATGTTTGTTTACAAGTACATTAATGTCTGTTGGGAATTAAGAAAAATCTGTAGGAAGAAAAAGTAAGAGTGGGGGAAGGGGGACGGGGGGGGGGGGGGGGTTGAGTGAGAGAGAACACACCTCATCAGTAATCATCTTGCCTTCCTTTCCAATTACGAAGATGAAGTTCTCGTTGTTTCTCTTGTGCCTCTTTTTCGAGAACTCTGCATTATTAAAATTATACTTTTAAAAGTTTAAAGCAACGAACTGGAAAGATGAGGAAATTGTTCTTTAAGAATGTGTTTTTTTATATATATTTTCTCTCTCTCTTTCTCTCCTTCAATACCTGATGTTGTCTGTTTCCATTGAGGTGGTGGTACTCGGGCATGTACCCAGTTTTTAGTAATCTACTGAGGCATGTGCCTGTTTTAAGTATGATAAGGTCTACTAATGGCTGGTTCCCCATTCTCAATGAAGCAATAGCTATGACCACACTCGTACCGCTTTTGCTTGCGCTTGACGAAAGCGACGTTTGTTATAACAGGCAATTAGAAATCGGGACGAACAGAAGTTGGCTCCGCCATTTTTATGTCGACCGGCAACTTCTAATTGGTTTGTTGTGTGGTTCGACGTTGAAAAGGGCTGAGCATGTGACGTCAGACTACATAACAAACCAATTAGAAGTTGCGGTCGTCATAAAAAGGGCGGCGCCAACTTCTGTTCGTCCCGATTTCTAATTGCCTGTTATGCTATATAGCATAAGTATGTTGAGCGGCTTCGAAAAACAGGCAGTTAGAAATCGGGACAAACAGTTGGCGAACGCAACTTCTAATTGGTTGGTTATGTAGTCTGATGTCACATGTTCCGCCCTTCAGTAGAGAGGAGGGCCACCGTCGGCCCTGGCCAAACTAGATTTGTGGGCTTATCAGGATTAACTGTACTCGAGAGACTGTATGATTGGTGTAAGTCACCTGGACTATCAAAATGTCACGTGCGGTTAAAACAGGGGCTGGTCCGCAGCCAGCACCACCCCAAACGGATGGTGCTAAAGGGCCAGCCTCGTCACATAAGTGTATGTTCACGTTTCAATTAACTAATTTTAGACAGTTAAAAGTTAGAAGAAGCAAAAAAAAAAAAAACACAAGACATGATTAGATTTTCTAGTAAAAAGGTCAGTTTTGTATTTTCAGACTTGGAATTCATTTGATTAGAGATAGAAGAAGAAAATGGTCCTTTTGTGTTTATGTATTTAATATTGTTACTTTTTGACCACTTTTTGTTTTGTCACCAAATTTACGAATTCCCCAAGTTCCATGAAACCCAATTGAGCTTGGTTTAATTTGAATTGTCTACAAATTATTTCGTAGAATAGAGTTTTCTATTCATATTCATGTAATATATTTGTTGGGTTTTGCTTGTGGTTATCCTTTGTCGTTTTCGAAAGGATGACCAATGAACAGTCACGACGTTTTTTTCTTCTTCTTCTTTGAGCTGCAGGACGTTTACTTGGCCAGAGGCCACATATGAAGTGACCACTGTGTCTAGATATCATCCACTTTGCTTCTGAGTTCTTTTAAGAAAATGTAGTTTTGTTGGAACTTCTTCCAAAGATGCATTTTCATTGTATCTGTTTGTTGTTTTAAGAAAGGAAAAGAAAAAAGTTTTTTTTTTGTGATCGAATTCCGATGAGATTTATTTAGTTTTCTTGTGACTGTAGCCCCTGGGTACATTTAACTTGGACATGGGGTTCAGAAATTGAAGGGTTTCTCTTTAGGGAGGTTTTTTTGGGGGGGGGGGCTTTCAGAAGTACATGTAACTTTTTAGAAGAAATTTCAAAGTTTATTAACTTTATTTGAAAGTTAGAGAGTTGGATACGTAAAAATCAAGCAGAAAATAGAAATAATTGTAATTATATTTCTGCTTTCTTTCGCTTTTCAACTTGCCCTCAAATCCGAATCCTAAAAGGTTCTCGAATCCTTCATATAAGAATCCCTTATATTATTCATTAAGAAGAAGAAACAAATAATTGAAATAATATTTACTATTAAATTATTTTATATATCTTAAGCTTTGTTTGGCTGTCTGTTTATAACGCTGTACAAACAAGGACAAAAACGTTTAAGCACGTTGGAATTTATTTAAAATTAAATGAACCGGTTTTTTTTCTTATGGTCAACTTTATATAGCACTTTCCCGATTCAAGAACCCAAATTAAACTAGAACTTTGCTCCCGTCATTTATGACGGGTTACCCCACTAGTTAATAATAAAAAAAAAGTGTGGCGAACCTGAGTGCCACACTTGTTCGTGCACTTGTCTAAATTCTAAAACGTCCTCGAATCTCCTGAATCTCGAATCCTTCAGATAAGAATCCTATTATTATTCATTATGAAGATACAAATCAATGAAATAATATTAAATATCAAATTATTAAAAATAATAAAACAAGTGTGGCTTCACTCAGGGTCAGGCCACAAGGTGATTCATTGGTGATCCGGGTACAACAAGGTACCAAAGTACCAAAGTTTTTTTAAGGTTAGGATTTGCGATTCGTGGGATTCGAGGATTCGAATGTCCCCTATCCCTAGTTGAAAAGTAATTCTCTGGTTGCATCTTATGATAATGGTGTATTAGGTTCTCTCTCTCTGTCTCTTAAGATGAATTTTCTTTGTAACTTGTTTGTCATCTTTTGTTTTTCAAAGACGACAAAATAACAAAAAAAGGGGGTTTTGTGATGGAATTCCAAAGAGATTTCTTTTGTTGTCTCTTGAATATCATTTAACAAGTCTTCAGGAAGTTCAGAAGAAGAAGAAAAAAATTCTGTCAGAAAGATCTCAAAAGTTTTTTTTTTCTCTCTCTCCCTCCCTCTCTCTCTCTGTTTTTCTATTATGATGAAGCAAATTTTCAATTGTTGTAAGTAGTTTCATAAGGTTGACACAATTGTTTTCCAGTATGAGTATTTTTTGGTATAGAAATGAATCACTTGTGAGAGCTGAGAGATAAAAGAGAGAGAAAGAGTGACAAGTACATTTACATTACATGGAAAGAATGATTTTTTTCTTCTCTCTTTTCTTCTTGTTGTTTGTGAGGTGGAAATTAATGGACAATTCTGTCACTCAAACTCTAGTTTCTTTTTTTAACTCTTTCTAGTATTTTGTTTTATCCTAGACCCCACCTCCCCCCCCCCCAAAAAAAAAGTATGGGTCAATTTCTTTATGCCTTGTTTCCATTGGGGTGAAAATTTGAACTTCTTGATTCGGATTTCGATTCGGATTCGAGAAAATTTAGGATTCGCCCCACCTGTACTTTTTATAATAGGGTAGTTTCAATACGATCAACTAACTATTGAATTTAATCGATTATTTTTAAAAGTTTGCTTCTGAAATTTTAAGTTTACGTCAACATTTTGTAAATAGTTATTTATTTATAGCAAATTTCTTTATAAAAAAAACTATCAGAAAAAAAATACCAATAAAAATAGGCAGCATTTTAATGTATTCGTTTAATTTAGCGAAAAACGGTTTTTTTAGATGTGATAGAAAAAAAGCCCCCCCCCCCCCCCCAAAAAAAAAAGGATGAAGAATAGAAAAAACAGAAATCTTTTGTTGTGTTTTGGATCTTTGGCTTCCTTCTTCACAAATAATTCCAAATAACATCTTCACACTCTTTTCTTACGTGTTTCGACCATAGGCTATCAACCTTTTTAAGAGAAGGGCCACATAGGAATATTGAAAATGCTGGGCTCCATAGAAAAATACTTGTGTAAATGCAAGGTAGATGGCGCCATGCAACCTCCATAAGTGGTAAACTACACTCGCCGCCAATTAGTTGAAATAGAATGCGCAACCTTTTAGCTCTAAAAGCGTCCAAAACAACACTTATTTAATAGCACGTGACAAACGTAACCCAGAACATAGTATAAGTGAAGAGAAAGCACGTGTAGAAATAGCTATGACGCAATTAAAAGTTTGCCACGTGAAAAAAAGATGGTGAGTGAAGAGTGACAGTACATTTCTATGAAAGGAGGGGCTAGTGGCGCCATCTAATGCTATACACACACAAAATAAATTATCTATACTTGCAATCTTAAAGTGGCCTTAAAGTGTCAACTGTGCCTCGCGAACTGTTAATTATTCTGTCTTTCAGGTGCAAAGTGAAGAGAAACTTGAATGTGTTTTTCGAAACTAGAAGGGTAGCTCAATCATTTAAGGGTAGTTTAATTTTGATATCTTTCAAAATAAGCTTTTTTTATGGACATCAATGGATCATTGCAACAATCACCGGTTTTTTTTGTTAGTGAACGCTTCTATTGGACGTCAATGGAGTTAAAACTAATTTTACCAAAGTTTTTAACAGTTTTTTTAAGGTTAGGATTCGAAAGGCGAAGATTCGAGTTTTCGAATCTCGAATATTTTTCAAGATTCGCGAGTATTCGTGGATTCGAATGTCCCATTCCTAAAATAAAATATTCTATGGCCATATTATATTTTTTTTCGTGGGCCGGATGTGGCCCGCGGGTTATAGGCTGTGGTTGAACCAATAATATAAAAAGAATATCACTTTGAAAATGTTTGAATGACTGTATTAAAAGGAGAAGAAGAAGAAGAAAACAAGAAACTCTCGATCCCACATCTTTTTCTAAAGCCTTTTTTTCTTCTCTTTCTTTTCTCTTTTTCAAGAGTTAGTTGGGAGTTTCGTTGGTGAGAGAGATGATTAGGTGAAAATTCAGTCTTTTGTCTGCTCGTCATGACCTCATGTTTGTTCGCTTGATTAGCTGCCACCAACCACACTCCAATGAAAGAAATGTTCTATTTTTTTTTTCATTCTTCTTCCTCTTATATAGACTATATGTTAGTCAAAATGAAAATAAAAAATCAATCATTCTGCACAAACACTAGACAATGTACGAATATGAAATAAGCCCTCTGAGCTGTTTGCAAAAGTTATAATCAGTCAAATTCAAACAAAATCTGGCTGTAATTTTGTTGTAAATTTTGTATAATCCAGTATTAAGTATCGTAGTCAATGTGCAGAATGTCTAATAGGTCAGCCTTTTTCAACCTTTTTTTATTCCACAGGCTCCCTTTGACTTGGGCATAAATCTCAGTGGCTCCTTTGTATAAAAGAAATTGCCACAAAAAACATTTTTAATGGCTTTTGAATGGGCATATTTTACATACGACACACCTAGTACACTCAACTGCCATCTACCAGAAGTTATGTTTAACAGTTTACTAGCCCTCTCGCTGCTAAAGGTCACTACCACGCAACTCATCATAGCAAGCCGAACTTCTTTTACAAAACCACGGTGGTGCCCTTAGCCTTTTTTTTTCCTGTGTTGCCTTCGAACGATCTAGAAGAATAGTTGACATACAAGAAGACGATGCTATTTCTTATTGAAACATTTTAACCATCTCTTATTAAGAAATACTAGAACACAAGGGATGAACTGTTACATTAAACCGTCGAAGTGTCCACGGGCCGATTGTTTGAAAAGACGTGAACAAGTTTGAGAAATACGAATGGGCGATGAACACTGGAGAGCGTTGTTTTTATAGGCTTGGACCTGTGTTCACCCCCACGAGGTGCAACCAGACTCCCAGCGATATCCTTCTGCACTCCCAAAACAGGTTCATAAATGGGGAAGATGGAGGGATGGCAGGGAGTCATGCACCCCCAGGCTAGCATTTACAGGGGATCATGAAATGCCGGTTTAGACATTCAGCACATTGCCTAAAACTATCAATCTTTCAGATGGCTTAGGCACATTGTCTAGTAATTTTACAGAATAACTGATTTTTTTTTTCAGTTTGACAACACCATATTGTTTGTGTTTTTCTTCTTCTTCTTCTTCTTCTTGAAGTTGACTGGTTTTTGTCACTTCTTTTAGACACAGTGTGTTGATGAAATGGGTTCAACTAGACTTGTACAAAAGAAGTGAAGATACTCATTTTTCAAAACCCAAGAATCATAGGTTTTGTTGTTGTTGTTGTTGTTGAATTCTTTGTCCAGTTTAGTTTGTTTTCAAGCTGTAAATAACATTTCTGAAGGAGAGAGGACTTTGAAGTGTTTGTTGGTTGATATTTTTATGCTTTTTTTTCTGTCACTTTTTTCTGTTTGTTTGTTGTCATTTTACATTGTGTAAAAAGGTCTTGTTTTTTCAATACATGCTCGTCTTATTTGTGTCCAATATTTTCAGATAATAGCAAAAAAATCTTACCACTTTTTTTCTTTTAGAGGTTTATAGAGTTTGTTTTGTTAGAATTTATGATTTGAGTTTATCTAAAATTTGCTGTAAACTTATTTATTTTCATAAAATTCACAGTTTGTTTGGAAACTAGAAAAGTTTATGAATAATACTAAATTTATTTTCCTGAATGACTAATACCTTGTATACACACATCATCACATGAGTTAAATGAATTCAAATGAAATGTGTTTAGGTGAATTATACGGAATCCAGTTAAGGACATGAACCAAATAAAAATTGACTTTAATTATTAATATTTTAAATTGAAATACTAAATCAATAGTTTGTCAATATATTATATTTAAGTAAATTAACTCAATATTTTGTGATTATTAACTGAATAAATTGAATTCGACATATTGTTTTGTTTGTCCTTCACAGGGCTCTGTAGAAAACATTTATTATTTAAGTGCATTTAAATTATCAGGTGTGTACTAGGTATAATGCGAAAAAAAAAATGTAATGTCGAATTCAGTTTATTCAGTTAATAATCTGAAAATATTGAGTTAATACTCAAATATAATATATAAACTATTGATTTAGTATTTCAATTTAAAATATTAATAATAAGTCATTTTTTATTTGGCTCATGTCTTTAACTGGATTCCGTATAATTGACCTAAACACATTCAATTGGAATTCATTTAACTCATGTGTTTGTAAGGTATTACTCTATTCAGAGGGTTCAAGTGCCAAGTTTTACTTTAATTTTGGCCATTTCTAAAATGTGATTATCTCACACTCTCCATCTATTTTTTTTTCTATTTCAGTTTGAAGTATTTCAAATGTATAGTTATTTATGTTTACATTTTCACTTTGGATAAGGAATACTGATGAAAACAGTAAGAAATATTGTCTCATTTTCTTCTCCATTTGAGTATCAAGGGAGTCTTAAATGTCCTTTAATTATCTTTAAGAAGAAGAACTCTTAACATTATTTATGATTGATTTTTCTGTTGTTGCTGATTATTAATTCTCTTTCATCGTCACCACTGACAAACATATCTTTCATCGAAAGAAAGAGAGAAAAGTGTTTGTTGTTGTTTCTTCTTCTATTTCTTTTGTTTACTTAATGTGTTTTGCAAACAAATGTTATGATCATGCAAAGTAACAAAAAGAAAACAGAGAGAATCCATTGAGGTTGAACCCGACTGATATTAGTGTGTCCGTTACAGACAAAATGCGAAAATCAGTCATTTCTGCACATTTACTAGTCAATCTGCAAAACCACGCATTCGTATAGTAACACTGCACATTGACTAGAATTTTAGAACTTGTGCAAAATGTCTCAGACAATAAACAATTATAAGCTTTAGAACTTGCGGTTACTTAGCATTTTATTTAAGCACACGGACCACTTTTTGACGGTTTTTCGACTATAAAATGAGGTTGGGTTGTCGTCGTCAAAACCGGGCCACTTTTTGGCCCCTTGGCATACGGACACATTTGGACCACATTCAAACCACGACAGTGGACTACAAGTGGTCGCTTTTGACGACAACCCAACTTCATTTTGTAGTCGAAAATTGATCAGTCCTACAGAATTCTATTCTATTTATTTGGCAGAAGAAAAAAAGTTGAATTCAAATTAGATTAATTGTAAATTTAAGTCGGCATTTGGTATAACGTTTGTCATAAATTATTATTGAAATTCGCGTTTTGGCATTCTATACATTGCCTAAAATATTGAGCCAGTTTGTTGATTTATTAAGGTCTGACTATATGCATACAGAATTCTGCTTAGAAAAGAAAAGCAGAAAATACAAATCTGATCGAAACCCTGTTCGCCTTTTTTTGACAGAATTTCATTTTTTTTTTAAATTTGGATTTTCCGCGCAGACGTTTTGCAGTGTCTACCACATTACAGAATTTGGTAATTTTCCACACTTTTGACTAAAACATTCCAACAGTTTGTTGATTTATTAAAATCTGATCAAATGCATACATAATTCTGCTTGGAAAAATCAAAGCAGAAAATACAAATCTAAGCATTTTTTTTTACCAAAAAGTGAACTAAATTCGTGTTCAACTTATTATTCAGATAAAAACTTCCTTCACCTTTTTTAATGACAGATTTTCATTTTGATTTTCCGCTCAGAATTCCGTAAGTGTCTGCCACGCTTTACTAAATTTGTTCATATTTCCCACTTTTTGACTAATAAATTTACAAAATGACTGATTTTCTTACTTTGTCAGTAACAATATTGCAATGGGGTTTCTTTAATTTAATTCTCTTTTCTTCTGTAATTTGTTCTAAGTCACACTTTTTATCAGTTTTTTTTTTGATAAAACCTTATCGGTAAGAAGACAGAGATGAATGAAGAGGTTAATATACATGTATGTGTTGGAGAGTGGAGATAGTTGGATATATATATATATCCAACTATCTCCACTATATATATATATATATATATATATATATATATATATATATATATATATATATATATATATATATATATATATATATATATATATATATATATATATATATATATATATATATATATATGTATATATATATGTATATATATATATATATGTATATATATATATATATGTATATATATATATATATGTATATATATATATATATGTATATATATATATATATGTATATATATATATATATGTATATATATATATATATGTATATATATATATATATATATATATATAGTAATAATTAATAAGTTATCCTCATGACCTTTTTTTTCTCTTTACAGTTTCTTTAAAAATAAAGCTGAAAACTACTTCATATCTTTTTCTTCTCTATCTTAAAAATAATCCTATTAATTGAACGTGTGTATTATATATGTGGGTCCCCTCCCCCCTCTTCCTTTCCCTCTACCCTACCCTCTCTTTCTCTATTGTTTCAAACTGTGTTTAGTGATCTTAATTCCTTCCATCTTAATTGGCTTAATGCACCTATTCATTTGGGGATTATCAAAAAAGAAGTGTGTTGGTGAGGTCCCAATGAAAATGAAGCTGATAATAGTATTCCCTTTTTCTTATATTATGAATAAATATATTGAAAGAATGGAAAGAGATAGGCAGAAAGAAAGAGTTTCTTTATTCATAACATTGTAAGAGACTCTATATATAAGTAGTGTCATCATTATCATATTTGTTGATATTATGCCACCCCCTACCCCCCATATACTGAAAAATATTCAAAACTTTGTAAAAGAGACTAAAAAGGTGGGAGAGAAAGGCAGGGCGGGTCTTATATTATGTCTTAATAATAAAATGGGTTCTTTTTCTGCTAAAAAGTAGATAAGAAATTTATCTGACAGCTGGAAATATACATGTCTCATTTTTTTTTGTCTTTATTTTTTCGAAATTCACTTTTCCTACGGAGCCCTGTAAAGGACATGCATCGAAAATTCACAATTTGTTATTACGAATTTACAATTCGTATTAACAAACTTTAAAATTTGTTATTACAAACATCAATTCGTTAAATACAAATTGTATAATTCGTAATTACAAATTTAAATTCATAATTACAACTTGTACAATTTGTAATTACGAACTGTCAAATTTGTAATTACGAACTGTCAAATTTGTAATTACGAACTATGAAAATTCGTAATTACAAAGTGTACAATTTGTAATAACGAATTAAAGTTTGTAATAACAAATTGTGAAGTTTGTTAATACGAATTGTAAATTTGTAATAACAAATTGTGAATTTTCGATTCATGTCCTTTACAGGGCTCCGTACTTTTTCTGTTTCTCAAAAGCTTGGCAAGCAGAAAAAAAAACTCAAGAAAAATTTATCTTTTCATTTATTCTTATGTACAGAAAGAGAGAAAGTTAGTTAATCTATTTGAAAAAGATCTGCTTTGACAAGTCTTTTTTTTTACATTTTAAACAAGAAACATGTACAGAAATCTGAATGTAAGAACAGAAAACGATTAAGATATATAATCTCCATAATATTCGAGATACAACCGATTTTGACATTGAGTTTTTTCTTCTTCTAATGATATTATTAACTTCACATACATTTCTTATCATTTCCAATTCTCAATGTCTCTCTCGAAAGATGAAACAGTTGGAGAAAAGAAAAACAAAATGGTTATTTTGTATAATTACTAGACAATTTATAAAAAAAAAACACTAGTACAGTATATTGTACATCTATGCAATTAATGTTTTAGACAATTTACTACGTTTACATGAGAGAAATTAGTAGCTCGATAACAAATAAGTTGGATATCTTCGTAATGTGTAAACCAAGCATGTCAAACTCGCGGCCCACAACGAATATGTTTGTGGCCCAGCCAATATGACGACGGCATGTAACAACAGTTTTAATAAACATTTCGTAGCTTAATTTTTTAAAATTTCTAATTATATATCCATCCGTTCACTACTTTTTCTTACCTTTGAAATATATTATAATTCTCATTTTGTGCTGCCGTTATGACATTTCTAAAGTAACAATCTATTGTCTTTGTTCTTTTTTATGCTGTACTTTTCGAAATCAAAACCTAAGTTTCTATAGAAGTTGAAGTTTTTGGGTTTTTTTTGCGACCCGCATAAACTTAGACCTTGTTTGTTTGGCCCGTGTTAAGCCTTTTGAGTTTGACATGTTTGATGTAAACGGTTGGAATAAGTAAATGAAAAAAGCACTACAAAAATTAACCACTAAATCCAAGTGAGTTTTTTTATAAAATAAATAAAATCAGATTAGCCTTTGTCTGTCTGTGTATAACGCTGTACAAACTAGGACAAAAACGTTTAAGCACGGTTGGAATTTATTTATTTAAATTTAAATGAACTGGTCAACTTTATATTGCGCTCTTCCGATCCAAGAACCCAAACAATATTAAGGTGATTATAGTTAAATAATTTTAGTAGCAAAATTAAACTAGAATTTTACTCCCGTCATTTATGACGGGTTACCCCACGGGTAAATATATAAAAAATCATATAAAAATCATTGCTCCCCGCATCAAACTTTGTAATGTGTTTGAAGATCACCCAAATTTAGTATGGTAGATAATGTTGGGAATATAAAGTAAAACACTTCAAGAATTAGTAGTTTAATTTTAAGTCGTTAAAATTTAACTGGTTAATTTCTCTGATGTAAACGTAGTAAATGTTACACCACCCACGCATGTATGCAGCCCTTGCCCTTATGGTTTTTTTTTCTTCAATAAAAATACTGATTATGGAGAATATAACTCTAGTTAACACCTAATAATAACCAGATGTCTAGCCTCAAACCAGTGTTTTTGATTAGAAAAAAAAAATCATAATTGAAGTTGCAGTTGGTCCACACATTGAGAAATATTTATTCGATATTGAAACGAAACTGGTGTATTTTTTTTTTTTTGCAAATTGACTAGTTATTCTTTAGAATGACAACAAATCCAATGTGGAGATTTGTTTATTTGAAGTTTATGAAACTTATTTTGAAGAAGGGGGGTGGGGGTGGGATGGTGTGGTTGAGATATGTTTCCAACTAATGATCATCGTGTTGATGGAATAATATGTTATGCAAATGACATATTTGTAATTGGACTTCATCTCTCATTAGTTTATATGATGCTCTTTTTTTGTCTAGTCTCTTGCAAATGATATCTTTTTAGATTTGTGAAGATGATGATGTTACTTCATTGAGAAAGAGACAGAGAGATAAATATAATCTCATTTTATCTTTACACTTCACTTGAATACTCACTATGGAGACAGATCTAAAAACATAATCTTGACCATTGACCACACTTAAGATAGTTAGAATCACTTTTATCGAGTTAGTTCATTATAAGAACCACTCTTGAACCTCTTGTGGGCTGTTTCGTGGTGGTTCAAGATGTGTTTGTTTTTTCCTGAAAGACTTTCGAGAAAGAGTTGTATCTAATTTATTCGCATTCACTTTGGACAGTATGACTG